>JAUPFT010000010.1:48410972-48758472 GCA_036936625.1 Parnassius smintheus behrii | reverse complement strand
AAGACATGCTCGTCCCGAGCATTATCGGCCCCATAATAACGCGCCAAGCGATCCACATGGACGATCTTAGGAGTCCCTCTTGCGCCTTTCTGTAACGGCTCCACAATGTCAAGGGCTGCCCTATCCCGTGGTGCACCAACATGGTACAATTTCGGTGCTCCTCTACTACGTGTCTGAGGTCCCCGCACGGCCGCACAACTTGTACATGTACGACACCAATCCTCGACATCGTCACGATAATGGACCCAGTAAAACTGTTCTCGGACCTTCAGTAGAGTTCGTTTAACTCCCAGATGGACTCTTGAACGACCATTATGGCACAGCTGTAGAACATTCGGCACTTTATCTTTAGGGACAACCATTTGCAAACGACAGCTGTCTCCTCGACCATTGTCCCATTTACGGCACAGGACTCCATCCTGAATCAGCAAGCTGGCCCATTGGGCCCAATAGCTTTTCGTGGTTGAACTCATCGCTGAGACGTCCCTCCACTTAGGCTTGGTAGCACGGGCCTTCATCCATCCCAGAATCGGCTTGATGTCTGGATCTTCCTGCTGTGCATGTCGTAGGCTGTCTTTCCACCCGTTGCTGAGGTGGTCTGTCCTGAGCATCCTCACGGATACCACTTCCTTACTCTCTTGCCTACTACAATGGTTGCAATCTTCAGGACAAGTTCTTCTTGACGATGCATCTGCGTTGCCATGAGATTTCCCGCTGCAGTGTCGGATTGTAAAGTCGTATTCCTGCTGCTGCTGGGCGGTGCTGTTAGCCGCACTTCCTTTCTGAGACCGTTCACCTTCCCTTCCTAGGGTGTGCTTAGGGCAGCTGGACCGAAGATTGCCCCTTTCCCCACAGCCATAGCACCTAGGGCTGTATCTTTTACTGTGGTCGCGAACCGTAACTGCTGTAACCTCCCTAGCGTGAGGTGAACGATGATCTTGTCGCCGCCAGGCAGTGCCGTTAGCTGCACTACCCTCTCGAGATCGATCAACTCTCCTTTCCACGGTTCGCTTAGGGCAGCTGGATTGAAGATGGCCCTTTTCCCCACAGCCATAGCACCTAGGGCCGTATCCTTTGTTGCGGTCGCGAACTGTAGCTGCTGCAACCTCCCTGACGCGATGGGAACGATGATCCTGCCGCACGGCTTCCACTTCCAGTGCATGGGCCAAGGCGTCCTTAAGCATCTCGTGGTGCCCGAGCCTCACAGCAGCTCTGACTTCCAGGTCGCGGATGCCGTCGATGAATGTCTGCACCAGGTTCCCTTCAATGAGCGCAGGTACAGACTGGTATGCTTTTCGAACCATCTTCTCCACCTCAAGAGCCCACTGCTGCAGGTTTTCGTTGCTGCGTTGCACACGATCTTTAAGCTGCGCGCGAAAGACGTGTTCCAGGTGAGCGTCACCATATCTCGCCTCCAATGCCTCAAGGAGCTGCTCGTAGGTCACTTTCTTACCGAGAGCTTCCAACACGGTTAAGGCTTGGTCGCGCAGGCCTAAGGTGAGTGCAGTCATGGCCTGGCTTTTATTCCAGCCGTTTGCCTCCATGACGGCCTCGAACTGGATTTTATAGGCCGACCAGGAAGAATTCCCGTCGAACGGCGGCACTTTGAATCCACGTAGCGAAGGTGCTGTAGCTACTACGGGAGCTGTAGTTCCATCCCCAAGTTTGAGGTCGTTCAGCGTTTTCTTCACGTCAGCCATCACGTTGTCAACCCGATTGTTCACTTGGTCAATTCGGGTTTCAGCTTCCGACAGGCGGTTTTCATGTTGAGCAACCTTATCCTTCACCTCCCTTATCTCTTTCCCGAAGGTAGCGTGAAGGTCCTTCATGAGAAGCATCTGTTCCTCCTGTCGGCGGGCCTGTTCTGCCTGTCCGCCCCGTAGCTGCTCTTCCAACCGACGGACCTGTTCTTCCTGTCGGCGAGCCTGTTCCGCCTGCTGATCTACTAACCGACGGGCCTGTTCATCCTGTCCGCTCTGCAGCTGCTCTTTCAACTGACGGACCTGTTCCTCCTGTCGGCGAGCCTGTTCTTCCTGCTGCTCTTTAAACAGACGGGCCTGTTCCTCTCGTTGCTCTTTCAACCAACGGGCCTGTTCCTCCTGTCGGCGAGCCTGCTCCTGCAGCATCACCATCAGAGCACCTAAGTCAGGTGCAGCAGATGTAGGGGCTACTGACGGGCCTGCAGCCGGTGGCTGGCCCTCCGAAGTCTGCGGCGTTGCACCACCAAATCTTCTTTGGTCCGTCTCCTGCTGGCGTTGACTGCGGGTACGGACACCCTCCGTTTCCTCCTTAGGTAAAATCGGCATGATTTTATCCCACTTCTGACACCAATTGTTACGAGCTTGAGGTTCGTGACAATAAAAATTGCCGATAAAATTACCTAAATTAACACTTTAATTTACTTTACACAAATTAAAACTTAAAACACTAATAATTAAACACACTAATTCACTTAATTCCGCTCCGAAGCTTCGCTCGTATCGCCAATCCAATACTGCCCCGATCGCATCTTGCAGCGCCTATTTATTTAAATTAGCAAAGAAGCATCTGGAATATTCAAGTAAATGCACGCAAAGGGACGAGTGTGCGAGTGTAGATTTTCTAGAAACTTAGTTCTTCGGATGGCGCTGTCGGTTGAGAGATTTGTGATGTCATTTTCTGCAAAGCTCCCCTCGCTCTCGTTTCTGACACTAGATGGTGCTAGTGTATCGTCGACTTGAGCGCGTAACAGTATGATAAATATAAACTTCATATCTTCTTATAAAACTATTAATTAAAATTGAAAAAAATTGCAATAAACCAAATTTTACGGATTTTATCGCGTTTAATTTTAACAACCTTTTGGCAACCTTCAACTTTGAAATATTAATTTTTGGTCCGATCTACGCTGGGAAGTGCCCGAAACGTCGGGAATCATAAACGCGATATAATCCTTAAATGTATTCCATGTTGTATACGCGTAAATGTATGATTTAAGTTGGGAGACTGTGCAGGTCAATCCAAAACTTGCATATCTTGGTCTTAGAGAGCGGCCGACACCAGCCGCGCCGTATAGGAAGGAGCATTATCGTGCATGAGTAGAAATTTCTGTCCTATTTGGATTCTGTGTGGGACAATAACAGGCTCTACTACCTCCTCTTGGTATTTTTGTGTAGTCATGCTGCCTCGGATCCAAACGAACTGGGTTCGTCCGCCAAGACGAATTGCTGCCCACACCATGATTATCCCGCCTTGGTATGAGTGGACCTCCTGAGAGTGCTGTAGATGGCAAACTTTCCCTGCAGTTCTCAAAACGCGTGTTCTTAGTGAATCTATCAAAAATGAAAAGTGAGTTGCTGTCTTCAAGCATGACGACCAACTTCATGTAATATCCTTTGCACATCTACCCGTGTGCCGTTCAGCCACATCCCCAGTACTGCGATAACGTTACGACAACCTTGATATCACCGTTTTGACTGGTGTGTAGGGCCTCAGCAACGACGCGTGGAATAGCACCATTTTCTATCATGCCCAAGGCTCGTAACATTTCATCTCGACCCAATTGATGACGTGATATGACTCTTAAAGCTCACAGGGCACGTTAAATAAAAAAATGAAAAAAATCTAATCCCTTTTCATAAATTAATATCAGTAGAACAATTTTGATTTTTCTTGACGTAACGAATGACTAGTAATTTTGCCCTTTGACTAGAGAAAAAAGAAAGGACATGACATACCTACGAAGAAAACGTGTATACCTAAACTGAGTCTGGCACAAAGATGGCGGCTTGACATAGTGCTGCGCACTATACTTAATATCGATAATGTTTCGTTTATTTAGAAAAAGATTATTTTGTGTGTGTTTGTGATTATTCGTCTCAAACAACCGTGTGCTCTTAGATAGTTTTTTTTAATCAATATGACGGATTTTTGTCGTCAAATTGTAAATCATTAATTTCTTTTGCTCAAGCTACCAATAGGTATCCAAATAAAGGAAATTAAAAGGAGATTACCAAAGTATATATGAGTTATACCTATATTTTTATTTAGTTCGAATGTTTGTTTATTCCTCAATCACGCCAAAAGTATCAGACCAGTTTGAATATAATAATTTGGCACGCAAATATTTTATTACATGAATTAGCATATAGGATACTTTTTATCCCGATTTAGAGGTCCCGAGGAATATAATAAGACATTTCGTAATAATCCAATTCCACGAGAGAAACATATAAAAATAACATACTCCCTCACTAAAGTCGCAATGACAACTGATATTGTTATCATTGGCTGTGACAAAATATGGCACCCGGCCGCAGCAAAAAAATTGTTGCCATATTCGGTAATGATAAAACTACTGTTGTCCTTTTTTACATACGAATATACTCATAAGCTAAAAAGAGACGCCGATATTTCGTTACATTCCTACAACTAACGATATTTATGTCATGTCCTTTCTTTTTTCTCTAGTCAAAGATTTTGCCGCTGTACTTTTGATTTTTTTAATTTACATTTTCAAAATTTAAAAATATAATAAAATAGGTTTCAATCTGTATTAAAACTTTTTATTGAAATTAAAAAGATTTTAAACTATAAAGTCATAAATAATTTAGGAGTTAGGTATCCCTATATTCTTTTGATGTGTTTACATACACACTCTCGATAAACATTACCCTCATTCTGTGGGAGTCGTGTGAAGAACTGTTTCGTAACTTCAAAGATAGATTCTGTGAATGAATTTCGATGAGATTGAAAGGGCAACGCTGAATGGGCGTTTTATTGAACTACATCGAATGAGTTCTTGTGAATTAAGCATTTACAGAACACAGTACACGTTCTGAAAGAAGTGTTGACCTTTTATCAACACGCTTTTATTACATTCCGCGTGTATTTATCTATCTATCTACGTTACGGAATCTTTTAATGTAATTATCACCAACTTATAGACTGATGACAATTCTATAATTTAAAAACTTTGTCTTAGTATCCTCATCAGTATCACAAGGGTAACCTCTTCAGAACCATCACAGCTCACGATCAATGCGTGTTTCAATCCGGTACCTACTTGATTTAGATAATGTTTTTAGTCTAGGAGGCTTGTTAGGGTTAAGCTTGAACCTATTACACTGTTTTTAGATGTCGGAAATGCCTTTTGAATTAATGAAGATAAAAACAAATTTCACTAAAAATTGTGTAATAACGAAACGCTAACATGTCAATTTGTTCTCGTATTATGAAGTGGATTATACGAGAACAAATTGACTATTTGTTTTCAATTGTGGAAGGTCATGTACCTTTCCTGTAGTAACTTCTGCTGACTTCTCACCCAGACGGATATTACGTCATCGTCGATGCCCCTCTTAGCTCCTCAGAGCTTTGTCTGATCCGAAATTCGGTGCCACTCACGCTTTCATCGCAGTTGCATTCTGTAAGTTGCCGCCGGGTTTGGCTTTATAGGTGAGCCGATTTGGACCGTATGCGATCTTTTTTTGCATCCTAACGTTGGGGCGAGTATGCTTCTCGCCAGATGATCCCAGCGCGGCTGCTTATTGTGTTGCTGATGTGGTGCTACAGGAAATGAAACTTTTATTCCATCATCTGTGATACCTATCGGAGGCAGAACCCAGCCATGGTTTGGTCGCTCCAGTAAAATTTCATTACGCTATAAGCAGGATCGACGTCTCGGGCGGCAAATACCAGCCCTCTTAAAAGAAGTACAATTCCGCCTCCAGGTCCTTCAATAGTGTCATTGCCAAGGTAAGGAGCACAGAATTGACGAGCAATTAGTTTCACTTCCTTCGGGAACACTTGCATTCTTGTCTCTTCCCAAGGCTGTCCAAAGAAACTTCTGTCAGCCATCTCTTTCATCTCTGCACAGAGAGGACGACTCACTGGCCCATGCTGCAAAGGTCAAAGCCGATATGTTAGGCTCTCTCTTTGCATCCAACTTGACTCTTGATGACGAGGGGAATACACCGCCGACGCCCTCGCGGTGTGAGTGCTCCATGCAGGATGTACTGTTTAACCAACGTTCAGTGCGCAGAGTACTCTTCTCCCTGGACGTCAACAAGTCGAGTGAGTTCGATAACGACACCCCTATCGCGCTAAAGATGTGTTTCGGAGTTGGCACTGGTTTTAACGCATCTTTTCCGGTACTCCTACTCCCTAGGCGTAGTCCCGAAATCATCAAAGACAGTTTTCGTGCATAGATCCCTAAAAAGGTAACCACTCTGATCCTATTCCATCTCTGAGCCTATCGCCATCCCCTCCTTGTGTTTTAATGGTGTTCATTATTAACAGCCAGCTCATGCGGTAGTACCTTGAGGATCACCAGCTGATTAGTGAGAGAGAGAGATTATAGAGTGCCAGTACTGTTTCCGTCGGGCTTCCTCAGGTGGTTATTTTCTGGGTTACCGAACTCATAAATAGGCGGAGGCAGTAGAGTCCAAGGGGGAGGCGTTGGCCGTAAGTTTAGACATAGTGAAGGCCTTCAATAGGGTTTAGCGCAAAGTGCTTCTTACGAAGCTTCCTTCCTATGGGCTTCCCGAGAAATAGTGCAATTGGTTCACCAATTTTCTTGCAGATCGGAGCATCTAGGTATCAAGGTAGACGGTGGATACTACAATTACAAGCCCATTAACGCTGGTGTTCCACAAGCCTTCGTGCTATCACCAGCACTGTTTCTTCTGCATATCAATGATATGTTGCAAACGGGTAACCTTCATTGCTATGCGGATGACAGCACTGGTAACGCTTTATGCTCTGGCCGTGCCTGTACTTCTCGGGAAGACGTCACCGAGTACCGGGACAAACTTGTGTCGAAAGTCTCGGACTGGAGCCGACTAAATCTAGTCCATTTCAATCCCCTGAAAACACAAGTTTGCTCGTTTACCGCTAAAAAGAACCCCTTCGTCGTATCTCTTAAGTTTCAAGGCACAAAAAGCTTGGCGTGCTTAGCAGAGCGAGACAGTATTTCATGCCGGCACACCGCCTACAATTTACGGGGTGCATGTTCGGCAGCACATGGAATATTGTTCCCATTTCTGGGCTTGGAGCTCCCCAGTGCAAGTTCCTTACATTTGATTGCATTCATCGCAGAGCCGTTCGAATTGTCGGTGACCGAGCTCTTTCTGATCGGCTTGACTCACTGACACTGCGAAGGGATGTGCATCTCTTTGCATATTTTATCGCATTAAACACGGGGAGTGCTCTGAGGAATTGTTCGGACTGATTCCAGCCGCACACTTTCACCATCGCACATCGCGACAAAACTCGCGATACTATCCATACCATCTGGATGGTTGGTGGTCCATCACTATGCGATTTCAAAGAAGTTTCCTTTCTCGCACAACATCCTTGTGGAATCTACTACCACCAGACATTCCCGAGATTTCCGGGCCCATAGGACTTAGGGATCTTCAAGAAAAGAGCCTATTCCTTTTTAAAAGGCCGGCAACGCATCTGCAATTCCTCTGGTGTTGTTCATGGGCGGCGGTAATCACTTACCATCAGCTGAGCAGTGTGCTCGTTTACCCCCTCTCCAAATAAAAAAATTGTCCAGTTACTTTAAATTCAAAGCATAGGTATTAAGTATCTTGGAATGATAGATCTTATTTTAAGCTATTGCATAGCTTCTATCGCGGGCCTTGAGCGCGGGGACCGAATCCAGAAATTTATTCCGTAACGAAAAAACCTCACGCTCCCCACTCCGATGGGCACGGAGGTGTGGCTTGAAGGCCGTGCATTGTCTAACGTCGTTTCTTTTCGACAGTCTTCGACACGGTGTTTGTGTGCGTGCAACTAGACGTATAGTACTCTACGAAGCTCGCACGAATCGAGACGAGCTGCTCCGAAATCGGACGAATACATAAGCAGCTGTTTATGAGAAAGTATATAGGTGTATAGGTATTTATGTACAACAGTGAATAGCTGTACTTGTAAAATTTGTGTATAAAGTGTTTTGATTATGAATGAAAAAAGTGCATTTATTATTTATTTATTTAATAAAAGAAAAAAATTTGTTTTCTTATCGGTCACCACGCTCAAAAAGTGTAACTTGAATTTAATATGAAAGAAAAAGAAATACTGCATAAATAAAATAAATAAATAATTATAATTGCATAAGTTGATACAAAATGCTATGCAATAGCTTTACCGCGGCAGTCCCCGAGTGCCACACGTCTTTTTTTTATATTTAAAAATCACATAGACCAGCTGTGCAGTAGAGTCCGTAAACTAAAGTTTGTTTTTAAAAAGCTTCGTTCTTTTGCTGATATTATGGTAGTAAAGCAAGTGAATTTTGCATTATGTTAATCGATTCTCACCTATTGTAAACTTCATGGGGAGGAGCAGCTAAAAATACACCGCTACCACTGGAACGCGCTCAAAGAACGGTGTTAAAAGTCGCAACATTCCGCCCTATCTTATTCCCGTCCCATCTCTTATATAAATCCAGTAATGTCCTCTCAATGTGCCGGTTATTCGTTATGAGTACGTTACTTTAGCACTTAAAATTGCCCTACAGAGAAGAGGTCACTGTTAAAAGACGCAAAGATAAATAAGTTTATGAAAATAACGTTAGAATAAAGCACTCTTTTTCTCTTTTTTGTATAATCTAGTCATTGAAATTTTGTAAATTTATTTATTAAAAATGACAGATTGTAAAAATGTAATTCGAACCTGGTTACAAAATTTATCATACGATGACACGGAAGCGTTGCTGATTGTTTTAATTTAATTAATGATAGTATATTTTGCCGAAATTAACCCTAATTGTATATAATAAGAAAACATTTAAAAGTTTTACTACCTAATACAAAAATAATATTGTAAGAAGGACAATGAAAGGGTTCCGACTCAGCATGTGTTGCAGAGAATCTTCAACGCTGTTATTCTGTCAGCACCCGTATACTTAATTAACTATAGTTCGTGAGCGTAATATAGTCATCCGGTTAGTATGGTCACTTTTGTAACTCAAAAACTACAGCCTTGTTTGCATATATGGCTCTGTGATACGATAGCTCTTCATCGGTCAACAAAATACTAAAGGATCTAAAGGGCGGAGCTTTATCGACGTTAATTTGACAGTTGATATTATAGTAAATATTTTAGTAGATTTTAGTATGGTGTAGCATAATTAGTTTTTAAGTGGATTTTTCAGCGATAGTTAATGTTTCTGTCCCAATTTTTTATTTTTGTTACGTTACGTTTGCTATTTTTTTTCTTAATAATATAGCAGTTATAATATACGACTTTGTGTTTTTGCCTCTGTCATTCTCCTAGTTTTGGTTTTAAAGGGCGGTAAAGCTTATTCCATATTACCCTCACGTATATCATAGTATAACAGTACATCACTTATTATATTACAAATTAATAGCAATACATTTGTTTGATTTTTATTCAGCCAGTACAAGAACTATTTACTCAAATATACCAACGTCAAATAGCGGCCCATGCTGCTGTGTTTCGTATGGTGAGTGGTAGAGAACCGGAGACCTTTTTACTGGAAAAAAGGCATTCCATCTTGGTCCTCAAGGCTGACAACACATCTGCATTTTGATTCGCAAACGAGGATAGATGTAGATGTCTATGAGCCACAGCAACCACTTACCATCAGGTGGACTGTACGCTCGCCTATCACCCTTTTCCTATAAAAAAACCAGTATAAGTTTTCATATTGTTACTATTAGTTTTTTTTAATATAATAATTAATATTAATGTGTAAAAGATAAACATAATATAACCAAAATATAAACGAAGTATAAACAAAATATATGTAAGAAACAGAAAATAATAGTAAGTGTATTAGCACATATCTACACCAAAAGTAAAGGTTTATTTTAGTCCATGTACCTGTTATTGTAGACTATATTAGATTAAGGCATTTTTTGAATTAATTGTACAGGTTATTGAAATAGAAATATTAAATTATTAGATATGACTATAAATATAAATGTTCCGTGCGGTACTCAAACCCGCGATCTTCAGCGCCGCCACTCAATATGCTAAGTCACGCTCGTTCACGCCTCGTCGCCTACTATTATGTCGTAATCTGTGGATGTCTATTTTCAGCAGTGGACTTTCAATATGGGTTAGGAACTAATGAATAATATTACCTGTATATGTCTGATAAATATATTTATGAGTGTAATGGAGTTTTATTATTCAGTTTTCACGCTTTTCCGGACGTCTGAATAATCTGAAATTCTATAGACGTATTGAAAACTGAAAACAATGCAATAATTTCATGACTGACCTGGTATTCTCACTAGGATATCACACTTCATTATCAATGCATCTTGTTTACGTTTTTCAAATTCGAATATTACTTTCTAAGTTCTAGGTTAACATTTCGTTCAATGAGAGTTAGTGTAAATATGCAGGTGCGTTGCCACCCCTGAGGACTACAATGGAATGGCTCGTTTCCAGTAAAAGGGGTCTCCTGTTATCTACACTCACCATACGAAACACAACAGCATTAAGCTGCTATTTAACGAGGTTATTCTGTGAAAGTGTGGTACTTCTCCGGTCTAGCCAACCCATTCGTGCTACAACCATAACCTAGCTGCAGTCTAACTCTACCACGTGAAAATATATTTTTAGATTTTATCCCCTTTAATTTCCCTCGAATTTAAAAAAAAATATTGAACCAGTTGTAACAGGTATTTCATTTCAGGCTCCGGGAGTGAAAAGTGATTTTGATTTTTAAATGTGGTTGTCCATGATCTATCTATAGCAGTCCCTTACTATCAGGTCGACGATGTGCCCGTTTGTCTCTCTTACAGTTTTTGTAAAGATGACTAAAAATAAACAAAAAAAAAGTCGAATCGTGAAAACCGCCGACACGCTATAAAGTAACGGGGCGAACTTTTCTCTACTTAAAATTCCAAGGCAAATGAGAAAAGGCCTGTCCTATTATTTTGCAATTATTTTACTTTTCATAATGCATACATTTACCTATTCATTCCCCAGATGCAAGTTCACGAATGTAGAGCATGAAGGTTATAGTTACTGTTATAAGTTAAGTGAACGCTTACTGCGCTCGACCTAATTCCCGGGTAGCCGGATGAAGTCGGTTGAAAAATATCCGTTCCGCATAAAGCCGTGTAAAATTTCAGCCCGTCTACAATGATTTACTGAAAACGGAACAAAATATGGCATTTTGTAAATTACAGGCACTAAAACTCTAACGTTACCACCATACTAGGATTTTCTTTTATATCGTGGAGGCAGTTTAAATATATAAATTTCACAGGAACAAACATCCAAACCAAGAACTAATTTAATTTAATTTAATTGTTTCCATTTCTAAGTATATATAATACATACAATCACAATCTGCCAAAATGTAAACGCAGTTTGTCGACAGCCGATCTCGTAGATGGATACACATATTTATGTACTACTTACGAGTATATGAATAACATAAAAAAGGAAAAATAAAATAAACAAAACATACGTAACGTTCTTAGTTAGATAAAAAATTTAAAAACAAAAATTAAACAAAGAATAATGAAGTTTTGATTCGTTATACAACTATGGACACAGATACAAGTACTTAATGCTTTCTCTGGATATTTTTCAAGTTATTTTTATATTTTTTTATTAAATCATGATTGAGGTAGCTGAGGTTCCCAGTAAAAGCAGTCTCCGATTCTATACACTCACTATACGAAAGATCAGCGTTAAGCTGCTATTTTATGCTGGTATTCTGTGAGAGCGAGGTCTTTCCCCGGTCGAGCCGACCCATTCGTGCTACAATCATAATATAGCTGCAGTGGGGCTCGTAAACGTGGTAACGTTTAAATTATAATGGTGATGATATAATATCTCATTAAAGGCGCATTATTGTTTGCAGGTGCATGTGTAGACGCTGGTGTCCCGGTTGGTGCAAGAAGTCTACTGGGTCTTCTGTCTCCGAAGGCAGTGAGAAGCACGACACAAACCAGCAGGTAAGGAAATGTTACAGTTCTGTATTTATTATAACGGAAATACATGGAGCTGCATGTAATAAAATAGCCTTGATAGTTAGGGGTTAAATGCTCAATGTAAATTTCACAGAGCACGAGAGACCCGGGTTCGATCAACGTCGGTACAATTATAAACCGAAAGGTCTGAGAAATTTAAAAAAAAAGCAGTGGGATGTATTTAGGTCGTAACTTCACTTCTATTAAAATAATACAATTGATTTCTCTTGTCGTATTATCGGCGGCGGCGTGAATTGCGTTGAAGTAGCATTAGCCTCTCAACTCCCTAGCGGTCTCATGAGACCGCGGCCATATTCCGTCAAATCCCTAGCGGTCTCAGAGGACGCACTCACCCACAGCAATTTAACCCATAAAAACTTATATATAGAGACCACTTTTATATGAAGAAGTTTGGCATTATATAATCAATATGAAATACTCTATCCTCTAGTGCAATAAAAAAAATTGTTATCCTATGAATATTTATTTATAATCTACGTTTATTTCGTACGCCATTTTCGCGTGAATGTTATTGTGTTGATTTTCTGATTTTTTCTAGTGTTTTATTGTGTTTCAGTATAGTGTTTTGTTATAAAATTGTAATTAAAGTTTTTGTGTGAATATAATTTATCTTTTTACGTAAACAATTTCGAGTAATGTATATATATATATATATATATATATTGAAATAATTGTGATTTTGTTCATTGGGGGGTATTTGCCGTAGTTGCCACGCTTGGCGAGCGGGTTGGCAACCGCAGTTTTTTATTACGTCACAGTTGTCATCAGGAAGATGCTGCTGCCCATCTCCTGCCTGTCTCCCTCTGTCGCCTCTTACGACACCCACGGGAAGATATGGGGTAGTGGATATTCTTAACCGCCACTACACGGCACATTTTCAAAAAGACGGCCCCCAGTCCCCGGCGGCCCCGCTATTCCTGGCTACGGTGGCGACCATGGTAACGGCGGGGCAGGGGGTGCTAAGAATCTCCGGTGGAGGTTCAGTTGCCACCTACGACGACTCGACCTGGCAACATATAACGCACGCACCCTGAGGAGTGACGAGAAGATACTGGAGCTGGAAGAAGAGGTAGACAAGTTGCGCTGGCATATTATTGGATTATCCGAGGTCCGAAGAGAGGGGGAGGACACGGCAATCCTCGAGTCCGGCAACTTGTTCTATCACCGGGAGGGCGACCATCTGTCCCAAGGAGGTGTCGGATTTATCGTCCACAAGTCTCTCGTCAACAACGTTGTAAAGATTGGGAGTGTGTCGACGAGGGTCGCGTACCTGATACTCAGAATCACCAAACGGTATTCGCTGAAGGTCATTCAGGTTTACGCACCAACCTCGGCACACCCCGATGAGGAGGTGGAGGAAATGTATGAGGATATTTCCAGAGCCATACATTCCTCCAAAACCCACTACACGGTATTGATGGGAGACTTCAACGCAAAACTAGGCACAAGAGAAAGCGGTGAGCTGAAGGTAGGGAAATTTGGAGTAGGGCAACGGAACCGAAGGGGCCAGCAGCTGGCCGACTTTATGGAGAAAGAGGGACTCTTTATGATGAACTCTTTCTTCCAGAAGCGGCCCCACAGGAAGTGGACCTGGTCGAGCCCCGACGGTTCGACAAAAAATGAGATTGACTTCATTATGACGACCAGACGCCAACTGTTCAGTGATGTCACAGTGATCGCAAGGGTGAAAACTGGCAGCGATCACCGAATGGTTAGAGGCACACTGAACCTAAACGTTAAGTTGGAGAGGTCTCGTCTAATGAAGTCAACGCTCCGTCCCCCTCGTGCTCTAATCCAGAATCCCGAAACTTTTCAGCTTGAGTTACGTAACCGCTTCCAGTGCCTAGAAGATTGCAATGCAGTGGACGATATGAACGACAAGCTCGTGGAAACTGTCCATGCGGTCGGAGCTAAGTTCTGCAAGACCCGCCGCAGAAGAACACAAAAACTCTCCGATCACACTCTTAATCTCATGGCTGTTAGACGGGAGATGAGGCTGCAATCGTCAACAGATTTGACAGCATACAGGCAACTGAACAGACAGATCTCCAAATGCATGCGGCGAGACTTACGCAACTTTAATACTTCTCGTATTAAAGAAGCGATCGAGCGGAACCAGGGCTCCAAAGTCTTTGCCAGAGATCTGTCTGCCAGAAAGAGCCAACTGTCAAAGCTGAAGACTGAGTGTGGCAACATCGTTTCCGGGACACCTGAGATTTTGAGTGAGATTGAGAGGTTCTATGGGCAGCTGTACACATCATCGTTGGAGCCACACGCAAGTGTGAGTAACGATCCAAGAGCAAGTCTTATCCGACACTATTCCGATGATATCCCGGACGTCAGTCTAAGCGAGATTAGAATGGCTCTCCAGCACCTTAAAAACGGCAGGGCCCCAGGCGAGGATGGAATTACAGCGGAGCTTCTGAAAGCGGGTGGAACACCGGTACTTGTAGTCCTTCAGAAGCTCTTCAATTCCGTCCTCCATGGTGGCACTACTCCAGAGGCGTGGAGCAGAAGTGCGGTGGTCTTGTTCTTTAAGAAAGGCGACAACGCTCTCTTAAAGAACTACAGACCGATTTCCCTTCTGAGCCGCGTCTACGTGCTGTTTTCGAGAGTCATTACGAATCGTCTCGCACGCAGACTTGACGACTTCCAGCCTCCCGAACAAGCCGGTTTCCGAAAAGGCTTCAGTACCATAGACCACATACATACCCTGCGGCAGATTGTACAGAAGACTGAAGAGTACAATCTGCCACTTTGCCTGGCGTATGTGGACTATGAGAAAGCCTTTGATTCCGTCGAAATTTGGGCGGTGCTACAGTCCCTTCAGCGGTGCCAAGTTGACTGTCGGTATATCGAAGTGCTGAAGTGTTTGTACAGTAGGGCTACGATGGCTATCCGAGTACAGAACCAGAGCTCGAAACCTATCCAACTGCAGAGAGGTGTAAGACAGGGTGACGTTATATCCCCGAAACTCTTCACCGCTGCATTGGAAGACGTTTTCAAGCTACTGGACTGGAAAGGATACGGTATTGACATCAATGGCGAGTACATCACTCACCTTCGATTTGCCGACGATATAGTCCTTATGGCAGAATCGCTGGAGGACTTAAGCACTATGCTCAATGACCTCAATAGTGCCTCCCAACGGATAGGTCTTAAGATGAACATGGACAAAACAAAGATCATGTTCAATGTCCATGTCACACCTATGCCGGTAGTTGTTGGGAGCACTATGCTCGAAGTTGTTGACGAGTACGTTTACCTGGGACAAATAGTCCGACTAGGTAAGTCCAACTTCGACCGAGAGGTCAATCGACGGATTCAACTCGGCTGGGCAGCGTTCGGGAAATTACGACATATCTTTTCGTCAGGTATACCTCAATCTCTAAAAACTAGATTGTACAACCAGTGCGTGTTGCCAGTGATGACTTATGGATCTGAGACGTGGTCCTTCACTGCTGGCCGTATGAGGACGCTTAAGGTCGCTCAGCGAGCTATGGAGAGGGCTATGCTCGGAGTTTCTCTGCGTGATAGACTCAGAAATGAGGATATCCGCAGTAAAACCAGAGTGACCGACATAGCCCAACGGATTAGTAAGCTGAAGTGGCAATGGGCCGGCCATATAGCTCGAAGAACCGATAACCGATGGGGAAGAAAGGTTCTCGAGTGGCAGCCTCGTACCGGTAGGCGTAGTGTAGGGCGACCTCCCACTAGATGGAGTGACGACCTGGTAAGACATGCAGGAAGTCGATGGATGCAGGTGGCTCAGGACCGTGCTTTGTGGCATTACTTGGGGGAGGCCTATGTTCAGCAGTGGACTTGTGAAAGGCTGTAATGATGATGAATGATGAATTGTGATTTTCACGCTGCCGACATTCGCTTGGTATGTTTTTTTTTGTTAATAAAATATTTTTGTAATGAAGTAAAACCTGTTTTTGTTTAGACCACAAGATAGAAAATTTTGTAAAAATTTATAATGCTAAACTTCTTTATAGAAAAGTAGTCTCCAAATATAAGTTTTAATGGGTTTAAGTGCTGTGGGTAAGTGCTCGGGATTTGCCGGGATTTTATTTCAAATGCGAATCTTAATTAATTAATTTTCATATTATTAATTATAACCAAATTTAGTAAAGTAACTCTTGATTTCTATTAATGCAATATAAATATGTATATACTAATTTTATTTCAACAGAATGGTTTTTGATATTTTATCGAGAGTAATCGTAGCTTAAGGTTAGAAGCTGTTATGTATCTATTTTCAAAGTATGTTAATAATTTGAAAATTACTTTACAGTAAAGTGATACTTTTGATGTAGCGCCTTTGGAAAAATTAAAAATGAAATATTAAAATGTTGCTATGATATTTCAGGCAGGCGTTTTAAATATTTTTTGCTCATTTTACTGGTGTCGAATATAATAAAGTTATGACAAGCCTGTTGTTAAATATTAGAGTTCTTATTTAACTTGCTTTTTAAATTGCGATTTTTTTCAATAACGCGATACACATATTTTTGTACGTCTTTTTAACAACTAGCGATCTGCCCCGGATTCGCATGGGTGATTTCTGAATCTCGAAAACAGCGCCACTTATTAGGTCTAATTGTAAATGTAAAACCATGTATTGACATAGACCTAGACATAGGTTTTATTAGCATCAATACACTCACAAAATATACATTTAAAAGTAAATGCGAACATAAAAACACACAAGGTACAAGATGGTAAACATATTTAAAAATAAGTCTCGGCAAGAGTGAGTGACGTGATGCTAAAAAGTATTCCGTCTCAGCATTTGCTACCACAGGACTGCAGCAGCGCTGATTTTCAGCGGAGCCCTGAATAGTATTAATTCGATATTGCGCCCGCGTCGTTATTGGTGCTAACATTCCTTTTAAAAAAATGACTCAACCATTCACTCAAAGTGTACATTTTTAAGAATAAACTTAAGTGTAAAAAATACATATACATACACGTGTATATATACACTCGCACATAAAAATATATTACATTTTACATTGTACTATATACATATTAATTATACATATTGCAGTAACCACTTACCATCAGGTAGGATGTTGGTTCGTGCGTCAATTTAATTTTATCAAAAACGATATTTTCGGTATGCAGATAACTATTGTATGACCTTTAAATAATGATGGTGTGCTTTCATGTTCAATTTATGTATTTATAGCACCTACATTACATAGAAATGGTTCTTGCAGTAGGGATTACGTTGAAAAACATATTAAAAATCATATTTTACAGATGTAAAGACTCTCCAATACGATTCTTCGAGGATATGCGTAATTATAGGGTTTAGGGAGACCGAAGTAATACGGATAATCTAAAATTAATGTATTAGTAAAGCTACAACCCATAACACACGTCCGTACATGAAAAGGTTATTTTATTAGGCCAAAGAATCGTCGTCCGAGCTGTCCCAAGGAGTGTAAGCGGACTACATATATCTTTGAACATTTATTTTTTATTTTTAGGAAGAATATTACTTACATTAGAATATTCGCGCACCACATCACTTATTGATGTATTATTGATATAGGTTAGACCGACTACCTTCAGTTCTTAGGGGTTGAGGTTACCTCGAACCTCTACTTTGAACGGTTCGCTGAGTCCAAGGCCGAGGAAGTTTTGCGTTCTCACACATGTGAGACGAGTCTTCTATTATGAAATAAATGATTATGAATAACATAATCATTAATTTTTTGCATAACTATGAAGGACACAAGATCCCTTATTTTTGTGAATTCTCGCATACTGTGACAGCAACATATGAACGGAGTAGAAGCCTATGGCACTAATATTTTACAATATCATCATTATCATCATCATTACAGCCCTTCACAAGTCCACTGCTGAACATAGGCCTCCCCCAAGTAATGCCACAAAGCACGGTCCTGAGCCACCTGCATCCATCGACTTCCTGCACATCTTACCAGGTCGTCACTCCATTTAGTGGGGGGTCGCCCTACACTACGCCTACCGGTACGAGGCTGCCACTCAAGAACCTTTCTTCCCCATCGGTTATCGGTTCTTCGAGTTATATGGCCGGCCCATTGCCACTTCAGCTTACTAATCCGTTGGGCTATGTCGGTCACTCTGGTTTTACTGCGGATATCCTCATTTCTGAGTCTATCACGCAGAGAAACTCCGAGCATAGCCCTCTCCATAGCTCGCTGAGCGACCTTGAGCGTCCCCATACGGCCAGCAGTGAAGGACCACGTCTCAGATCCGTACGTCATCACTGGCAACACGCACTGGTTGTACAATCTAGTTTTTAGAGATTGAGGTATACCTGACGAGAAGATATGTCGTAATTTCCCGAACGCTGCCCAGCTGAGTTGAATCCGTCGATTGACCTCTCGGTCGAAGTTGGACTTACCTAGTCAGACTATTTGTCCCAGGTAAACGTACTCGTCAACAACTTCGAGCATAGTGCTCCCAACAACTACCAGCATAGGTGTGACATGGACATTAAACATGATCATTGTTTTGTCCATGTTCATCTAAAGACCTATCCGTTGGGAGGCACTATTGAGGTCATTGAGCATAGTGCTTAAGTCCTCCAGCGATTCTGCCATAAGGACTATATCGTCGGCAAATCGAAGGTGAGTGATGTACTCGCCATTGATGTTAATACCGTATCCTTTCCAGTCCAGTAGCTTGAAAACGTCTTCCAATGCAGCGGTGAAGAGTTTCGGGGATATAACGTCACCCTGTCTTACACCTCTCTGCAGTTGGATAGGTTTCGAGCTCTGGTTCTGTACTCGGATAACCATCGTAGCCCTACAGTACAAACATTTCAGCACATCGATATACCGACAGTCAACTTGGCACCGCTGAAGGGACTGTAGCACCGCCCAAATTTCTACGGAATCAAAGGCTTTCTCATAGTCCACATACGCCAGTTAAAGTGGCAGGTTGTACTCTTCAGTCTTCTGTACAATCTGCCTAAGGGTATGTATGTGTATGTGCGAGACGATTCGTAATGACTCTCGAAAACAGCACGTAGACGCGGCTCAGAAGGGAAATCGGTCTGTAGTTCTTCAAGAGAGCGTTGTTGCCTTTCTTAAAGAACAAGACCACCGCACTTCTGCTCCACGCCTCCGGAGTAGTGCCACCATGGAGGACGGAATTGAAGAGCTTCTGAAGGACTTCAAGTACCGGTGTTCCACCCGCTTTCAGAAGCTCCGCTGTAATTCCATCCTCGCCTGGGGCCCTGCCGTTTTTAAGGTGCTGGAGAGCCATTCTAATCTCGCTTAGACTGACGTCCGGGATATCATCGGAATAGTGTCGGATAAGACTTGCTCTTGGATCGTTACTCATACTTGCGTGTGGCTCCAACGATGATGTGTACAGCTGTCCATAGAACCTCTCAATCTCACTCAAAATCTCAGGTGTCCCGGAAACGATGCTGCCACACTCAGTCTTCAGCCTTGACAGTTGGCTCTTACTGGCAGACAGATCTCTGGCAAAGACTTTGGAGCCCTGGTTCCGCTCGATCGCTTCTTTAATACGAGCAGTATTAAAGTTGCGAAAGTCTCGCCGCATGCATTTGGAGATCTGTCTCTTCAGTTGCCTGTATGCTGTCAAATCTGTTGACGATTGCAGCCTCATCTCCCGTCTAACAGCCATGAGATTAAGAGTGTGATCGGAGAGTTTTTGTGTTCTTCTGCGGCGGGTCTTGCAGAACTTAGCTCCGACCGCATGGACAGTTTCCACGAGCTTGTCATTCATATCGTCCATTGCATTGCAATCTTGTAGGCACTGAAAGCGGTTACGTAACTCGAGCTGAAAGTTTTCGGGATTCTGGATTAGAGCACGAGGGGGACGGAGCGTTGACTTCATTAGACTAGACCTCTCCAACTTAACGTTTAGGTTCAGTGTGCCTCTAACCATTCGGTGATCGCTGCCAGTTTTCACCCTTGCGATCACTGAGACATCACTGAACAGTTGGAGTCTGGTCGTCATAATGAAGACAATCTCATTTTTTGTCGAACCGTCGGGGCTCGACCAGGTCCACTTCCTGTGGGGCCGCTTCTGGAAGAAAGAGTTCATCATAAAGAGTCCCTCTTTCTCCATAAAGTCGGCCAGCTGCTGGCCCCTTCGGTTTCGTTGCCCTACTCCAAATTTCCCTAACTTCAGCTCACCGTTTTCTCTTGTGCCTAGTTTTGCATTGAAGTCTCCCATCAACACCGTGTAGTGGGTTTTGGAGGAATCCATGGCTTTGGAAATATGCTCATACATTTCCTCCACCTCCTCATCGAGATGTGCCGAGATTGGTGCGTAAACCTGTATGACCTTCAGCGAATACCGTTTGGTGATTCTTAGTATCAGGTACGCGACCCTCGTCGACACACTCCCAATCTTTACAACGTTGTTGACGAGAGACTTGTGGACGATAAATCCGACACCTCCTTGGGACAGATGGTCACCCTCCCGGTGATAGAACAAGTTGCCGGATTCGAGAATCACCGTGTTCTCCCCCTCTCTTCGGACCTCGAATAATCCTATAATATTCCAGCGCAACTTTTCTATCTCTTCTTCCAGCTCCAGGATCTTCTCGTCAGTCCTCAGGGTACGTGCGTTAAATGTTGCCAGTTCGAGTCGTCGTAGGTGGCCACCGAACCTCCACCGGAGATTCTTAGCACCCCCTGCCCCGCCGTTACCATGGTCGCCACCGTAGCCAGGAATAGCGGGGCCGCCGGGGACTGGGGGCCGTGTACTTGTGTAATTGTTCATGGGGGGTATATTGCCATAGTTGCCACGCTTGGCGAGCGGGTTGGCAACCGCAGTTTTTTATTACATCATTGCTGTTATCAGATATTTTACAATAAATAAAAAAAAATTAATTTAATTAATTAAAATCCATCGATATTCAAACCATATCTACCCTAATTTTCGAACGGCAATAAAACAGTAAATTTAGTAGGCATCTTTGACCTTGTCACTTCGCAGGGTAACAGACTTAAGGGCAAAGGGCAAAGTAGTTGTTAGATTCACAATTGTACTCAATAGGTGGCGCTTTTGTTGAGATTCAGAAATCACCCGTGCGAAGCCGGGGCGGATCGCTAGTTACTATATAAATTTAAAGGAAATTGGACTCGATAGGTAGCACTGTTGTCGAGATCCAGAAATCACCCGTGCGAAGCCGGGGCGGATCGCTAGTACATTAACTAAGTGCAAACCCGATCGTTCGTTGAGGACTGCTTCGTTTTAAAGAAGTGCAGATGACAAACGAGCACCCAATCCACCTGATGGTAAACTTCTACTGTGGCCTTTAGACACCTTCATCTTATCATCGATTAAGAACCAAAACATTGATGTGTCGTCACCTCTGAGGATTAAGATGTAATGCATCGTAAGCATTAAACGGTTATTGGTTATCTATCCTCACGATACGAAACACTGCAGTATTTTACAACAATTTTGCTCCCACTCTCTACATTTACTATCTTCCACTCTACTGCTGCTACAAATGTTATTTTTAAATCTATACATATAATAAAACAGTAACGAAAAAAAAACTGTACATTGAGTATTTTCGAGAAAAAATAAGTGGCTTTTGTTAGAAAAACGTAACTGATGACAAAAAGTGACTTTTTAGAATTTTTGTCTGTTTGTCTGTGTGTATGGTACGGCTTCACGCCAAAACTACTGAATAGATTGATTTGAAATCCAGCAAAAATGTTCTTTGTAAACCAAGGAAGGCTTTAGGCTACATATTATCACGCCGTATGTTATAGGGGGTAAACAGTACTGATTTGAAAAGGTTTTTCTCTGTAATTGAATGCACAAAATAATTGAATGCACAAAATAATTGAATGCACAAAATGATATGTTATTAGTTAAAATAAAAATAAAAATTTAACTCTGGGAACATAATAATCACGCTATTTTTATAAAGGAACGGGGCAGTAATATTATAAATTGCAAGGGAACAGCTGTTTAACAATATGTCGACCGTCAAAAATGTTTACCTCATTAAATGGTGCAAGTTTAAATCCCATAATATTGTTTTGAAAAATCGTAATTTTTGTTTAATTTTTGCACTTTTTATGTGCATTAGGAAATCCGGGAACTTTACATGTCCTATCTGAGTGTATGGAGAGTTTCACACCAATATTACTAAACAGATTGATTGGTGGTACAACAAGTTACATTATCATGAAGTCAAGTCAAACTTTTGGTTTTAAGTTATCATCCTATAGAAACGGGGGTTACCTTTGTTGTCTGTGTTGGTTGATGTGTTTAATTTTCTTACGAATAATTATTATTTTTCCACTATTACGTACCTATTCGATAACTTTTCATTATTTTGAATATCGTTAGTATCGGATTAAGAAGGAATCTAGCTGTGCCTTTTATAAAAAGATCAAATCTGTCTCGAAACTCAAGGGTTTTTAAGATGCGCAGGTTAGTTAGTGGTAGCAGTAGTTTCTCTCGAACCCACGCAGAGCGTGAACAACGGCTAGGTGCTAACCGTCAGCGTAATGCACTAAGTTTGTCCGCAGAAACTTCCACGCAGCGCCAATTACGACTAGAATTTAAACGAGTCCGCACTACTGCTTCTCGATCTCAGGAAAGTGTGTAACAACGAGAAATGCTTTTAGCTATCAATCGGGATCCTCATTCTTTGTCTCGTGCATCCGAAACGGTTACACAGAGGGATCAGAGGTTGAGTTTTCAGAATATCCGCTCTGAGACTGCTCGATCACTTGAGAGCAGTCAGGAGCGTGAGATACGACTTGCGCGTGACCGAGAACGTGGGCAAAGCCAAGGGTACAGCTATAGTTATTTAAAGATCTGGAACACCTGTTGTGGAACTCCAAAGCCCAGCGACATTATAACATATATAGGAATGACGCCTTAGCAAAAGTTGTTTAATCTGATGGGCATTTCGTGTTGACTAAAAAAATGAAAGATCTGGAACGTCTCGAATCGTCTCGCACATCACGTTGTTTTCCCGTCCCCGGGCTCTTAGAATTCGAAAACAGACGTTTTAGATCTTCGATTTTGACGACCCCGTTGTCGCTGGCGTAAGCAACATCATCCGCGTACAAAGTCGCGGGCAGCAGCTAGTATAGAATAAGGGTGACTAACGTGCATACAGTCCACGTGATGGTAAATGGATGCTGTTGCCTTGCTGTTTAAAATCCAGATGCGTTGTCACTCCTGAGGTGAGGACTAAGATGGAATGCCTCGTTTCCAGTACGGTACCTTTGGAAAATCTTTAAGTCTCTAAAGTTAGTAAAAGTAAGTTAAGTTAAGTAAAAATCTCTAAGTATTGTTAAGTGTAATAAACTACCAGTCACCCTCGGATCAAGATACTATTTTTTATTTATTTATTTATTTATGACTAGTGATCTGCCCCGGCTTCACACGGGTGATTTCTGGATCTCGACAACAGCGCCACCTACCGGATTCAATTGCGAATCGCTTAGATTATTTAGGGACCCACACAAACACACACAAAAAATGTCTTTAAAATCGGTCCAGCCATTTTCAAGCTTTTGGGAAACTAGCGAACAGTAAGGTACGTGAGGGTAATATTATGGTCATCTTAAGCTTTGCCGCCCTATAAAACCTATAAAGTCCTATACTATAACTAATATATTAAGAAAAGAATAGCCAACAAACTTTGGCAATGATTAGGAACACTTTGAAAAATCTAATTAAAAATCTAACTACACTACACCATACTAAAATCGACTAATATATTTACTATAATGACAACTGTCAAAATGACGACGACATTTATTATTTGATTAACTGATGAAGAGCTATCGTATCACAAGGCTACCTATGCAAACAAGGCTGTAGTTTTTGAGTAATATGAAAGTGACCATATTACCCTCACGTACTATAATATGGACATAGAGATGTATAAATACCATAATACGAGAAGCTTAAGAGGGTTGCTATTGTAAAATAATCTATACATTTAAATAAAATTAAAGTATCTATGTGTAATATCAAATTACCTGCCTTCAATTGGGCTAAGGGCTTTTTTTTTGCAAGTCATGAATTTTCAATTTTTTTTTCTGTCCGTTTTCTTAGTTAGCCCGGACAGTTCTCTAACTTCGGAATGTCTGAACTTTAGGAACAGTTACAGAACAATGTCAAGATGGATCTAGACTATCTTTTATCCAAAAAAATGACATTTATAGATCTTATCCATCCTTATTATATCATATCATATCCATCCTTATCATATCATATCTATGATCTTATCCAACGAAGGAAGAAATGCGGAGCGAATCGCTAGTTATAATAAAGTGTTAAATATTTAACAGTAAAAAACTACCAAATGACACACTCGACAAAACATTACGTATTCAAGGTTCCTCCGACGTTTTCGAAGCACAAGATAGGGTCAGGGTATCGTAATTATGACAGAAGCAACGCATCGATCATGCTCACTATAATTCATAATTGAGCAAGACGTTTCGCCATCGAACAAATTGCGCGCAATCTTTTTTAATCTACGCATAAGCAAAATGGAGGCGAGCCTACAAAAAGTGGCCAAAAAATTCTCATTGCATACTTTGTGTTGTCGGGTCGAACTGCATTTTTGGCTGCAAGTTCTAGAGAGCATCTGATACTGTCTCTTTCTTGCGTGTAGGAGAAAAGGGGATGGGTGAGTGTGCTTGACCTATGCGCTTGGGCCGCTCCGACTGATTTTCGGCGGTTTGGTTTTGCATGGAAGTGCTTGGATTCTGTAAAAGTAGTTTTTCTTTCTAATAAATTTTAAATAACTAAGCGTGTTAATTTAGTTCAAATTATTTTTCACACAAAATTGTTTTTAACGACGTTGCTTAATGATTGATCCAGGAAATGATTGATGAGGTTAATCCCGACCCCGTGGGATTTCAGAATCCTTCCTTACCCTTTGTCTACATTAAAAAGGGAACCTCTGTACAAATTGTCAGGGCTTAAGCTGGGCGTTGAGTCAAACGTTAGGTGAGTAAGTGAGTTAATACTTACTCACCTTTCTTTTATATATATATATATATATATATATATATATATATAATAACACAAAAATGTAACAGTAAATTTAATTGCTTAGTACTTATTATAAAAGTAGGTGAGTGAGTACCGTGAATCTTTAAGATTTTCCAAAGGTACTATGACATAGATATGCAGAAATATATACATGATATTGTGTGTTGCGTTAAGGTAGATAAATTTACTTTTATTTATTGGGTTTTTTATTTTTAGGTTACACATTATATTACACAAAATTTAAAAAAAATGATTATTATCAAATAATCTAATTATTATTAAATAATCGAATTTCGATCAGTCGCGATGCTAATGTTAACTAATACTTCTTTACAAGGTATACAGAAAGTCACTGAAGTTAGATCATCATTTATTTTCTAATAGTGTGGTAGATTTATTGATCAACTTACAACTTTTCTAGAACATATGATCAGAGTGACCAAAAGTAGTTAAGATGACTGTATTAAAAATAAAAATGAAATAACAATTTACAACGTATACGGCCTACTGGTGGGCACAGGCTCAATGTCACATCTGAGAGGATTTCTGGAGGACGTAAGAGTCATTCGTATTGCCAAAATGCGGCACTTAGTTATGTAGATGTCCTCATAGTGTTTTCCTTCTTTGTCGAGCACGTGCTTAATCAGCACTTCGAATTGTTTGGAATATTTTAAACTAACTTTTTGTAGTATCCTAATTAAGTATTCATTAACCTTCAGTACAGATAAAGTAGTAGAGGAAACTCGATTTCTACTTGCAATTTAATCGAATAATTATCCGGATCTGGAATTTTGACCTGAGACACTTTTCCTAACTTTGTGTAGTCGAGCTTGTATTTACCTTATTACTAGCTTATTTTATCAACATCATCATTACAGCTCTTCAAAAGTCCACTGCTCTTTTCTGAAAAGTTATTTCTATACATTAGAATACTGATTCTGATAACGCACTTAACGGGACCCACAGGGTTTTTGTTACATGTTATATATTTATTTTCAGTTTTCACAATCAAATCAAACAAAGCACTTTCCTCAAAACACAGAATAAATAATAGATTACAGCGAAATGTTATTTATAAAATAGCGGCCTTAGTTCCAATTTTGTCCACCTGAACAGATAAGCTGGTGGCACTGTAAGTATGATAACAGTAAAAATGTGGCGATGACAAAATCTTTCTACTGACTAAATATTTATAACTAGCTTTTCCCGACATCCGTCAATCTTCTATGTCAAAAATTAGTCATCTTTTATATCAAAAACAGTAACGGGCGTGCGCACAATAACTCACCAAAGTCGTCTCAAAAAATCGGATGAAGTTTACATATCCTTTACATTTCCTTTACAATCTATAAAATTCTACTACTGAACATAGGCCGCCCTCATAGATTGCGTGGTGATTTTGCCATATTCACCAGGCTTGCTTTTGATTATTTTGAGTTATTTACTACCAGGAAGATGCTTCTGCTCATCTCCTGTTTCATTTTCCCATCTGTTGCCTTTACGACACCCACAAGACGATATGGGATAGTGGATATTTTTACCACCTCACGGTACACTATATCTCACCAAAATTTCATCGTTATGGTATAGGATAGGAATATAAACGAGACAAAATAGAAAAAAAACATCATTTATTGTCATCATGGACATCCTATTGAATATCCACTGTTGAACATTGACCTCTTTGTTTATTATTTGCCATAATTGCCATGGTTAGCCACTCCAGTTTTTTATTCTGTCAAGTTGTGATCAGTAGGATGCTGCTGTCCATCTTCTTTCCTACTTCATTTATGTCTATCGCCTCTTAGGACATCCACGGGTTGATATGGGGTAGTGGAATCTCTTACTGCACAGAATACCAGTGTAAAATAGCAGCTTAATTCTGCTGTGTTTTGTATGGTGAGTGTAGAGAACTGAAGACCCTTTTTACTGGAAATAAGGCATTCCATCTCAGTCCTCGGGGCTGTCAACGCATCTGCGTTTCGATTCTTAATTGAAGATAAATAAAGATGCCTATGGGCCACAGCATCCACTTACTTAAAACACAGCCAACATATACATCCACTTTTATATACTTTATATAGATTTTCAGGAATTAAATCTTTTAAACCGTATGTTAATCGGCAAAACATTAAAAAGTGACACTTGATAAAAAATTATTACTTACTAATACGTAGTCACATCCTTTGTTACTTACTACAAAAAAAAAACATTTTATTTCTCTATGAACTTTCACGTTTATACATTATCCCATCTCGTACAAAAATTAGGATGCAGTTAAAATTACGGAAACAAAAGTTTTAGAAGAACAGATTGACAAAAATTTTCTGACCCATTTTTAAGAAAATGCAGTCATATTTACGTAAATTACCTAAGTTTTTATAGGTCTGAGATTCCTAATAAATAAGTCTCATACTATACGAAGTCTTAGTAAGTTTAAACAATATTTCTGTTTCATTTACACAAGATAATACCAGAATATATAATAATATTTAATTTAATTTTCCGAATTAATAATATTATTCAAATAGTTTGTTATAAATTTTAACCACTCACATTTTCGGCACTGTACACCCAAAATCTATATGTACAGTCCTCTCTATCTTCTAGTACTTACAAATAATGATCGCCTTTAGCGTTTATGCACACTGCATGCGCGTACACACACATACATAAGGCATTACAAAAACATAGTCACCTTTGCATTTGAGCCGGAACAGCTAATACGCTGCTACAGAGTGCACACTTTTATTTTGTTTTTTTCTAATACTACAAGTATTAACACCCGAACATTATTGTATACTTTAAACATTATTCCTGCTTCATCAAAAATAACTTTTTAATGTTGTAGAATTTATTACGAAAATGGATATTTTGTATATTATATTATTAGTGAAGATTTGAATTAGTAAGAATCTTTTGTATATTATATTATTAGTGTAGCAAGAAGTGACATTGAAACTGTTATAACCGACCGACATAGCGTAACGAATTCCTAAGCCAAAGTGGCAATGGTCATATAGCCATCTCGGGTGTCAGCCCCACATCGGTAAATAAAGTGTAGGTAATGATGGTAATAGATGGAGAGATGACCTTGTTAGAGATGCAGGAAGTCGATTGATGCAGGTGGCACAGTACCGTGCTTTGTGAAATTCTTTAGGGAAAGCCTGTGTTTAGCAGTGGACTTGTGATGGACTGTAATGATAAATATGGTGATAATATTGATGATAATATTATATTATTTACTCATAGATAATTTCTTTTTTGTAATGTAAAGAGGATTACGTCGGCATTTGATAATTTCAAACTGGATCATCATAATAAGTCCGGGAAAGTCCAATTCTGAAAATCAGCCTTTTGCAGAGAGTATTTGTCTTAATCGTCACGTTTCTCATGCAAATTAACAATCGCAGTGCCAGATATTTTGCACATTTGACACTGTTTCCCGCTCTCGGTATGGGTATTTTATGCCTGGCAATAAGAAGATGGTTATACCTCTATCTATTGAAAGTCATAAGATCATTACATATTCCATAGTTGTTTGTTGTGTCTTAGGACAGCCATGGCATAAAATAAGGAGATGGATTCTCTTACTCATCTAGAAGATTGCAAACTGTATGATTTCTAGTAATTAACTTGTTTAAAATCACAAGTAAAGCACTTATGATATAAACTCTGACGATTTCTCAAGGGATTGATATGAAAATGTTGTAACTAAGTTGCTTTACGAGATCTCAGCATAATTTAATAGGTGCTTGCCGACGTTGTGTAAAATTCAATAAGTAACATGAGTATATTTCCACCAGCTATCAGCTTTGAATGAGAAAATTTAAGAAGATTTTTCTTTAATATTTCATAAAATTGGCTGATTATCTTAAGGAAAATATGATTTCCTTGCATTTTTATTCTAGATATTTAAGCAAATGTACTATGATGTAATTTTTGTTATGATTTTTAACGCAAAAATGGTTACAACCTCATGCAATAAAATCTCTGTTGGAAGTCACAAAAAGTAAGAAATTTTTTCACATGGTGTATGAGGCATTCTATCTTATTTCTCAGAGTTGAGGATGCATCTGTAGATTTCTTTGTTTGAAGTTGATTGTAGGTGTCCGTGAATTGCAACAGCGACATATTATTAGGTGGCCTAAGTGATCGTTTACCACTTCAATTTTATAAAAATACCTTATATGTATATGAAATTTGATATGTTGTGATCACGCTTGATATAAATGTCTGTCTGTGATCGTTAATCCGCCTGCAAAGAGTAACGATTGAGGCAAAACCTCCATTCTACGAAAAAAGTAAGCACGGTTAGCAGTATTTCTCGTTGTATAAATAATTTAATAAGAACAGTAAATTGATAAAAATTTACTATAAATAATAAAAAAAATGTTACACAAAATATAGAGATTTTTGCAATATTATTTGAAATTTAATTAATGATGCCGTAAATAAAAGAACTAATGTATATAATAATACTAAATATTTATTTTTAAAGATTTCTTATATTTACGCGAACACTACACATTGATTAAAACTACTTTTACGGATTTTATCGTGTTTAAATTAAATTAAACGCTATAAAATACGTAAAAGTAGTATTTATTTTAATAATGACGTTAATACAAAAATAAAATCGTACTTTAGATTTACATTAAACAATTTTATTCAATTATAGATGTATTTGCTTTCATTTAAGTCAAGAATTTACAAGTTTTATCATTTTATTAGACTTTTTTCATTTTATTACATTATTAGACCAAACAGACAGACATATCAACTTTTTTAAAATGGTTGCTTATGTCTTAATAACATGTAAATAACCCCCTCAGCTGAATAGTATCTAAGTCATTTATTTTTATATTACAGACAAACAATTCAATTTTATTAATATGTATGTATAGATTTGTATCTTAATATGTTTAAGTAATGGTCTATTTAATACTACAATTTTTTTTCTATAGAATTAGAGTGACAAACCAGCACACAGTCCACCACCAGTAAGTGGATGCTGTGGCCCATAGATATCTACATTTAACCTCGATTAAGAATAAAAACGCAGATGCGTTGTCATCCCTGAGGAGTAAGATGGAATGCCTCGATTCCAGTAAAACGGGTCTCCGGTTCTCTATACACACCATACGAAACACAGCAGCATCAAGCTGCTATTTTACGCTGATATTCTGTGAGAGAGTGGCCCTTCGCTAGTCGAGTCGACCTTTTCGTTCTACAACCATAATACAGCTGCAGTGTGACCCTACCACGTATAATGTTTTAAGAGTGGTCAAAATAAACATTTGTATATAGAAATATAACATGAGAATACAGTGTAGTAACGTCATTGTTTTAAACATCTTTATCATTTACAACATGCTGTGTGCTGTTGGGTCTACCTCGTTATTGTAGTGCGTCGGGTATGTTCTCGGATGCGCGTGTGGGTTGTTTCTACACCACCATGCGTAAACGATGCACATCCCTGGTGCGCAGGGTACGGGCCAGTTTTAATGATATCCTGAGGGCATTTTCTGACAGGTTTGATTGTCAATACTTATACTATTGTCATATCGTGCACGTGCTGACTAATCGGGCCTGTCTTAGATATAATTTTAAAATTAGGTAAATAGTTTCAAGTCTTACTAACATTAGTTTTAAGATTTGTATTATTACTAACATCTATGATCCTTGTGGTCGAAATAAACGACTTTTATTTTTTTATTTCATTATTTATATATTTTTAAATTCGATAATACTAATTAAACTAAAAATGACAAACCAAACAAAAAACCTGTTTGTAGTTTTAAGAAACTAGGTCCTAAAATTAGCAAATTCATATGTTATAATGCGGTTTTATATGAATAGTAGTGGCACTAACTGGATTGATGGCACATAGTTTTTCTAAAGTGGTTCAAGCGTACAAGATTGCACAATATTATGCCGTATCGCTTTTAAGCCACAAATTATTGCCAAAATTTCCCTTTGCCCTTCCGACGTACTCTTGTATACGATGCGCGGGCGCAGCCGCGTTTTGTTAGTGGGGAACCGCATGTGTGTGCGTTCGATCACTGTGTGAGTGCAAGCCGGTTCGCTGGAAAGTACATTTTAGCGTACCTATAGTATTGGAAATGGCTTACAGCCTATTTATAGATATTTGTATGGGTGTGGGCGTCTTTTTGTGGCCGTATCATTGTAAGTTAGGACACATGCCCGTATTTAGTGTGTTCTTTCTGGTTTTAATTCATTTTAAGTGCGCGTTTCTCTCGCTATTATTTTCATTGAATTTGTGTAATAGAAATCATATTCACTGCGTTTTGATTGTATGTATCAGAGATGAAAAAGTAGGTATTCATTATTTAAGGGGATATGAGTTGACTTTTGATACCATGGTCAGTTAGTGATGGCGTAAGAGAATCCATTGCCCCATTTCGTCTCGTGGGTGTCCTAAGAGATGACTATGATGGTATATGGGCGTTTTCCGACACCGTTCCAGCCTATAATAGTCCATTGCTGAACTTAGGCCTCCTCCTTAGATTGCCTCATAGAGGGGATAGTTGCTATAGTTGCCACGCTTCGCAAGCGGGTTGGCAACCACAGTTTTTTATTTCTAGTCGTATAGGAAGACGCTGCTCTCCATCTTCGGATTTTTTCACCACTGTCGCCTTGAATGACACCCACGGGATGACATAGGGTAGTTGATATTCTTTCAGCGCAACTACACGGTAACACACCGTCACTACATTTTACGTCTGGTGTAAACGGCATTTAATACCAAGACCAGTGACGGGCGGTATTTTCTAAGTCTAGTGACGACACGTACTGCGATCTTCAATTTACTTGCCAAGTAGCCCACCTGCCACGGAAGAGACATGTCCTGCAGTGAACTGTAACCAACTGATGAAAAAGAAGTAGAGAAACGAATAGCGGTTAAAATTGTATAGCGCACTTTTACAGGTTAAAATTACTTATATACAGCTAATCTTCTACTCTATATTTAGACGGCAAACAATTGTACCAACAGCTTATATACGTGGTAGAGCCACGCTACAGCTATATTATGATTGTAGCACGAATGGAATACTGCTGTGTTTCGTATGGTGAGGTCTGAAAACCCTTTTTACTGGAAACGAGGCATTTTATCTTAGTCCTCACGGGTGACAACGCACCTACATTTTGATTCGTAATCGAGGATAGATGTAGATGTCTATGGGCAACAGCAACCACCATGGCACCAGCATGGTAACATCAGTGTGCTCGTTTGTCAACCGTATTATATCAAAAAATATAGTTTTTCGGTTAAACTTATTTATTATTCGAGTATGTAATCCATTACTACTTCGATAGTAACAAAAGAAGTACAAAATGTGGTTTATTTTTTCGGAAAATCTATCAGATGGTGGGTGGTGGCGACGATCTTGCAACATGTTAATAAATCATCAGAAGTGAACCAACGCCGCGTATGTACGCTCTGTGCTTGGGTGGCCGCTTTAATGACATTTTAAGGCAAGTGCATTACGATTTATAAGAAAGTAAAGTTATATATTAAACGTGTTCCTCTACTGGGTACCAGGTAGCTTGTTGCAGGCATGCGCTGAAAAGTTTATGTCAAGAAAGATTCTGAGTCCCTGCTGAGAAAAAAACATATATATATATATATATATATATATATATATATATATATATATATATATATATATATATATATAACTCTTTTCTAGGTAGAAAAGGCATTCATATATGTGAAATACTTAGATGAGCTGTCATAACGAAATTTTACTATCGGTATTTCAAGCGAATAGTGATACATAAATTACGTCTTAGTTTCTCACTGTCAAATAAACATAGGTACTTCAAAAAATTACAAATTTTTGTAGGTATTAGCGGGTCCACAAGAGCAAGACTTACCGTGTAGTAGCTGTGTAAACATATACACTACCCCATCTTATCCCGTGGGTGTCGTAGGAGACGACAGAGGGAATCAAATCACGAGATTGGCAGCAGCGTCTTCCTAAAAGCCCTTCCTAAAACTTAAAACTGCGGTTGCCACTATCTATACGAGAGCGGTCTATACGAGAGGCATATGTTCAACTGTGGGCTATAATAGGCTTTACAGTCTATTAAAGCCTACAGTTCCACAAGACTTAATTAATTGCGGATCTTGTGGAACTAATTAATATATAGATAAATAAATGAACTACAGTTGTTAAAGAAAAACATTAATCAAAATATAATTTATTAATAATGGTGTCCGCCATCCGATTCCACGTGTGGTTGCGTAAAGGTATCCATCATCGTTTCTGAAGTCGTGGCTAAGAAATATATGAGTTGTGACTTCCAATAGATGGCGTTAGATTGCCAGAATATGTAAAATATCCAAACCGTAGAAAAACAACGTTAAAGTATTTTTTTGAATGAGGGTGAGAAACGGACAGACAGTCCACTTGATGCTGTGGACCACAGACATCTGTTTTCTATCTATCATTTATATCCAAAAACATCGCAAAGTGACGCATCAATATATTGTGAACAAATTTTTAGCGTGTTCATTTTGTAAAATGTATTATAGCGTTTGATAACTTCTTTTTGACTGACTTCCTTGTAGCCAATGTTAAAATATTGAGTAAATCTTTCTTTCATTTTTTGTTTAGACGAGGAAAATTTCCGTAACAATACCTCGAAAATGGGACGGTGTTATTTATATTTATCATTGTAACTGAATTCCGCACACCACAGAGCAGTCTTGTGTTACAACAGTCATTTGCAGCATTGTCTTGCTGAGGCCGCAACCCGAATACAATACTAACTTGATTGAGTGTAAAAAAACTGAATTGCCATTCAATTATCTACCTTATTCACATCTTAATAGGTTATTCTTGCTTTTTACCGATCGATACAACTGTTTGCGGTTTCGCAGCATCTTTGTTACTTCGCATTTGTTCGAGAACTAACGGTGATTCAGGTTTGGAAAGCGCCTATGGAAAAATGTTCCGAGAATCGATATTTGTTGTCGGCGTGTATGGTAATATTACTGAATAGCGGCCCGCCACAACTTCGCCTGGAACATTATCTTTATCAATACAGCGCAGCGTATTGAAATCCACTGCTAAACAAATATCTCCCCCTTAGATGGAGGGTATTTTTGCCATAGTCGCCACGCTAGGCTGGCGGGTTGGCTACCGCAGTTTTTTGTTATTTTCAGTTGTCATGAAGATGCTTCTGCTCATCTTCTGGTTCAGTTTCTACTTCTTACGAAACCCACGGGACAGGATCTATTAATGTGACGCTGTTCAGATTTATGATCACCAAATATAGTTGTTTAATTGTATCAATTTTTCGTTTTCTTTTTCAAAATAAGCCTTTTAAAGTTTTCCGGATAAAACGTAGTCTAGATCACTCTTGTCCTTGCTCCCTATCTGTTCGTGAAGTTTAATTGAGATTGGTGCAGCCATACCGAAGATTATGATAGATAGACAGACAAAATTAATATATATATATATATATATATATATATATATATATAAATATATATATATATATATATATATATATATAAATATATATATATATATATATATATATACATTTATCTCTTAACGCAAATAGCCCATGCAAGTAACCTCGAATCAATGTAAGGTCACACACACTTCAATTTTATTGTTTGGGAGTATGTAGTGATGTACATATGTGTTAAGTACGTGTGTCATTGATCATTTGACTTTCTTGTTACGAGTATCGTCGACTTTCAAATGATTCATTATGTTTTTGAATTTCAATTATGTAAACAAATTTCTATATTTCTTGATACAAAATTTCAACACTAATAAGAATACTGTGTAGTTTCATGAGATTATCCTCTAACACATTTCGTAGCACATATAATACCGTATACACATATGTGGTATTGTACGTGGTAGGGTCATGCTGCAGCTATATTGTGGTTGCCGCACGAATGGGTCGGCTCGACCGGAGTAGGACCACGCTCTCACGGAATACAAGCGTAAAATAGCAGCTTAATGGTGCTGTGTTTCGTATAGTGAGTGTAGAGAACCGGAGTCCATTTTTACTGGAAAGGAGGCATTCTATCGCAGTCCTCAGGGCTGGCAACGCATCTGCATTTTGATTTTTAATTGAAGATGAATGTAGATATCTATGGGCCACAGCATCCACTTAACATCATGCGGATTGTGTGCTCGTTTGTCACGCTTATACTATAAAAAATGTGGTAGGCTACAAGAAAGTAAAGTTATATAAGTATTAAATATGTCCCTCTACTGGGTACCGGGAATAAAAAAAACATAAAAATCTCTTTTCTAGGTAGTAAATACATTCATATATGTGAAATACTTAGATGAACTGTCATAACGAAATGTTACCATCGGTATCTCAAGTTAATAGTGATACATAAATGACGTCATAGTTTCTTACCGTCGAATATACATAGGTACTTAAAAAAAAACTACAAAAAGACATTACGAAATTAATATGTTCGTTGTTTTTTGTATTTGCTTGTTTTTAGGGTTCCGTAGTCAACTAGGAACCCTTATAATTTCGCCATGTCTGTCCGTCTGTCCGTCCTCGCTTAATCTCTGTGACCGTTAGCACTAGAAAGCTGAAATTTGGTACCAATATGTGTATCCATCACGCCGACGAAGTGGTAAAATAAAAATTGGAAAAAAATGTTTTATTAGGGTAGCCCCCCCAATATGTAAAGTGGGAAGTGATTTTTTTTTAATTTCAACCCTAAAGTGTGATATATTGTTGGAAAGGTATTTTAAAATGAATAGGGGTTTACTAAAATCATTTTTTGATAATGTCTATAATTTCGAAAATAATCGCTCCAAAAGTAAAAAACATGTGCCCCCCCCCCCCTCTAACTTTTGAACAATAAGTTTAGAAAATATGAAAAAAATCTGAAAAGTAGAACTTTATAAGGACTTTCTAGGAAAATCATTTTGAACAACGGTTTTTGTACAAAAAAGACAGAAAGTTGTACAAAATAATTTCTGGACTAAGTTTGTAGTATAATCGTATATGCAAGCATTTTTTTAACTTCGTTTACATATTTTATTATCCTGAACGTATCTTTTTTCAAACAAAAAAAGAATTGACGGACGGGAAACTACGGAACCCTACACTGAGAGTGGCCCGACACGCTCTTGGCCGGTTTTATTTTCGTATGTGTCCACTAGACTTACCTTGTACTATTTAAATTTGCACAACCCCATATCATCCCGTGGGTATCGTAAGATGCGACAGAGGGAGACAAATCAGGAGATGGGCAGCTGCGTCTTCCTAATAACAACTAAGGAATAAAACCTGCGATTACCAATCCGCCTGCTTGGCGTGGCAGCTATGTAAAATATCCCCCGTTTGAGGATATCTATGGCCGAGGTCTATGATTATACAGACAGTAGATTTTATAGGCTGTAATGAGAAACAGAAACGGAAACTTTTTTATTCAATATGGATTATAAATAATACTTATTGAAAGCACTTTTTTTCAATTACCACTGGTTCGCAAAAAAGGAAAACCAAAAAAAAAACAGAACAAAATAAAACACACACAACAACTTGTACAACTTTCTGTCTTTTTTGTACAAAAACCGTTGTTCAAAATGATTTTCCTAGAAAGTCCTTATAAAGTTCATATTCATATTTTCTAAACTTATGGTTCAAAAGTTAGAGGGGGGGGGGGCACATTGTTTTTTTACTTTTGGAGCGATTATTTCCGAAATTATAGACATTATCAAAAAATGATTTTAGTAAACCCGTATTCATTTTTAAATACCTTTCCAACAATATATCACACTTTAGGGTTGAAATTAAAAAAAATCACTTCCCACTTTACATATAGGGGGGCTACCCTAATAAAACATTTTTTCCAATTTTTATTTTACCACTTTGTCGGCGTGATTGATACACATATTGGTACCAAATTTCAGCTTTCTAGTGCTAACGGTCACAGAGATTAAGCGAGGACGGACAGACGGACAGACAGACATGGCGAAACTATAGGGGTTCCTAGTTGACTACGGAACCCTAAAAAGAGAATAATATGATGACATGTAAAGGCCGCTAACACGCATTGGGGTACGCAGCGTACGAGTAGACCACGGAAAAGAAGTTCGCCCTGCGCGGCGCAATACGTGTCCAACTTCAAAATCCGTTTCAAAAATGGAAGGAGACCTGTACCCAGACGTGGGACGTATATGGGCGTATATTTTAGTTTTTATTTTTACTTTAAAAAGAAAAAAGCTTTCGTAATCAATGTATTTTCTGGATGACGCAAACATGTGAACTAAAGTATCGTGCTGTAAACACAGTTGATATGTCGTTTTCAATAAATTTTAGTTAGAGCGGGGTCGCGGTTCGAATCCTGACGTTAACGAGAGAAAGCCCGGTCCGATCTGCGACTGTTTTCTCAGAACAAATGTGTTACTTGTACATTTTGACCCTTGTGGTGACGTGTGGAGCAAGTGTTATTTTGAGGAATTCGGTCGGTCGACTTTCTAGGAAGTGTTCACTATTTTAATGACTAAATGCCGCTGTCTGTATTTTTATTCTGACACAAATTTAAAATAAGCGTTGTATCTAATTTTAAGGTTATGACAATCAAAAATATGTTTTAAATATGAATTAAATATTATATTAAATTTAGTATGTACTCGAAAACGTACTTGAAAATATTTTATTCATTTCCCAGGGATTTTACCATGGTTTCTATACATATTATTTACTGTTTTCATGAAACTTTTAAACTTGTGAATTGAGAATAATTGCCACATTTTTCGCTTACTGATTCTGTACAGTAGAATAACTGGCATAGGCAATTCATTTATTATTATATTTTCATTTAATTTGTTTTAATTATTTATAAAACCAACAACTATTACGAATATACAGTGAAAATTATTCATAATTGGTTATAGTAGGTATGTAAAGTAAAAAGTAAAGTTACAGCCTATATACGTCTCATTGCTGGGCACAGGCCTCCTCTCATTACTGAGAGGGTTTTAGGGCAAGGAATAGTCCGCCTCGCTGCCCCAATGCGTTTTGGCGAACTTTACATGTTTTCGAAAAAATTTTTCTTATTTCTCAGACATGCAGGTTTCCTCATGATGTTTTCCTTTACCGCCGAGCACGTGATAAATCAGTACTTAAAATTGCAATTAACAATTTCATTGGTGCCGGCGGCGATCGAACCCGGTTTGCTCGCGTATTGTGAAATTTACAGTAAGCGCTAATCATCTGAGCTACCACGGCTCCAGTACGTATATATGTATAAATATATAGGAGCCGTGGTAGCTCAGTTGTAGTCACATAACGCAAGCAACCCGAGTTCGATCCCCGGCGGCACGAATGAAATTGTTAACTGCAATTTTAAGTGCAGATTTACCACGTGCTCGGCGGTGACGGTGAAGGGAAACATCGTGAGGAAAGTCTGCGAAATAAAAAATATTTCGAAGACATGTGCAGTTCGCCAACACGCATTGGGGCAGCGCGATGGACACTTCCTTACCCTTAAATCTTCTCAGAAATGGGAGGTGGTCTGTGCCCAGTAGTGGGACGTATATAGGCTGTAACTTTAACTAACCTTATATATTATAATATTTTAGCCTAGGTGGTGGAAATTCCTTCCTGCGTAAGAGTCCGACTGGGATGTTACCACCCTCTCACCAATTATTGTTGCCAAATAGAGTGTTTGCTTTGCTGTTTTACGGTCTAAAGGGAGAGCCAGTACAATTGCAGGCTGAGAGGCATTCCGTATTTGTGTGAACTGGTTGCAGGTGTCTATAGGCAGCAGTACCCATTAAACAACAGGTGGACTGTACCGTGTCACTTGAATTTTGAAAAATCTTTAATTGCGATAACTAATCCGTGCTTAATTATGGAGACTGCGGTAAGCGTAGAGCTTGGGTATTTACATATTCATTAACGATGTTAAAAATCTATCAGCTAAGATCCACGTAATAAAATTAAATGTCTTACGTAGTTTGAAGAGCACCTACCGCCCTACCTCAATTGCGTATACTCACCCTGTCATCACTAACTCCAACACCACTACACTAGGAAAGACACAACACCGTCAATAATACGACACGTGTTTCGCCTCTACACGAGGCATCTTCAGGTGAAGTAGACTCTGCGGTGGCTTTTGGCTGACCGCTACGATAAAATTTTAATTATTTTATAGTCATTCTGAATAGTAATATATTTATAAGCTAGTAACGTAATTAATTACGATAAACATAAAAAAAGAAAGCTGCTTGACCACATGCTAACGTTCTCTATTTTTTATTTTTTTACTAAGCGACTATGGTGGTACCCAAAAAAAGAGTAATATTTTTGACTGGTGCATATGTATATAAAAAGATAGTGATACACTATGGTACACATAGTAATAATATGTAATATTAAAATATGGCATAGTGATGTACATTCCGCAAATACTAGAAAAACGTAAATCTATCAAAAAATAAAACACAAAAATGTTTCTTCCTATGTCCGTTATACAATTAGAAACCATCACACCGACTTTGATGAAATTTTTTGTGTGTTTGAATGAGTCCCTAGACCTAGATGGGTTTATATTCACATTTGTTCCCGGTAGGTGGCGCTGTTTTCGAGATGCAAGAATCACCCGTGTGAATCCAGTCCTTTGAAAAATCCTTAAATTCGAAGTAAAAAAGTTGAGTGTCATTTATCGGAATAAAAACTATCCTAACTCTCAAGTTGGAGCAAGGAATATACATATATACAACATATCATTGAAATCAGTTCTGTAGTTTAGGTGCTCATCGCGCAGAAACAATGTGACACGTAATTTTTATATATAAAGTTGATTTACACATTCGTCATTTTTAAGTATAGTCTATGTTCTCCGTTTCAGCTATACAAATTATTATTAAATATCAGAATATGGACACTTAAACAGTGTATTATAACTATAAACATTATATTACTTATATGTAAATAAATATATGTTTGGCAAGTTAAAATGTATATATACTTCTATCATCAGCTTATTGGTGAAAGAAAGCAAGAAGAAAAATTAATGTATGTTTACCTTCCAGAAATATCCCATTGCAAAATATAATGGACGAGATTGGCTCAGTATAGCTCGTTTCGGTCTCTTCCGGGTTGCTTTGGGTCATATAGTCGATGGAACTCGATAATCCCTCAAGGGCTCAAGGCATGAAAGTACGGTTAGCAGAAAAATTATTGACTAATCATTCATTCATTTATAATTGCCACTAAAGTACACAGGCCTCCCATAGAATGCCTCATAAGGAAGTTTACCATAGTTGCCACGCTGACTGGCGGGTTGGCAACCCCAGTTTTTTTTCTAGTTTTTATTAGAAAAACGTTACTGCCTATCTCTTGATTTGTTACTCTCTGTCGCCTCTTCGTAAGACTCACACAAGGTAGGTTTATTGCACCATGCCTATAACATTTACGCAAGTGTAAGCAATAAGGTGACTAAGTTTTAACGTAATCTGATAAACGGTAGGCATAGCAGCGCATAAAATACGAACTAACAAACATTAATTTTCATATATTATATTCACCTGGTAAAGAGTTGGAAATTGAGTTTTTTGAATTTGGAAATGATTGTTTTTAATTAGTTTGAATAGTTTTAGTTTTTCTATATTAGTTTTTATTTTTATTGTGTGTAAAATATTACGAGTAGTTGTAAATATTATATTAAATTAAATAAAATAAAAATTTCTAAACAAAAAACTTTAATTAGTATTCAAACATATCATATGTATTACTGAAAATTTGTTAAACGATTATAAATTGGTGGATACTTTAATAGAGAAATGTTTCTTAACGCTTATGTCGTGGCTCCTTAATATTTTCCAAAAACACGTAAAGAACGTAAGAATATTGTAAGCTATATTGAGTAAACTATAGAAATAACTTGTGTCAAGCTCGAGCAGCTCAGTTATCAGTGTTTACAGACTTCCATGTGCTACTTACGAATATTTTGAGAAGATTGTTGAGGAAGGTTCGCTTAAACTTAGTAAACTGAACTAGTCCGTTGTGATATTATATGGAGACTTGAATATCTTGCATATCTCCTAGAAATTTCTTCTATCAGTATTAAGTCGATTATCATTATAATTATGATCCTACAAGCTTGTTTATTTATTCTTTGAACTTTTAACACTTATTGCTGAGGCTAGTGCAACTTGTATAGATTACATTTTTACAGATATTAACCCCTTGCATAAATTCATAATTAGATATTTAAGTTCAATTTACTGTGGACAGTTAGGTCTAATTTACCTTTCATGTACAAAAAAAATAAGAAATTTGTTTTTGTTTATTATTAACATGGCTTGAAGAGGTTTAGAATTAACATAGTAAAGATTATCATTACTTCCATATAACAATAATACTGATTATTTGTATGGGGTAAGCGACAGTAGCCTAGTGGCAGGGCGCGGACCGCGAACCTAAAAGGTCGCGGGTTCGAATCCACCATTCGACTACTGTCGTGAACCACTCCTAACACAAGCATTTTCAGCTTACCAGGAGTGGTTAAAGGGAATATTAGTAATTTTAATTAATAGGATTACTAACATTTTTCTCCTAACTAAAAAAAAACATGGTTTGCAAATATGGTTTTATTTAAAATTGTATAATTATCGATAAAATGTAATTACACCAATTGGATAAATTCTTTATATATTTTTTGCAGTATAGGATGATAAACGAGTACACAGTCGTCGTGATAAGTGGATACAGTAGCCCACAGACATCTACATTTATCCTCAAATAAGAATCAAAATGCAGATGCGTTGTCACCGCTGAGAACTAAGATGGAATGCTTCATTTCTAGTAAAAAGGGTCTCCGGTTCTCTGCTGTCACCATACGAAACAGCATCATTAAGCTGCTATTTTACGCTGGTATTCTGTGAGAGCCATAATATAGCTGCAGCGTGGGTCTATCACTAAAAATGTTGCGATGTTGGGAAAAATTGCAAAAACACAGCACTACCAGCAGCATACCATGGCTACGTCGCCTCAAACTTGAGATATGGCGTTATATTTTGGGACAATGCACCCAATATTCGCGATGTGTTAATTGCGCAGAAAAAAATGTCTGCGTGCGATCTGTAATTTAAAAAGCACCAACAAGTGTAACCCACATTTTCAAAAATGAAAAATTCCCTTATTATATATTTTTATGAAACAAGCATTTTCGTGAAACGTAATATTAACTTAAAATGACGGCTCCGTGTTGCCGTGGCTTAGCAATGAGTAGCTGCACTGGGGGCCGTGGGTTCGAATCCCGCACGAAACAAGTATTTGTATGGCCTACAAATAATTGTTCCGGGCCTGGATGTTTGCCCTAGTGCAATTTGTGTTTGTAAACTCTCTACGATACAGGATAAAATCCAAGTGTGGGGTAACATTAAAATACTTGTATAAATTAGTTAATGTAAAGTTGACGTCGCTCTGATAAACTCCATTTTTTCAATGGCACCAAAATTATATAACAAAATACTTGAGTGTAAAAGAGATTGTGACAGTAATAATACGAGTATTCATAAATATAAACTTCTTGATCTACTTGCTGATATAGTATATTATTCCATAGATTCTTAATAAAAAAACTTTGATATTAGAACATATCCCTTAATTGATGAATGATGACATTGGATTTTATACGTTTAAATATTTTATTATTGAACTGCATTGACTACATACCTATCACGGCATGGCCAAATAATACAATATCACAATATGGAAAAGTTGCCAAAAATAATATGTAGATTATACCTACATCTTTAAGTTTTACCTCTTAATATTTTAAATACTGTAACCCATGAGCTATCACGTTCAGAACTGAAAGAACAGAAAAACTTAACGAATTTTGCAATTAACTATTTTATATTTTTTATGTCTACTGGTGAAACATAGAGAACCTACCTTTTGTTTTATAATGCACATATCGAAATCTATAAATTATTCTATGTTCAAAAATTCAATAAAAAACTTGATTTGATAATCGGTCTCGTAAAAGTGGCGACAAAATTATTGGTGTGGTTCGTTGCAAGTACTATAATTACTAAGTAATTAATAAGTGTTGCAAGTATATAAGTGCTGAAACTAATCGCACCGATAACCTTTTTGACAATTAATTGAAAATCCAGCATTAATTTAAAAAAAAATTGTAAAGCGTATACGCAAGAATAAAAACTTTCAAGGTCATGTATTTATTTAGATAATAAAAGGGTAAAATTTTTTGAAACGCAGTATGACTTCCCACCAAAAACATAAATGTAAATTAGAAGTCAAATTCAGTACAAACGACGTTAGGGGTCGCCAAGTTCAAAGCGGTTTTAGGAACGTTGTTCATTTAAGCAACCGCCCGTATTGTTAAGAACCGGTTGGAAGACGTAGGAGACAAGTGTAATACAGACCTATTTCACTGGCGACTGCAATAGCTAAAGTATTTAATAGTGTGCTCGACTCTCGCCTCAATGAATACATAAAGTTACATGTCAAATATTACACTAACAGGAACTATTACACTGGCACATGTGTATGCTTGTTTCCTGTACCTTTCAAAAGCTTCAAATCTCAACTCTTTTTTTGAGCCGATAAACCCTAACATCCTTTTTACTGAACTATATCGAACTCTTTTCACATTTATTTTTGGTGGGATCTTACTCTTTCACCATCACAATATGACACGTCACATCACAACACATCACCTTCAAGAATCGAGCTTACTTCTTTTTAAAACGCCGTCAACGATACATGCGTTGACAGCCCTGGTGCTGCCGTTGTCCAAGGTCGGTAGTGGACATTTACCAACAGGTGTGGTGCATGCTAGTTTTTCCCTCTACTACAAAAAGAATAATTTTACATGGGTATAGCATTTGGCTGTGGTAGCTCAGATGGTTAGCGCTTGATGTGGTAGCGCAGATGGGTTCGATCCCCGCCGGCATCAATGAAATTGTTAATTGTAATTTTAAGTGCTGATTTAACGGCAAAGGAAAACATCGTGATGAAATATGCAACTCTGATAAATAAGAAAAAATAATATTTCGAAAACATGTGGAGTTTGCCAACACGCACTGGGGCTGCGCTGCGGACAATTCCTTGCCCTAAAACCCTCTCAGAAATGAGCGGAGGCCTGTACCCAGGAATGGGACGTAGGCTGTAACATTAACTTTTTATAGAAATTGGCTAATGCATCAAAATTTAGCTACAGTTTGGTAAATAATAATAATAGTAAATCCGTTATCGCAGGCGAAATGAACCATAACTTGTTGATGATACAGAGAAAAAGTCTTAAAATATAATATGATAGTAAAAGTAGGTAATTAATAAAATTAACATTATTTTTAAATCTTCAGTAGTCTCTTAATGTCAGATAAATTGTCGATTTTATAATATATAACCAGATGCTAAGACATTTAAAGGAACTAATGTGCTGACCGTACTAGCGCTCGGAGTCCTACCGTTAGCACGTTATTTACCGTTTTCGCAAACTTAATGCGTAAAACAAAGAAAAATTGTTTAATTTGACACAATCTCGCTCTCGTGTCCCAGAGGAGTACCATTATTTCGGCGAGCTCTTAAAAGTAATTTGCTTATAGACGAAATTAGTGCGACGGGAAAATGGAAACATAATAAATTTTAACTGCCTAAATTTCGTTTGTTTAAATAGGTCGAGGTGTTATTAAGGTTATGTTCAGAATTTAGAGAGACTTTCAACCGTTTAGTGGCATTAGAATATGTTACTTTATACTTGGTAGAGCCTTGCTGTAGCTATATTATAGTTGTAGCACGAATGGGTCGGCTCGACCGGAGAAGGACCACGCTCTCGCAGAATACCAGCGTGAAATAGCAGCATAATGTTGTGTTTCGAATGGTGAGTGTAGTGAATTGGAGACCCTTTTTACTGAAAACGAGGCATGCCATCTTAGTCCTCAAGGGTGACGACGCATCCGTATATTGATTCGTATTCGAGGATAGATGTAGATGTCTATGGGCCACAGCATCCACCTACCATCTGTACTGTGTGCTCGCTTGTCAGTCTTATTTTATTTAACAAAAATTCTACTACCACATTTCATCCCGTGGGTGTCGTTAGAAGCGAGAGAGGGAAATTGAAACAGGAGATGAGTAGACTGTGGTTGCCACCTCGTCTGCCGAACATGGTTACTATGGCAACAATTTCAACCCTGAGGCAATATGGGGAGGCTGGTGTTCAACGGTGGATTTTTATAAGCTATAATAATAACTGTAAGGGTTGAGAGTTTTACTGATTTCAAACACCAAAGTATCGCTCGAGGAAAATAATGTAGGTTAGATTTTAACGTACTTTTTGACTTCAAAACTTGATTTGACTTAGAACATAATTAATACATAATACACTACCTTATCATTACATATGTTTCGTCAAATGTGAGAGAGGGAGCCAGGACACTATGGAACTGTGTTTGCTAACCAACCTGTCAAGAGTGGCCACTATGGCGAATGATAATGTGATATTGTGGCCGTAGAAGGTAAATGGTAGATCTCCCGCCGGGCAAGGTGTTCTGCCCGGGTAGCGGCCAACACTCCGTGTGATAGTTCGGAGATGTTCTATATATACTGTTTATGATTCGAAATTTTAATAGCGTGATTTTTAGGCTTCGTTGTGTTTCGCTTGGGGCGCGACGACAGCGCCGCTACATCACCCTACTGCTCAGACCGGAGGTCGATAACGCAGCCTCGTTTCCGACGAATGTGCAAGTGCCAGGAGATTGCCTTGTAGTCCGCGGTGAGTCGAGAAGAAGGCAAGTAATCTGCGAGAGTGCCGTGAAGCAGAGGCGCGCAGTAAGGCTCAGAGCCGTGCCGAACACTGTATAGCGCAGAGAGTAGCTTGAAGGAACAGAAAGCATTATTATTCCAGTCTGCGATGAACCTTGTGAAGCTAGATGGCTTACAAGATATGAAGACTACCGACGATATCTGCTCGGGAGCGAATGGGTGGGGTATTCTATGACGATGATGAAGCTTGAAGTTTCCGAAGGTTGTTGGTTGCGAGTTCAGATCACGTCGGGGTCACCACTGTGGTCGTAGGAGGAAAAGGGGAGACCTCACGCCGGGCAAGGTGTTTTGCCCAGGGAGCGGCCAACACCCCATGTGATAGTTCGTAAATGTTCTATATAATATACTGTTTATGATTCGGAATTTTGATAGCGTGATATTTAGGCTTCGTTGTGTTTCGCTTGGGGCGCGACGACAGCGCCGCTACAATATTTTACTAAATGGTGATGCAGTGTAGTAACGGAAAAAGAGAGCTAGAGAATAAGATCTCTTATCTTATATTACCTCGTGGGTATCGTAAAAAGCGACTAAGCCAGGAGAAGGACAGCAGCATCTGATATCAATTTAAAATGATACAAAACCGCGGTTGCCAGTCAGCGAGCCACTTGTGGTAATTACGGCGTATACCCCTCCTTTGAATATCTTTAGTATTGGTTTATATTTGGTAGTGGATTTTTAGTGGAACTCTTTTTGCCTAAGAGTCAGTCTGGATAGGTATAACCTTAATAACCAAATAATTTGTACTGCTTTAAATGACACGGAGAGCCACTGTAATAATTAGTTGTTCCTCAAAAAGATTTTTTGCTTAGAAATCCTTTTGAGTAGATACTACCATACTTATTTCTGCTTTCAAGGAGTAGTGCGTGTAGTGTCCTGCTGAGTCCGGGTCTGAAGGTTAAAGAGACTTCACTTTGTTACTACTGTTTAACTGTAAAAATGATGGCAAATGTTACTGAAGTGGAGAACATACAGAAGGAGATTGAAGAATGCTCGACCCGTAAGATGATAGAATTTGAAAGCAGATTAAAAGCTGCGTCTACACCGACTAGTTCCACTCTTATTCAATTACGTGATGAGTTTTACGCATTGAAGGAGTTGGTAGGGTCAATGTTTAATCTTTGCCGACAGTAGGTACGTGCTTGTTTACAGTCTATTGACTACATTTTTTTATATTATTAGTATGATTGAAGGTTGTGAGACATTTCATCTCACTTAAGAGATGACATCTATAAGACTTCTTTGATTGAGTTAAATGACAGTTCCTGGTTAAATGGCAAGGTGCGGACCATGAACTCTAAAGGTCGTGGGTGCGAATCCGCCATTCGACTACTAAACTAAACGATTCTTAACACAAGTATTTTAAGCTTATCAGGAGCGAGCTTTATACGTGGTACATGCTGCAGTTATATTAGTAGTATAGTTGTAGCACGAATGGGTCGGCTTGACCGGGGAAGGACCACGCTCTCACAGAATACCAGCGTAATATAGTAGCTTAATGCTGCTATGTTTCGTATGGTGGGTGTAGAGAACCGGAGACCCTTTTTACTGGAAACGGAGCATTCCATCTTAGTCCTCACGGGTGACAACGCATCTGCATTTTGATTCGTAATTGAGGATAAATGTAGATGTCTATGGGCCACAGCAAACACTTACCATCAGGTGGACTGTGTTCTGGTTAGTCACCCTATCCTATAAAAAAGCAATTTAAGGGAAAATTAGTAATGTTGACAGCGTTTTTAGTATTTTTTTAATAATTAGTTGTAAGGTTCCATGGACTGAATTATTCTCTTACCAACGATCGAAGACGATCACACAGTCTACCTGAAGGTAAGTGGATGCTGTGGCCCATACACTTCTACATTTATCCTCGATTAAGAATCAAAATGCAGATGTGTTGTCACCCCTGAGGACTAAGATGGAATGCGTCGTTCGTAGTAAAAGAGGGTCGCTGGTTCTCTACACTCACCATACGAAATACAGCAGCATTAAGCTGCCACGTTCCTCGGTCCAGCCGACCCATTCGTGCTACGACCATAATACAGCTACAGCGTGGTTCTACCACTTATGAAAACCTCTCTCTGCTCAATTTAATTAAAAAAAGAGTTTAATGAGTTGCAGCGTCTGTGTAATGTTTGACCTTGTGTCTGATTCAATTAGGGCTCACGTTTGTATGACAAACCCACATTTTTCAACCATTAACATTGTGATATTTTTCCAAGATCCTTTTTGTGATGGGTAGGTAGTAGGAAAAAATACTAAATAGTATTTTTCAGAGTAGGTAGTTAGGGAAGTTAAGAATTCCAAACCATTCCTCGGCGCGCCAGAAACCACGAGACAAAACATATATATATATATTGTCTAACGGTTTTTAAGGCTTATTTGGTCTATCAGAAATAGCCGCGACAGCTGGTCATGTGGTCCTAGGATCGAATACAGGTCAGGCGAAAATTAGTTATTGGGTTTTAGGTCAAGAAATACTCAGTAGCGGCCAGGAGAGAGGAAGTAGTCGGTGTTTTACCCTCGTGCTTCGGAAAGCTCGTAGTCTTTAGTCCTGCTGCGCATGATCTCTCTCCGGTCGTGTCGGATAATCGTCCTAACGGACTATGAGCGTGAGGGCAATTGAGAGTGCGCCTGTGTTTCCGCATACACTTGGGAACTGTAATGTTGATCTGCGCAGATGGTTAGTCTTTGTCGAAACTACCCGCCGCGATCAAAAGTCCGTCTGGATGACATTGTAATTATTATCAATTTTGTCATGTCAAATATAGTGGAGTAGCTAAAATCTACTAAAACACAGTAGAAAAGGCGCGCAGATTAGGATTTCATGATGTTTAATACGGCAAATGTGACATAATCAACCAAAAATACAAGGGAGGTGAATTTTAAATTATAGTCTAATATCCTTTATGCGTCTAAAGCTCGTAGAACGCAAGGAGGATATTCGAACGTACGTGGAGTCGATCTATTTCAGTCAAAATTGAAAAAGGCAATTAGGAACTATAGTGCAAATCTGCACGTGTGTTGATAATATGAAGAATTACCTCATAAAATTTGATGACGACGTAATGAGAAAGAACTGGTTTGGTTCACCACATTACTTAAATATACACCAGGTACTCATATTTGCACAAAAAATATTTTGTAATAGAATTATATATCTATAGTTACATATAAATTTTTACCAAAATTTTCGTTCGAACTCATTCGCTAAGTCATTAAGGAGTCATAACAGCGAGGCGCTGGATGCAGCGGTGGTGGGACGTGTGCGGGGGACGGGTGCAGCCCACTCGGCTGTTGCCAAAAATCTAGTCAAACTGGCTTCGGCGACGCATGCATGCGTGAACAGGGATACTATGGAATCGTTTGTACTTAGAAACATTTCAGCTAAGTAAAGTCTTTTAAGCTAGAATTTTTTAATCTTTTTATGCACAAGTTAGGTGACATAGCTCACAGTCTACCTGATAAATGCTTTACACGTCAATCTTGAAATAACTTTCTAAATGCGTTTGCATTGTCATCAATGGGAGCTTACGTGAAATGCAAGATTATTAGTAAAATAGGTATCCAGGTCACGCTGAGCTGCTACTCATACGCTTTTCAAGCGTGGCTCTTACACCAAAGCCTCCTTCCTATGGTAGAGGAACTGACTCAATGTAATACCGCTTACGAGTTTTAGAATAATTCAGCATTTATTTACTTTTTTACTTATTTACTTTACAATAAACTAAGTAATAGTAAACTTATACAACTAAATAACCGCTGTAAATACTAACTAAATAAGATCTAGGTGGGAGACTGGTGCCCAAACTAGGTTGCCCTGTGTTATAAAATCACCAGGCCCCTCCGTCAACAGAAGTGATATTGCTGTAAAAATCGTAATAAAATTTACAACTACTTGTAATAAAAGTACATTAAAATAGGCTTTTACTGTTTAGAGAAACTGTTTAAAAAATTATTAAAAGATATTAGGTGTACATGAAAAGAAAAACATGTTTAAAATACTAATAAAGGTAGGTAAGTGTACTAAGTGATATGAATGTGTCGGTTGTATAAGTGTGTGTAATATATATTTAAACAATACGTTCCAATAGTTTTCCTGTCTGTTCGTATTCTAATGATTTAATCTAGTTAAGCATATTTCTGTCTCTTTCTTATTTAACGGATATATATTAAATAGTTTGTTAGTAAGATTATATAGGACTGGACCTCTGTATTTGAAAAAAATATTTGAGCAAATAATAAATTGGTAACCGGTATAGTGGACACATGATGCGGAAGTCCTTTGCTTAATATAGGATTGGATTTATTATATTCCGTTTTTGAGTGATTTAATAATATTGTCGCAATAATATAGAGTTGATTAGATGAGAAGTATACATATGGGTATATTGGAGTGAAAACATTGGTGTCTATATTTAGCGATACCCCAGCGTAGTTGTGCATAGTTGAATACTTCCGAAAAGGTGGTAAGCATGGAGTTGTGAATTTTATCACAAAGCGCAGTGGTATAAGTTGGCGGCTATAAATATAAATAATATTTTCAACTAGTTAAATAACTTCCATGCTCGTTTCCCACTCTAATTTCTATTAGCTAATTAAAAGTAGGTTAGAACTAAGAAAATGAAAATTCTTCTTTGAAATTTATCACAAATCAAAGCTTATTGACTAAATTGGCAATATAGTGAAGATAGGCTAAATTAAAAGTATCCTCAACCAACGATCTTATACACGTAGATAAATGGGTGTCAAAGAAACGAGAGAGATGTGTAAGGATCGCGTCAAATGGAAGTCCGTAACCCTTACCTACCCCCATATACGACAGCGGTGAGTTTATTGATTTTTTTAATAGAAAAAGGGTGTCAAATGAGCACCTAGTCTACAAGATGGTAATTAGATACTGTGGAAACATCTACATTTATCTTCCATTACAATTAAAAATACTGACGCGTTGTCATCCCTGAGGACTAAAATGGAATGCCTCGTATCCAGTAAAACGGTCTCTACCCTCACCATACGACACACCACAGCATTGAGCTGCTATTTTACGCTGGTTTTCTGAGAGAGCGTGCTTTTTCGGTCGAGCCGACCCATTCGACAGGCCTGTTGGTCTAGTGGTTAGTGACCCTGACTGCTAAGCCGGAGGTCGTGGGTTCGATTCCCGCCCAGTACAAATGTTTGTGTGATGAACACGATCATTTGTTCTGTGTCTGGATGTAATTTATCTATAATATTTATGTATTTAGAAATATATAAGTATGTTATCAGTTGTCTAGTACAAGCTCTGCTTAGCTTGGGACTAGATGGCGTTGTGTGATAGTTGTGGAATATTATTATCATATTATTATTCGTGCTCCAAATATAATATAGCTGCAGCATGGCTCTACAACGTTGCAAAATAAATGTATGTATTTGACAGGTTGGACATTTTTTAAGTATAACGAGTAACAAAGGATTCCCTCTTGGTCCTCATGAGAGACATTAAAAATGAAAATGCAGATGTATTTTGATTTTTAATGTTAATCGGTGATAACATAATACGATGTATATGGTCCAAAGTATTTATTTACTATCACGTGAAATGTTAGCCCGTGTGAAACTATAAGAATAAATAGTCAAGTATTTAATTTTGAAAGACTTAGATATAATATTAGAAAGACTCAATGGTTTCCACTGTCCAGTCGTTAGATAGTGGTACAGCAAGAGTAGGTGCATCTAAAAAGTGCAACTCGATTGCAAGAGGCTGCGCGAGGCGGTAAAAAAGATGGCCGAAATCTTTGCGGGCGTCGACCGGCCATCGACCCCATTCAGGCTAACTTAGACCTAACTGCCATCTAGGTTTTGAAGGTGACTTTAACTTACAACTAAGCGCTAATTGCAGTTCCTTGACACCGGATTGATTAATGTTACATCTTCAAACATATTTTATAAAGGAAACAAAAAATTTGGTAAAATTAATTTATTTTGACATTTTAGATACTAATTTTATTTTTAACTGATGATATATATTTAACCTATGAGATTTGCTTCAAAAACGATATATTTGAAATAATGTTAAGTAAATGTGTGAAAATCACATATACTGTTAAACTTACTTAAATTCAAGGAATTAGCACTCGAATTGTAATTTCAAAGAACATGATTAAAAATTGAGAGTCGGGGGTTCGAATCCGGCAATCGATTACTGTCGTAAGCCATTCCTAAAACAAGCGTTTTCAGCTAACTTTGAGTGTTTAATACTAGTAATGTTTAGTATTCTTTTTTTTAATAGAAAACTAGTTTGATCTCTGTCGATACCAGTGAAAATGGTAATTACCAAATTTAAGTGCTGATTTACTACGTGCCAGCGTTTTTTTTTTATAAAACCGAAGCAACATACAAACTCATATTTCATTTGGTTGTAAGTAGTTACCGTAGTCCACAGAAACCTATTTTCGTTTTCAAACAAAGAAGGACTAAGATGGAATGCCTCATAGTCTGCCTACATATTCCCTTCTGATACTACAGTTCAAGCACTGGTATTTGGCGATAGAAATAAGTAAGATAGTAAGTAGATAGTAATTAGAAGTAGGACAGACTTCTAGGCAGAAAACGAGTCCTATTCCTAGTTCTACCATTTAGAAAATACTTAAAGGGAACATCGCGAGGAGATCTGCATGTCTGAGGGAACTTAATTTTAAAACGTTGTCCTTTCACATACGAGATGGTTCTGTTCCTAGCAATGGGACGTTAGTATATTTCGGGAGGCTATAAATCTACTTTTTTAACCGAGGTTCTATATTCGACGCGTATATGTATTTTTTATATATCTCTTTATTAAATCTATCGATATAAAACACAAAAAATATTTCTATTTATGCCCGTTACGGTCTTTGAAATCATCCAACCGATTTTTATGAATTTTTTTGTGTGTATTTGAATGGAACCCTAGATGGCTTATATACACATCTGTACCCGGTAGGAAAAAAATCACCATAACACAATTGTACCATAATATAAATATTCTCTCATAAGGGTGGATTAATAGATTTTATAGTTATTTACGTGAACTTGTGATCAGGGCCTGATTTACCCACGGGTTCACTAGGCTGAAGTCTAGTCATAGTTCGAGGGGGCACTGAGCTTACCTTTGCAAGCACCACTTATGCGTAGAATAAAATTTGTTATAATCAATAAATAATGTATTATGTGCCGCGAGTATTTTACTTCTTGATCTTTCTTCATTTTTGGTACAAAAAAAATTGATTACAAAATTAAGACTTAAAATTATTTGGTACCCATAATGATTTCTTAAATTTACGCGAACACTACACATTGAATAAAACTATTATTTACGGATTTTATCGCGTTTAATTACTTTAATTTATTTTTATTATTATCCCGACGTTTCGGGTGCTTTACAGCGCCCATGGTCACGGGGAGGACTGAGATGTTTGACGTCCCAATGTCATAGTTAGTCCGGCTACCTTCAGTTTTTTAATATTAATTTTTGGTCCGATTTACGCAAAACGAGCTTATAGTATCATGAAGTCTTGCAGTGGTATGCTTGGGTTTGGGTTTAATTTTGTTAATTATAGGATCCCAAGCAGATGGTAGCACCCAACCATCTTCTCTATTGAAATTTGGATGTTTTTTAATTTCAATAGCCTCGCGTATCATCCTTGGTAGGAATGGGTGTTCTTTTGCGAGAATTTGTGGTTTATCAAATCTAATGTAATGGTGGGGACGATCTTGAACATGTTCGCAGACTGCAGACTTCCCGGAGCGTCGGTGCTTCACATCAGCTATATGTTCCTTCACGCGGGTTTTTATAGATCTCTTTGTTTGACCTATGTAAGAGAGACCACATTCACAATCTAGCTTGTACACACCTGCATCTTGTAGAGGAATATTACATTTGATGGATGGTAAAAATTGACTAATCTTCTTCAGCGGCTTGTAGTATGTCATAATGGACGCTCGCTTCAAGGTGTAGCCAATCTTGTCCGTGACTCCTCTAACATATGGTAGTAGAGCAGGCACGCGCTCGACTGTGGCCGGCTTCACTCGTTCACTGTGACGTAGGCGCGGGACCCGAAGCTTGTTATCTTGCAATACTTGCTTGACGTGCTGAAGCTCCGCGGCCAGATGTTTTCTGTCACAGATCCCTCGTGCTCTCTGAAACAAAGATGAAAGAAAGACTTTTTACCATCCATCAAATGTAATATTCCTCTACAAGATGCAGGTGTGTACAAGCTAGATTGTGAATGTGGTTTCTCTTACATAGGTCAAACAAAGAGATCTATAAAAACCCGCGTGAAGGAACATATAACTGATGTGAAGCACCGACGCTCCGGGAAGTCTGCAGTCTGCGAACATGTTCAAGATCGTCCCCACCATTACATTAGATTTGATAAACCACAAATTCTCGCAAAAGAACACCCATTCCTACCAAGGATGATACGCGAGGCTATTGAAATTAAAAAACATCCAAATTTCAATAGAGAAGATGGTTGGGTGCTACCATCTGCTTGGGATCCTATAATTAACAAAATTAAACCCAAACCCAAGCATACCACTGCAAGACTTCATGATACTATAAGCTCGTTTTGCGTAAATCGGACCAAAAATTAATATTAAAAAACTGAAGGTAGCCGGACTAACTATGACATTGGGACGTCAAACATCTCAGTCCTCCCCGTGACCATGGGCGCTGTAAAGCACCCGAAACGTCGGGATAATAATAAAAATAAATTAAAGTAATTAAACGCGATAAAATCCGTAAATAATAGTTTTATTCAATTATTTGGTACCTTTCATCTTTCTTTGACTGACTGGACGTGATTCTAAGATTTTAAACTGCTCAAGCTCTCTTTTTTACCTCCAATTTTACTAAGGTATTTTGCCAAGGCTGTCTAAGGGAACTTTTTACGGTTCCATGTTTGCAAAGGGAGAACGACTCACTGGCCCATGCTTCAAAGGATAAAGTCAATCTTTCAGGTTCTCTTTTTGAGTCCAAGTCGACTTTTGATAACGGGAGGTACACAACGCTGACCATCCAGCGGTGTGATTGCTCCATGCTAGATGACTCTTCTCCTTGGGCGTCAACAAGTCAAGTGGGTCTGATGGAGTCCCTAGTATTGTACTGAAGACTCTAGAGTTAGCACCGGTACTAACGTGTCTTTTCCGGTACCTACTCGTACTCTCCATGCGTAATTACGAACTTATGAAAGACAGCTTTAGTGCACCCGATACCTAAAAAGGCGACCGCTCTGACCCGTCCAACTACGGGCTTACCGTCGGTGTGAACGCTAATCAGCTGGTTCTAGTTTTAATATTCTAATTTACTTGACTGATGAGCGGAAGCAGTAGAGTTCGAGGAGGCCTTGGTCGTTAATTTGGTCATGGCAAACTAATTCGATGTGCTTTCGTACAAAGTGCTTTTTAAGAACTTCCTTCCTACAGACTTTCCAAGAAATTGTGGAATTGGATCATTAATTTTTATGCTGATCAGAGCATCAACGTTGTAGCAGACAGTACACACAGTGCATAGTGCGAGTCTATTAATGATAGTGTTCCACAAGGCTAAGTGCTATCACCTACCCTGTTTCTTCTGTATATCAATTATATATTGTTGTTATTGGTTATAACTCTGGTGATGCATTTTACACCGGCCGTGCTACCGTATTTCTAGGGAACACGTCATCGCGTATTGGAACAAACTTGTGTCTGATGTCAAGTTTTTAATAAGCAAAATCTCGGTTTGGAGACGAATTTAGTCTAGTTGATATTTCAGAAGATATAGGTTTGCGCGTTTAGCACTAAAAGAATCCCTTTGTCGTATTTTCTCAATTGAGGAGCATTACCCATGCTGCCTCAGCCAGCATAGGTTTTCTGGATATCGAAAAATTGATGTACTTGAAAGGGAAGGCTAAATTAGCCTCTAAATATCTTCTCAAGGCTCAAGTTCGCCCTTACATAGAGTACTGTTCTCATCTCTGGACCCGGGCACCTCAGTGCCAGCTCCTTCCACTTGATCAAATCCAGTGAAGAGTGCCACATCGACTTAGAAAACTTCAAGAAACGAGCGTACTCCTTTTAAACACACCTGGAGTTTCTCTGGAATTGCAGTTGTTCATGGGCGACACGTATTACCAGGAAAGTTTGATTTCGTGTGGGTGAAACTGCGGGGTGGAAAACTAGTAAAATATAAAAATCTGGGCAGGCAAAGACAGAACAGGCGGGTGGGGGCGCATATTCATAGTTAGCCAAGGGCTGTCCGAGCTCTAAATCAGGCACTGCTTGTGATATTCCCAATTTATTCAAAAAGGTTAAATATGGAATTTTTTTTTAAAAACAGTGAAATAAGAATTTAAAAATTAAAAATCAAAAGTTACTTCACATAATAGCTGCTGAAGTCGGATATTTAATTTTTCAATACGGTATATCTTTTATTTCCGCACTACTCTAAAGTAGCCCGAGGCATGCTAGAGATAATGCCTCGGGCATTAAGTCCGCCTATATACATTTCAGTGTACATTAAGTTAAATAAATAAATAAATTTTAAATCCGACTTCAGAAGCCATTGAAATGATTTTTTTGTTTGTGTTAGTCTGTTTAACTTTTTTTAAAGTTTAAATATTATGAATTGTAAAGCCATAATAGTATTAAGAAATGTTATTGCAAATCACGTATCATCGCTTTAAGAACTCATTACACGTTTTCTTTTATATTAAAATAACTCATTACGCGTCCATCAGAACGTCTACACCTGGACACGCTGCGTTAGCTATCAAAAATCGAAATACCAAAGTTTTTTTAAAACCTTTTTTGCAACTTTCAGTAAAACTTCCTTCATTAATATAGATTTGAGTTTTATTAGTACTAACGTACAGCTCATAATGCCTTAGCAATTAAATATTTTAAGTGTGTTATTTAAAAATGCAATGAATTCTTATGATGTGAAAAGGTAGACCGATTTTTCGAGAACTAACTGCCCTCCCACCTATACGGTAATATTGTTAACAGTAAGAGAAATAGATGTCATTTTAGAGTCCAACATAGTTTGGTTATTAGTACTATTGCAAGTAGCATGTATATATAGCATAAATGAAAGTCTGTAGTCTCTGCCTACCCCTCTGGGTGACAGGCGTGAGTGTTTATGTATTATGTATATGCAAGTAGCAGTCAGACAGCGAAAGAGTATTTTGATTACTAAACAAGATAATTATTACAGCCAGCATTAATAAATGAATTTGTTTTTAATTTATACGATGCTTTCTAATACTACATACTTCTATTTCGCACGATCCTTACACACCTCTCTAGCTTGTTTCACTTCCATATATCTAGGCATACATGATTGTCAATTAAGGTTCTCTTAATTTGGCCCGTCTTCAATATATCGGCAATTTTGTCGACTAAGTTCCGTGGCGGCATTGTTATTGCGTCACAAGCAAAACACACCGATTCTGCAGCATAAAATAGATAAAATAGATAGTGGATTAATAATACTTTTCTTCTTGACATACATATTTAATATATTTTCATTATTTTTGACGTGCTAAGTTTTAGAACTCGGGTTTGTTGCGTACTTAAAAACATAAAAGCAAGTTTGCGACGCCTCGTATAACAGTTTTGAGAGGATCACTCTCGAGCGCTCGACTCGAAGCTCGCTACTATTAGCTACCAGCTGACCGGTCCGTTTTTGATTATCTGTCTGTATGTCTATCTACTCGTCATCTATCTGCCAAATGGCTGAGCTGATTGTGATTAAGCTTTACGAATGGATAGTGAGCAATGCCAGGAAGAATCAAGGCTATATTTTACCCGAAAAACTTGGAGATTTTTTTTTCATAAACGAAAATTTTATAAAATAAGTAGTCTCTAAATCTATTCGTTTCCAGGCGAAGCCGACGCGGATTGCTAGTCAACTAAAAATATATATGTTTTATTGTCACGTTATCAAAAATCCACCTAAGAAAGGGATGCGATTAAACGGAATAAAATAAGTTGGTAATTACGAAGTTCATGCATTTTTAATAGTTTCTAGAGGTCTGGAGCGTCCGTAAATCTTTAAACATATCAGAATCCAAAACTCAATGTGCAGTATTGCTAATTTTCGTGACCAACCATTACAACCTATAAAATCCCACTGCTGAACATAGGCCTCCCTCATAGATTGCCTCACAGGGAAGATTTTACATTTTTATTCTTTATTTAGGAAACATTTTGATGTCTATGGTCCACAGAGACCATTTACCATAAAAAAACACACTTTACGAGCAAGAAACAAAAAAAAACATGTGTTACGTGCGGAAAATTTAAACTTAGAATAAAACCTTCAGAAAATTTAAACTTAGAAAAAATGATACGAATGCAGAGTATCACCAGTAGGATATTTGTATTACATTTTGTTCTACATAATATATATGACCTATACAACATATAGGCAATTTTTATCCGCTTACGGAAGAGTAAAAAAAAGAAGGGTTATGTTTTTCTTTTTTTTAGTTTATTATCCTAATGGTTGCAGTGGTTCTATTAGTTAGAAAGAGGATTTAGCTATACGTATTACGTATTTTAAGTCTAAAGAAAAGTGTGTGTGTGTGTGTGTGTGTATGTGTTTTTATACGGGTGTATATGTTGAAACTCATTGCGTAACCAATCAGAAAGAGCAGAATAACATCTGTAGTGGTTACTGCTACTGCTAGTATATACAATATTACATTACATATTACATATTATACAGACTCCGAGTTCTCAATTCATCATTGTAAGTACTTTAATATTTTCTAATCAAAAAATGTCGTTCTTAAACCTTACCGCTCATAAATCATACCTCCATTCATAATAGCACATTCTCTCGGAGTCTGAATATATATGTTTGTCTCTTTTTAGTGACGCTTTTTCGTTTCAAATCACAACGGTTTTAGAGAAGTTTTACTCTCAATAATAATGTTTATACTCCGCCTCCGCTCATAACATGCGCTCAATATACGTGGGCGAAGGTGAACGATTCGTCAATACACGAATCATTAACGACCTCCAAAAAGCACCGAGGCAAGTAGAACCCCGCGTCTCTTTGTGTCGCATTCGACGCGTTAGTCATTGCGAGGGTTTTATGTTCACGGTTCTGTAATGAAGAGTCGTTTTATGAATATACTGTATATAAGTTTATTCACTTGTATCTATATTAAACGAGAAGTATATAATATTCTATATATTATATACTTCTCAATTGTTAGACGAATGTTAGAATATTATAGCACAGTCTGGGGTCCCCATTATTTTACCCATAACCTTCGCCTTGAGCGCATACAAAAAAAAAGTTTTTTTTTATAGCATCTTGCCTTTTCAATAGGAAAAGCATATAAAAATGCGTCATATGTAGAAATATCAACGACATTTAAATGGTCTCACTGTCTAAACGCCGGGATATTCTGAATTTGCAACTTCTTATATAGAATATTCTAATTAAATTAAAATTTAATTTAATTTTCTTATCCCTAGTAGATATCCTCGTATATTCATTAATCCTATTTTGCCGCCCCTTCGTGGAACTGTACTAGGATTTAATTCTCCAATATCCAAACTTTGCAGACTTTTGAATACTTATAGTGATGTAGTAGATATTCACCACGTCTCTTTAAACGTTTTTCGGCACAAAATTTATCAAAATATTAATATGTTTCTTTATAATACCTAAATTTTATTTATTAATTTTTTTAATTTTGTATCGTACATTTTTAGCTATTAGTTAATTTTTTTACGTGGTAGAGCCATGTTGTGCAGCTATATTGTGGTTGCAGCACGAATGGATCGACTCGACCAGCGCTCTCACAGAATACTGGCGTTAAATAGCGGCATAATGCTGCTGTGTTTCGTATGGTGAGTGCAGAGAACCGGAGACCCTTTTTACTGGAAACGAGGCATTCCATCTCGGTCTTCAGGGCTAGAAACGCATCTGCATTTTGATTCTTAATTGAAGATAAATAGACATCTGCATTTACCACAGCATCCACTTACCATCATGTTGACTGTGTGCTCGTTTGTCACCCTTATTCTATAAAAAAAGGCTTGTAGGAAATGCTGTGAGCACTAAGCATGCGGTGTTTACCTATTATTGAATGTGCACTTAGTTTATATTACTGTCTTAGAATTAAACATATGTATTAGTGTAACACTTGTTGGTGAACCAAATAAATAAATATATTACCGTGTAGTTGCGGTGTAAGAATACCCACCACCTCAGATCATCCCGTGGGTGACGTAAGAGGCGACAGAGGGAGACAAACCTGGAGATGGCCAGCAGCATCCCTAACAACGACTAAAAACCAAAAGCTCTGGTTGCCAGCCCGCTTGGCAAACGTGGCAACAATGGCAATATCTCCTCTATGAGGTATTCTATCGGGAAGCCTATGTCCAGCAGTGGACTTTAACAGGCTGTAACGGGGATATATCTTTTAGAGAATGTGGTGTCTGATCATAACCTTTCTTCTTCCAGTGGCTAACCATGTTAAATGTTTCTGCTTATGTATTGGTTGTTATTATATACAAGTTGATACCAGCTAGCATCGCTAGGGGTACGACAATATTTTGTGGAGGAACCTGGATGTAAAATATCAAGATTTTTTTATTGATAGGTCTATCGTAAAATACGTTCTTAGTGAGCATCTACATTGCGAAATGAGTATCTATACTAAATTACAAGTAGATATATATATATATATATATATATATATATATATATATATATATATATATATATATATATATATATATATATATATATATATATAATGTTGATATTGTTTATATCAGTATGCTGAAAATAAGTGTATAATGTATAATTTTAAATTGAGTTTGCTACTTATCAGTTATAATATAGTATGTTATTTTAATTAATAGTGTAATATAAATAAGTGCAATAATATGTTATGTATATTTATACATACTTGCTACTAGCATAAGTTTCTCTGCTAAGCTCGTGATTGACTAGTAGAGAGTGCCTAAAGACATGTACACTTTACGTGCAATAACGTTTTTAAACAAATAGTATAAGAGTAAGTATTTTGAAAGGTGCGTCGTGCAGAAAGGTGGTTACGTTATACTATATCGCTGAAAGGGCACATTATACATACATATTTACACTGATTATTCATTTCGTCACGTCGCTTTGAGGGTAATAGCTGAAAATCAGTGTTTACTCTCTGAGTAATATCAACCGCCAATAGAACCCATTTTTCAAACTATAACACACGTGTACATTTAGATCTTAAGATCATGGAATTTTTTGTAATATGTGTTTTTGTACCTTTTTAAGTCGTTGAATTTACGTTGGAGAACGATTGGAGAAACAAATAAGTGCTTTTTATATCTATCTATCTAAGGTTTGAGGTCTCTCTAATTTAGGCAAGCTTATGTGACGTTTGCTTTAACACACATTAAATCGAAATCTTTTCTTTTTTATTATTGTTAAGGTACGTGCGGGAAATATAGTCACCTTAAGTTTTGCTGCCCTATAAAACCAAAACTAAGAGAGGGATAGAGACAAAAAAATAAATTCATATGCTGTTACTAAGATATTAAGAAAACAATAGCAAACAAGCTTTGGAAATAATTAGGAACACTTCGAAAAATCAACTCAAAAAAACTAACTACACTACACAATACTAAAATCGAATAAAATATTCACTGTAATGTCAATTATCAAAATGGCGTCGATAAAACATTACCCTTTTCACTCTTCATTATTTGATTAACTGACTGCCTCGTTGGTCTAGTGGTTGTAATAGTGCGATTGCTGATCATGAGGTCCTGGGTTCGAATCCCGGGTCGGGCCAAAAATTAATGATTGAGTTTTTCCATCAAGAAATTCCTAGTAGTTGCCCGCAGTCAGAAAGTTGGCGGTGTCTCACCCCCGTGCATCGGAAAGCACTTAAAGCTGTTGGTCCTACGCCTGATCTCTCTCTGGTCGTGTCGGTTTACCTTCCCATCAGATTATGTAAGTGAGGGAATAGAGAGTGCACCTGTGCTTGCGCATACACTTGGGAATTATAATCCTGTCCTGCGCCGATGGCTAGCCTCTGATGAGGCAGGCCGCCGTGCCCGAAATTCGGTCTGGAGGACATTGTTATTATTATTTCATTGACTGATGAAGAGCTATCGTACCACAGAACCATCTATGGAAACATGGCACAAGGTTTTTAGTTATAAGAAAGTGACCACATTAACCGGATGACCATATTACCCTCACGTACTATATTAAATCCTTTTTTACAGCCTATCAAAAGTCCGCTGCCAAAATGGACCTCCCCCTTCTTTAGATAGCCTTGTAAGGAGTGTTTTGCCATAGTTAGTGTAGGAGACAATAGCAGTATTTTATTGTTTTCAGTTGTCATCGTGAATATTTTGCTACCCATCACCAGTTTCAGTTTCGCTCTGTCGCCTATTACGACACCCTCGGGACGATATAGGGTAGTGGATATTTTTACACCGCCACTACATAGTAAGAATACATTGTTAATCTCAAAAGTTTCACAAATTACGTAAGTCCCAAAATCAATTTATAAAATCGGGCGTTACTGTTCTTAACAAATTTATTGATTGATTTTAAATTAACTTTCTTCAGCTCAGAATCGGACGAAAATGCAAAAATACGAAACGTGGTTTATTTTTTTTTACATCAATAATTACTACTATATAATTAGATGAGAAATGCAGATTTTTATCCTGCGTTGAGAAAAGATAACTGAAATTTAAAGTTTTAATGTTTTTTGTTCTTATATTATAGTTAGTTTTTATACTGATACTGAATATATAGTTTTTATACTATATTCACAGAATATAGTATAAAAACTCAGTGATCAGCACACAAATTGGATTGAAAACCACCTTGCTAAGTGTGATAATCATGGTATTTTATTACTAAGGAAGACGCCCTTGGTTTTGTTATAGAATAAAATTGACAAAAAGTCACACAGTCCACCTGATGGAAAGTGGATGCTGTGGCCAATAGACAACTGCGTCTATCCGCGATTAGGAATCTAAATGCAGTTGTGTTGTCATCCCTCGTTCCCAGTAAAAGAAAAGTCCTTGTTAAGATAACTATTGTGCTCCACAGTATACAAAATACTGTGGAGGAGGAAACATATTAGATTTTTTGTGAACCGCCCGCGGTTTCATGAGATTTGAGATCGAGGGCAGTACTAAAGACATTGAATTTTGTCAGCATCTTAAATCTCAACTGAGAGTTTATACGTTGGGCAAAGGTTACGTTTATGACTAATAACTTGTGTGAAGAATGCTATACTGCCTAAATAAGTAAAATTTATGGTTCGGTTTGAAAGACATTTATGCTCAACAGGAATGATTATTTAAAACTGTTGTTTAATCGTGGCGTTAGGTCGGTTTGTGTATTTTTACATCGGATACATAATAACGCCATCTTTCTTCAATGGGCTTAAATCTAACTACAAATATGTTTACTCAATATTCATAAAACAACATAATTAAAAATATTATGTCCTCCTACAGAATTTCAGTCGCAACAGAGACTAGCCCTCTGTGCGGGACAGGATTATTGTGCCCAAGTGTATGCGCGGACATGACCTCTCTATTATATATATATATATATATATATATATATATATATATAGTCCTATCTCCATATATATAGTAGTAATATATTTCTATATAGTCCGATGGGACGGCAAACTGACACGATCGGAAAGAGATTAGGCGCAACGCCTTACATACCTTTCGAGACTTCGGGCTGATGCTGTGAATTTATTGACACAAAAACCCAAAAACTGATTTTGACCCGACTCATAATTCGAACCCGGGACCTCATGACCAGCAACTGCATTTACAACCACTTCACCAACGAGGCAGTCCACATGGACTGTCTGTACACCGTCTTACAAAACAATACTTACTAAATGTACACTGTGTCTTACATATTTTTCTGTTCCGTTAATTCGTTTCATTTTAAATTTGTAGAAGTAATTGCTACTTTTATTTTATTTATTTATTATAAATAAAATATAAATGTAATAGCATATATATATATATATATATATATATATATATATATATATATATATATATATATATATATATATATATATATATATATAATTACACCCAATCAACTTTAAAAAAACAAAGTTATAGATTCGTTTTCACACCTGAGAACAGAGTTAAGTTGAAATGCGTCATAGCCTGAATCATACTGGGTATCTTACTCTTTGACTGGAACATAGCAGTACTACTTGATGGCAATAGTTGATAAGATAATAGTAACTATGGACAGAAAATTTATAAAAGAAGCCCTACTTCGTAGTAAATTGGAGTATCTATTCCATTAAATAAAATGCCATTTGTAGTTGTGAAGCTAATATCCGGAAAATAATATCCGACTTGGCAATACTTTTTCTAACATTAGTTTATTTTTATTATATGTTTCCGTCCTATTGGCTTAGTGTTTATTTATCCTGCTCCTTTATCCCTTAGATTTCCTTGTAAAACTCACGGGACAAAACATCGAAATAGATTTTCTTGTTGTAAAAGTCAATGTATTATAATTGTACTCGAACCTAAAAATTTATATTGTTTACGTATAAAAGCTCAAAATAGCAGCTTAATGCTATAGTGTTTACTATGGTAAACATAAAGAACCGGTGTTTTTTTTTTACTAAAAACGAGTCATATTTTAGTCCTCAGGAGTGACAACGCATTTTAATTTTAATTCTTAATTGAGGACAAATGTTTATGTCTATGGGCCACAGCATTGACTTACCATCAGCTGGACTGTGTACTCTTTTGTCACCCTTAATCTATAAAAAGCTTGAAAATATATTCTAAGAAAATGTACGCTACATGGACTACATTGAATCCATTTTGTATTTTTCTACTATCTAAAACCTATTTAAATCTGTTTTTAAATATCGATTTTAAATATCCAAATTCAAACACGATGAAAACGTTCTTTTTTCGGTATGAACAAAAGCCATAAATTTATTTGAACAAATAACTAAAATTGAATTCTCTGTCTGTAATCTCGAAATAATTGACATCTACTAAGCTGAGAAGGTTATTGGTCTGCGATTATAACATAATTAATTTTTTAAATGTTGGGATGTTTGTCTTTCTGCGCTAATCTTCTAAATGGCTGAACCAATTGTGATGTTACCTCCAGGTGTGATCAGACCTTATGTTATATCCGAAAAAGATGTATGATTTTTGTAGTACCTATAAGCACACTCTATAGCGAATATAAGAGTAGTGGTAGGACTACCAATCTCCAAAGTAGATACGTAGTCCTACCAACTAGTATGCGCTAATTGTTTGCGCTAATATAGCGCTAGTACTCATTAGTGTTAACTCGTGCATTGTAACCTGTGCCTTGTACAAAGCACATCATGTGCTAATACAAAGCAATCGGACCTTAACACCGAGTATTTTGAACAAATATTCGTTAAGACCTTAGATTCGAACTTAAGGATCCGAAGGTCAAAAATCTATGCCATGCTGCAATTGTATTAGTAGTATAGTTGTAGCACGAATGGGTCAGCTCGACCGGGGAATGACCACGCTCCCACAGAATACCAGTGTCAAATAGTAGCTTAGTGCTGCTGTGTTTCGTATGGTTGGTGGCAAGGCATTCCATCTTAGTCCTTACGGGTACCAAACATCTGCATTTTGATTCGTAATCTAGGATAGATGGAGATGTCTACGGACCACAGTAACCATTTACCATCAAGTGGGCTGTGTGCTCGTTTGTCACCCTACCCTATAAAAAATGTGCATAGACTACTAGGTCAAACAGAAGAGTTAATATAAACATCAAGGATGTATTACACAATATACTACACTTATACGAACACAAATTTGGGGGATGTGAACATTGAAACAAAGGAAATGAATAGTAATGTTAATGTTTTTCATTACAGATAAAAGGCACCGGGGAGGATGGTAGCGGGGGTGTGGATGGAATTGAACGTGGAGACTCGCAGACGGCCAATGGTTCGATCTTCACGATGACGCTCAAAAACAATCATCTTATTGTGGAGACTGAAGAGAGGAATGTACGTACTGCTCGTTTCTACCTCGGGCTTGTAGAAATCTATCAAATCTAATCTAGACAACAGTTTTTTATATAGTGGTGGAAGCAAACGAGCATGCGGCTCACCTGATAAAAAATGGCGCCCGCCACCCATAAACAACTGCAAAACCAGAGAAATTGGACGAGCGTTAACGACATTTCAAAAGGAGTACATTCGTTTTTTGAAGGTCCCTAAATCTTACTAGTTCAGAGAAAATAGGTAAATAAAATATCGGCACACTGGCAGTGTGTAAGTATATTTACACAAACATGTCCTAAAACAGTCTTTAAATACCTAGAATTTCGTACCCAGGTTCATGATTAAACCTATCTTAATGAGAATTATATAACGATATAGATATTATTAAGGTGTGAAAAGTTTGATTTTTATCACTCACTGACTCACTCATCAAAATCTTATGACACTTCTAGGTGATTAGAAACTAAATATTTGTTCAATGTATTTTTGAATCAAATATCAACACCAGTTGATTTAAAACAGGAAAATGCTTTTTTTATTGAAGGCCCCTATTTCGTATTCGCCTGGAAAAATTGCTGATGATGGTAGATTCCACAAAGTAGACTAAGAAAAAATTTGCTTTGCAATTTCCAATTTGCCTTCCATTGCCAATACGACAAATGCTATGCATTTAAGAGACGTCATGTCTCTTAAATGCATAGCAGTGTTGACTGATTTCAAGGAAATTATAATAATGACGTTTAAAGCAACTACTATAATATAGCTCGAAGAACCGACAACCGAAGGGGATGAAAGGTTCTTGGGTGGTAGCTTCGTACCGATAGGCGAAGTGTAGGGCAACCCTCGGTGGTGGAGTAACAACCTGGTAAGACATGTAGAAAATCTATGGGTGCAGGTGGCCCAAAACCGTGTTCTGTGGCTCTATGTTCAGCAGTGGACTTGTGAAGGCCTGTAATGATGATGATGATAAATTTAAAGTAACAGTTAATGCAATTCAGTCAAACAAAGGACACTAGCACACCAGTGCAAAATACTTCGCAAACAGTTAAGGAAAACTGAATCCAAATATTCGAGAATAATTTCAAGGCAAACTTTGATCCACTCAGTAAAAGTATGGCGGCACAGTTTCATTAACTTCTTATTAAAACGTTTATTTTCATAATGAGCTGAGTATACGTGCATATTATCTGCACATATGCATAAAATGGTCATGTAGAAAGAATGAGTGAGGAAAAGGTGACAAAACGAATTTATGTTGCAGAAGTGAACGGAAGAATCGGAAAGGGACGCCCTAGGCGAAAGTTTATAGACTAAATTGGCGATATATTGAAAATGGGCCAAATTCAGAGTATCGTGCCAAATGAAAGTCTGTAGTCTTGGCCTTCCCCCCTACATATATATATATATATATATATATATATATATATATATATATATATATATATATATATATATATATATATATATATATATATATATATATATATATATATATATATATAAAATGGTGGAGCCACGTGTTTAAGGCTGCCGAAGTCTAGTTCCCCGGTCGAACCTTAAACCTATTACGCGAGATATTAACTAAAGTGGACTGTATATGCGGTTGCTTCTACGCTTACGTAAAGGCGACTACTATAGCATGCGGTATAATGCACTCGCTCTTCCCTAAAACTAAACTATTATTGTGCCAAATCGCTGAAAAGGAATCCTGCCTTATTAGGAGAACAAAAAAATTGGAGCGGGTTAAAACTATGTAAGGCAGGAGCTAAATTAAGGAATGTTGACTCACCGGGGTTTCTTCTATCCTGTTGAGCACTATAGCTGCAACTTCTGGAACTTCTTCTGGAACACTCCGGAGAGAGGCGGTGCGCGACTATATCTCACACTAGGTGAGGGAACTTCTTCTAGACAGACACTCTGGGGCCCCAGGGGTGCGTCGGGAGAGAAGCGTTGTGGTTTCAGCGACGACTGCGGTGGAAAGAGGCCGCGCAACGGTTGCGCGTGCCTTATATGTCCTCGGCCCCGATGATTACGTGACATTCTAGAATCATCTTCTTGCCCCTCCCACCCCACCACCCCGATGTGTCGATGGAGGATCGAGGAGGGTATGAATGATATCGTTTTGTCGGAAAGGAACAAGCGGCTTGGCACCTCTACCGTCAAATATAATAATCCCATGGTTTTTTTTTCCGCGCAACCATCTCCCCCGCCCTTGAAGGATTTCCTTCAAAATTAAGTAATACAACTAGAGCTAAGATCAACTAACAAAATAACTAACTAACGCTAAGATTACTTAAATTCAACTACAATTTAATCTAGAAAGCTAATTTAAATTATGGAAGAGGCAGGGGGCACAAACGGACAACCGAACGCAAGTAAGACCCAACCGTGGTCTTAACGCGAGCTATCCTAACTACTCCGTCGGAACCGGGAAAGACCTCTTCGACAATTCCTAACGGCCAGTGGAGAGGCGGCGTATTCTCTTTGGTGAGCACAACTACAGTTCCTACAGCTAAAGGCTCAGTTGCTGTGTTCCATTTTTGCCGAGACTGCAAAGTATGCAAGTATTCCATCCTCCATCGCTTCCAAAACGATTGCACTAACCGATCTAATAATTTGTGGCGTGCGGAAATGCTAAGTCTGTTCTCATCCATACCTGCGGCTGGCAAATACTTTAAAGGCGTTAAATTCAAAAAATGTGCTGGAGTTAGAGCCAGCGGTTCCGAGGGGTCACTAGACAACGTACGACAAAGTGGGCGACTATTCATTACGCATTCAATTTGAGCGAGCACCGTACTTAGCTCTTCGAAGGACAAAATTTGATCTCCTATTACTCGGTATAAATGACTCTTTAGACTCTTGATATTAGTCTCCCAATTGCCCCCAAAATGGCTCGCGGCTGGGACGTTCAGAGACCACTCAATGCGGTTCTCGGCTAGAATGTGAGCGAACTCCGAATTATAATATTTGCTAGCTAAGAGCTCATGTAGTTCCGATAAAATACGTTTTGCACCGACGTAGTTCGTACCGTTATCCGAATACAATCTACTTACAGGGCCACGGCGGGAAAGAAATCTTTTAAATGCACCCATAAAGCCTGCTGTGCTTAGATCACCAACGAGTTCTATATGCACCGCTCGAGTAGTTAGACATACGAAAATGCAGACGTAAGCCTTTGTGGATCTTATACCACGCCCGCGAGTGAGCGTGACCTTAAACGGACCAGCGACCCGGACCCGGTGTGCGTGAAGGGCTTTACTGATTGTATTACTCTACAAGATCTAAGTTCCGCCATTTCCGGAAATGACGGCTTGGGGCGTGCCCGAAAGCAAGCTATACATCGGTGCACCCGATTGCGTATTAAACTACGTGCAGAAAGAATCCAATAAGTCTGACGCAAAATCGACATCAACAAGTCGGGGCCAGCGTGCGAGTTCAATTTATGATGGTAATCGACTAATAAGTTCATGATATGGTCTTTACGCGGTAAAACAATAGGGTGCCGTTGGTCGAAACTCAATTGCGAGTTGGACAAGCGTCCACCCACCCTTACAATCCCATCCTGTAAAAATGGCTTAAGGCGTTGAAAGGCGCGACTACAAGCTCTATTCGATTGTAATCTTCTAATTTCTTCAGAGAAGTGCGCACGTTGAAGTTCACGCAATACTAGCGACTTGGCATAGTTGTAATCGGATGCTAAGACATACGAACGTCGCGGTAACAGCTTCGCGAATCGACAAACGTAAATTACGCTACGCAATAATTTCGACCAAGAGGACAAGCGGTTCGCCAAAGCAATGATTGGAGAAACCTCACTCGAAACGTTCGCCACTAGAGCGTGTCTCTTCTCTTCCGGCGGTTGTGACACTGACGAAGGTTCGAAGTCGGTTATTGGCCATTGCGAGGGATCCAAGTGAACCCAAGCAGGTCCGTGGAACCAAAGCGGGTGGTCCATTATTTGCATCGGGGTGAGTCCACGGGATAGACAATCGGCGGGGTTTTCCGTACCGGACACGTGATAAAAGTTCCGCGTTTCTAACTCGTCTTGTATCTTGGCCACTCGGTTCGCAACAAACGTATCCCAACGGTGGGGTGAAGAATGAACCCAGCATAAGGCGACGGTGGAGTCGGAAAAGGCCAATATCCTTTCTATGTGAACTCTATCCCTACATGCGCTGATAACTGCGGTAATAAGCTTGGTGAGTACTAATATTGCGCAAAGCTCTAAGCGCGCCAGAGAGACAACCTTACGGGGGGAGACTCTCGACTTAGAACTAATGAGGCTAATCGAATTTCTACCATTATTCTGGACGTGGAAATATACAACGCCCCCGTAAGCCTTCTCGCTGGCGTCTGTAAACCCAACGACTGTTATGGCGCTACTTCTATCTACGTTTATATGACGCGGTATTTTAATTTCTCTTAATAAAGGAAGTTCCTCTCTAAAGCGCTGCCACAACCGAACAATGCTGTCAGGCGGCGAGTCATCCCAGTCGCATTCCAATAACCAAAGTTGTTTAATTAAAAGCTTAGCGTATAATACCACCGGAGCTACGAAACCCATGACGTCCCATAATCTAGCAACGCATGACAGTATTGTGCGCTTTGTGCATTTCTCTACGGGCGGATTTACCTTAAGGCTAAACACGTCGGACTCTGGTGACCAACATAGACCGAGCACCTTGTGTGTATCAGAATCGTCGAATTCCTTTATCGCCGAAAGACGGTGTGATAGTGGGATTGTATCCAAAACCGGACGCGAATTACTAGTCCACTTCACAAGATCGAATTGACCCGATTTCATGAGCCTTATAACCTCGGCGGTGGTTAGGGTTGCCTCCTCCACGCTATCGACCGAGTACACAAAATCATCCATATATAATCCGCTCTCAATTGCCCTCTTAGCTTTAGGATAAGAGGGACCTTCATCATGAGCGAGCTGTCTCACCGTGCGTAACGCATGAAATGGGCTCGACTTTAAACCAAAACAAACGCGATTAAATTCAAACACCATTAGAGGTTCCTTTGGGTTGAAACGATATAAAATGCGTTGGAATCTACGGTCGCATTCACGGACCCCTATGCAAAGAAACATTTGACGAATATCGGCGGATAGTGCTATACTAAACAAACGAAAATTGACTATTATATTAAATAAACTGCCCTGTAAATTTTGCCCACTATAGAGGATATCGTTAAGCGACAGGTGAGTGCTAGTTTTAGCACTAGCGTCGAGCACTACACGTAACTTAGATGTAAGTTTGTCCTCTCTAATGACTCCGTGGTGTGGTATGAAATACGACGGTGTGTCTTCGTAGTTATCTAATTTCGAAGCCACAAGTGATATGTAACCATCTCTTATATATTCGTTAATGACGCCGTCGTAAGCTTCCTTTAACTGGGGTGAAGCGAGCATCCTACGCTCCAAGCTGTAGAAACGTTTTTCCGCCATTTGACGCGAATCGCCGAGAGATAAAACATCTCCTTTAAAGGGTAGCGCTACACTATATCTACCGTCGCGATCACGAATGGTCGTGCGGACGTAAATTTCCTCGCATAACCTATCATCTGAGCTAGCTATGGGTGGAACGTTCACCTCCTCCATATCCCAAAATTTGCGGACTAACGACTCGAGCGGTTCGACAGCCATACCACAATAAGAGGTTGCCGAAATACTATCTATGATGGGGGCGGAGCCAAGGATCACATAGCCCAATACGGTTTCCAGTGCGTAAGGCGCGGTATGCGAAGAGTTGCCCCTGACCTTATTGTTTAACAAAAGATAAGGGAAAAGCGATGCTCCAATGAGCATGTCTATGTTTCCAGGAACGGCGTAAGTGTCGTCCGCCAGAGTCAAATTCTTAAATTCAATCATTGCCAAGGTGTCAACCGAAACGGTTGGCAACCGTTCAGTGACCCTATCTACTACTAGTGCATTTATATCAAAGTTAACATTACGATCTATCCGAGAATAAATTTTTAAATTTATATATCCCTGTGTCGATTTACTAGTGCCTCCGATGCCTTTAATTACAGGACATGAAAGTGACCTATTTATTACTAAGCCTAAGCGCTGACAACATTGTCGCGTTATAAAGCTATTTTGGGCTCCGCTGTCCAGCAGTGCACGGACGCTTTGTTCGTTTCCACGCGAATCCCTAACCAAAATACGTGCCGTACCCAGTAACACGGTTGAAGGAGGTTGTGCTCCCATATTTGCCAATGAGCACAGAGCGACATCACCAGGTCGACCGCTAGAATCGTTGACCTTAGTAGGGGCGAATTCCTTATCCGCTTTACTTGACGCCGCTATGTTGCTATTTTCAAAATGTAATAGCGTGTGATGTTTCCTGGCGCACTTGCTACATACGGAACTCGAATTGCATTTTGCAACTAAATGCTTATCGCTTAAGCAGTTCAAACATAGGTTGTTTGTCTTTACTAATTTATAACGCTCGCTTGGTGAATATTTACGAAAAGTCGCACAATTATATAAATTACCGTGTCTATCTTTACATACTAAACAAGTATGCTGGAGTGATGTTGGCGTAGCGGTTACGTAAGTTAACGACCCTGCTATTTTAGATGGTTGAGTCTGTCTACGGTCGACGCACCTTTTAATCTCCTGTTTAACGTTCGGAGAGCGCTGCATCACCTTTATTTGATCTCGCACGAACGATGCTAATGAATGAAAGGAAGGCATCTCCGAGCTACGATGCTCCATTTCAAACGCACGCACGGTGTCGGGGTCCAACTTCTTCAGTGCAATATGGAGAAACACCACGTCCATAAGATCATTAAATTTCAAATTCTTAAGTGCAGCCACCGATGCCACAAATTTATCTAGAAATTGCTCTAAGCCGTTGATGTTCGCGGATGATATAGATTTAAGATCGAATATCTGGTTCAAATATTCGGAAGCTAACATTCTCCTATCTTCATATTTAGTTTTAAGCGTTTCGAATATTAATAAGTAATTGTTTGCTGTAGGTGTAAAACCAGAGCAGATCGACTGTGCCCTGCCACTAAATTTACTGATTAAGTAATATAATTTTTCTTCGTCCGATAACGATGGGTTATTGTGTATATTGTTTTGAAAACTACTGAAGAAGAAGGGCTACGTCTTAATATCACCATTAAATACCGGAATATCTATTGGCGGCAACCTAATCGAGTCGCTTGGACGTACCTGTTTTTCCGGCTTTGCTTCGTTTTGAGATAGGGATCTCGCAATTCTTTTCATGCGACACAACATATCTTCGAATGCCAGCAGCGGTTGGTAGTTCACTATGTATTTCGGGTCGATTTGTAATTCCAAATGATTAATTTGGTCTAATATTTTTTCGTAATCTATTCGTAAAGAATCTATCGTTTCGATTTCGGTCAAAAAAGTTTCCCGCACTGCTTCTATATGGATGTTCTTTATATAATCACTTATATTCTGCATACGCGAAAAGAGTATGTCCCTCTTAGCATAAAGCGTTTTAATTTTGATTTCACTTCCACTAACTGCCATTTTAAACTATTATAATAAAGTTATATCAATCACAATTAATCTCACAACGCACAAACAATAAAGGATGGACACTCGGTATGCCGTATTACGTAATTAAATCGAACACCTGCGCAGCGAGTCGAGGTGACGCGTCATTTGCTAGACTCAATAATTTTATCAAGATTGTGGGTAAGCGTATCAAACGGTTCCTATTACACTGTTTCAATTATTTAATAGGCTTTAAATTTAATCAAATACGAGCGCTATAAATCGAATAATTCTGTTTGCGAGTACCTAATCAAAATTTAAATTTAAACGAACACTATTTAAGTCTATTCTATAAATTGGAGTGCATTATCTAATTAATTAATTCAACAATTCGACCAAAATCCGGCTCGAAGGACCATAAAATGGTGGAGCCACGTGTTTAAGGCTGCCGAAGTCTAGTTCCCCGGTCGAACCTTAAACCTATTACGCGAGATATTAACTAAAGTGGACTGTATATGCGGTTGCTTCTACGCTTACGTAAAGGCGACTACTATAGCATGCGGTATAATGCACTCGCTCTTCCCTAAAACTAAACTATTATTGTGCCAAATCGCTGAAAAGGAATCCTGCCTTATTAGGAGAACAAAAAAATTGGAGCGGGTTAAAACTATGTAAGGCAGGAGCTAAATTAAGGAATGTTGACTCACCGGGGTTTCTTCTATCCTGTTGAGCACTATAGCTGCAACTTCTGGAACTTCTTCTGGAACACTCCGGAGACAGGCGGTGCGCGACTATATCTCACACGAGGTGAGGGAACTTCTTCTAGACAGACACTCTGGGGCCCCAGGGGTGCGTCGGGAGAGAAGCGTTGTGGTTTCAGCGACGACTGCGGTGGAAAGAGGCCGCGCAACGGTCGCGCGTGCCTTATATGTCCTCGGCCCCGATGATTACGTGACATTCTAGAATCATCTTCTTGCCCCTCCCACCCCATCACCCCGATGTGTCGATGGAGGATCGAGGAGGGTATGAATGATATCGTTTTGTCGGAAAGGAACAAGCGGCTTGGCACCTCTACCGTCAAATATAATAATCCAATGGTTTTTTTTTCCGCGCAACCATATATATATATATATATATATATATATATATATATATATATATATATATATATATATATATATATATATATATATATATATATGTATATATATATGTATGTCGTATGTCGGTATATCCGCTTGTTTTTCTACCTGGGCTAATATTCAGAATAGTTGAACCGATTGTAATAAGAGTTAAACTTGACTAACAGATAGAGAACCAAGAGTAATCTAGGCTAAATTTTATCCAAATAAGTTGCGAGTTTTTTTTTGTGAAATTGAAAAATTGATAATCAAAAATAATATTTGTAGTAGAGCCATACTGCAGCTGTATTATTGTTGCAGCAAGAATAGTTGGCTTAACCGGGGTATGACCACGCTCTCACAGAATACCAGCGTGAAACAGAGGTTTAAAGCTGCTGTGTTTTGTGCGGTAACGAGGCATTGTTCCTTTGCCATCACGAGTAAGAACGTATCTACATTTTGATTCTAAATCAAAAATAGATGTAGGGTATCGCTATAGCATCCACTAACCATTGGAAGGATTGTGTGATGGCTTGTTACGCCTTTCTTTAATAAAAATACTCTAGTTGGCTAGTGTATGGAAGACGATAAATACGTGACTTACTGCTTAATTTAGAGATGTTGCTAAGTCTCTTGCTGTCTCTATTACATTAAGTCAAAGAGACTACGACACCACAAGCTTTTTTTATAGGATAGGGTGACAAACGGGCACAGAGTCCACCCGATGGTAAGTGGTTGCTGCGGCCCATAGACATCCACATCTATCCTCGATTACGAATCAAAATGCAGATTCTTTGTCACTCGTGAGGACTAAGATGAAATGCCTCGTTTCCAGTAAAAAGGGTCTTCGGTTCTCTACACTTACCATACGCAACACAGCAGCATTTATCTGCTATTTTACGCTGGTACTCTGTGAGAGCGTGGTCCTTCCCCGGTCGAGCCGACTCATTCGTGCTACAACTATACTACTAATATAACTGCAGCATGGCTTTACCACGTATAAAATAATCGCATCTTTGTAAATAGTTGAATAATTTAGAAAACGTTATAGAGACGCTATCGTTTTAGATACAAAATACCTACTCTACCACGAACCTTAAAATTGAGTAACGTTTGAGTATTTAGCCAGTAGCTTGCCTATACGCTAAGTTTGGTCATTAAAGCCAGTGATTCTACCGCGCATTAGAGTACACTTTTATAAAAATGGTAATACGAAAACTAGAAACTTCTTTTTGCATTTATTTTTGGAATGTAAAGTTATGCAGCTGCCTTCATTAGCATATCGTTATGTAAACTAAGGCGACCTCCTTATCAGCTGTTCGAGCAAAGTTTACTAATCATTGAATAAAACCACTTTCACGGATGTTATCGCGTTTAATTTTACTTGTTTTTAACTCCAGACGTTTCGAGTGCTTTGCAGAACCTATGGTTACGTGTGGCGGGGGAGAGACAACTAAAATTAAACGCAATTAAAATCTGTAAAAGTAGTTTTTACTTTGTAACTTATCATTTACACCTGTATTAAAAATATATTTTTTATTATTAAATAAATATATCTTATAAAACTTAAGTCAATTTATTTTAATAAGAATATGTTTGGTTACTTTGCACATATATTTGCAACAATAATTACATAGTTTAGTAACATAATACCGTACACATTTGCTGTTAGTATTTTTTTATGAAACTGACGTGACAAAGACACTAATGGTCCGCATGATGGTAAATGAAAACTGCAGCTCATGGACATATGAAATAAAGTAATTTCAAACAATGAACCACCTCTGTTGCCACCTGAGGACTGAAGGGTGAAATGAATGATTTTATTCAATATCGATTATTAGATAATACTTATCGATTTTTTTTATTTACCATTGGTTTTGAAAATACCTCTGCCCTGGGAAGAACTAGCAAGAAATCAGCGGGATTTTTTGTTTAACATATTTCACTTTACAGTATTTGTGCAATTTTTAAATGAATTTTAATAGAACCAGCATGGTGGCGATCCCTCAGGGGTTATTTTCGTTATTCTTTGAGTGAGGAAACATATGAAACTAGTAAAGATACCGTGTAGGATCGGCGTAATTGTATATTCACCCTATACCATCCCGTGAATCTCGATAAAGGCGTCACAGGGGAGATAGAAGTTGCGAAAGCAGCATCTTTCTTGTAATATTTCAATAATAATAATAAACAGCGGTTGCCAACCTTGCAACGCTTGGCAGGTGTTACAACTATGACAGTGGAATTTTGATGGTATTGTAAATAGAAATAAAAATATAATTGCTATGCAGCTTTTTTACGTTGGCATCCTATGAGAACGTGGTCCTTACTCGCTAGAGGCGACCCATAGTGTCTAGTCTTCGTATAGTGAGTGGTAAGAACCGGAGACCTGAACCTCGATCGGGAAGGTCCACGTTTTCTCGAGTTCACACTTCTATCTGTTATATTCAATACAGCCTATAAAAAGTCCATTAGACTTCCCCAATTATTTGGATCATGGGGGGGGGGGGGAATATTACGACATCCACGGGAAGATATAAGGTAGTGGATATTTTTACACGCCCCCTACACAGCTGCTTTCACAGAATAGGATCGTAAAATGCAGTTTCATCTTACTGTGCTTCGTATGGTGCGTGAAGAGATTATTTTTAAAGGTAGCGAGGTATTCCATCTTAGGCCTCAGGGGTGACAACGTATATGCATTTTGATTCTTAACCGATATAAACCTTTACTTGCCGTTAGGTGGATTGTATCGTTTGTCACCATTACCAATATTATTTTTACTTGTTATAAGCCACATAATTCCACCTGTTGGTATGTGGTGATGAAGTCCTAGATGATAAATCGCACTATCTTAGCATAACAAAAGCTTTTTCATATTTTATCGCGTAGCACTTTATTGTACTCAAGGTGCTAAAATGCTCGAAACGTCGGGAATATAAAATAGGTTAATATACGCGATAAAATTTGTAAGATCAAGTTTTATTTGAATGTGTAGTGTTCGCGTAAATAGTATAAATCATTATAACAAAAGCTTTTCCACTCTTGCCTTGAAGACGCCCAGATTGAAGTCGGACGGAAAGACAGACGCCGTCAAATTGCTCTACTCCATTGCTGCACGCATTACAAATGACGCAAACCGTTCGGTTCTAATGCTTGATATTCGAAATAAAAAAGTTATGACAAAAAGAGCGGTAAACTTGTACAAAAAAACAACACCATTTAAACAGGAAAATTCTCGTCTAACCATTCGTGTTATGTCCGTCATAAAACCGCCCGCGGTCAGCGTACCGTCAGCAGCGAAATGCAGTTTATTGTATGCCGCATTGTTACAACTGTTGTGCGCACTGCAGCTGGGTCAACGATCCGCTGGGGGATCACTTCCTTTTCTAAGAAAGGAGCATTGAACGAGAGCCTCGTGTATATTCTAGTTTTGTTTAAACTCGCTTTGATATGCATGGCCTTGCAATTTTTACACATCCGTATAAAAAGAAATTGTTTTTTTATTCTATTTTGCGTTATTATTTTAGGGGATATCTTTTTTTAAATTATAGGTTTATAATAGATCTATTTCTGTCTCATTATGCCTGAACGGCTGACCTAAATAACTAAGAGATACAAACTATAGTTTGGTTTTATTTTACCTTTGAAATATTGACGCATTGTCATCTGGTATACTCATGTTTCCTCTTCTAAAACTTAAACAACTATTTTATCAAGAACAATGTGACAGGAATTGTGACTGAACTTTTGATTTTATTTTATTTTTTTTAAATTTGTTTACTGGATGTTTGATTACGATGGTATAACTGGGCAGATGTAGATTTTTTAATAGGGTTCTTTTTATAGAATAAGAGTGACAAAGGAGCAAACAGTCCACCTGATGGTAAGTAGATGCTATGGCCCATACATATCTACATTTACTCTTGACTAAGACTTAAAATGCAGATGCGTTGTTACCCCTGAGAAATAAGATGGAATACCTCGTTTCCAGTAAAAAGAGTCTCCGGTTCTCTACATTGACCACACACACATAGCTGATATTTTACGCCTGCATACTGTGAGAGCATGGTCCTACCCCGGTCGAGCCAACCAAAAAAAAAAGCCATTTGTGCTAATATAGCTGCAGCGTGGCTCTACCACATTAAAAAGGCTGAAGGGATAATATTACGGATAATGTAGCAAAATTAAAACGTAGACGCTTGGACATTCCTTAGAACTGAGATAGAATGCCTCGTTATCGGGACAAGTGTTTTCGATTCCCTTTATACACCAAACACAAACAGAAGAATCACACTGCTATTTCGCGCTGGTTTTCTGTCGTAGTGGTTCTGCCCCGGTTTATGTGACTCGTTCGTGCTCCAGTATAGTATGCTGTTGGAGCTAGATTCTATTACATACATAAGATATAACACATGTGTTTAACTTACACCATTATAATCATAATTTTTCATCATTGCAGTCCATTAATAATCCACTGCCTATAGAAACTACTAAAAACCGTAGCAGGCATCCTTCACGCCAACAACGGAATCAAAGCCAGCTCAATTTTTTCACACAATAATAATGACCTCCAGACTGAATTCGTTTACAGCGGCCATTCTAAACGACACTAGCCATCTACGCAGGATAGGCATATTTATTCCCTCATTCCCATAGTCCAGTGCTATGGTAATCCGACACGACCGGATAGAGATCAGGTGCAGGACCTATGGCTTTATGTGCTTTTGGAAGCACGGGGTTGAAGCACCGTCAACTTACTGACTTCCGGCTGCTACTGAAAATTTCTTTACTGGAAAACCTTATAACTGATTTTGGCTCAACCCGTGATTCGTACCCTGGACCGCCTGATCAGCAACTGCATTATCGATTACAAGACCAAAAACCAAATAAATGAGGCAGCCAAGCAGTAGGACGTATGTGTATAGACTTTAATATTACTTTTGCAGGTTTTACGTTATGATATTATCTGCTAAAATATAATATTTTATATTTACAGGATATAATGAGAAATGGCCGTGAAACGAAAATGAAGTACTCACCAGACAACGATGGCATTTTCGTCGTAGAAGTGCAACAGTCAGCAGCATATAGACCTAACAAGTCCATGCAGAGCTCTCCACATCATGACCCTCAAATATCTACCAACCAGGCACTAATTCACCGCGTTCCTGAAGAGCTGGAAAGGAGGATTTTAGAAGAAGATAGCGAGAGAAGTAGTGAAAAATTCGAAAGGCAAGCCTTAGCTTTGTCGAGTACTGGACTTTCCATCTCGGATCTGAGCATGTCTTCAATAGGATCTCATAATGTCAGCTATTCTTATGGAAGTCAGATAGGATATGAACAGGGTCCTTTTGGGTATCCAGTGTATGCCGGATATGAGGTATCTAAGGAAGACACGGATGGCATGACTCATGATAGTTCCCAAGAACCATTGATTGGTAAGTTATCAACAGATCCTGATAAACCGGTTGTCACAGCAGCGATTTTCAAACAAGATTCTATTATTGGTAATGAAGTTTTGCAGGGGCCTGGTTACTGTATTGAGGGTTCTACTGACGGACCTCTTTTTTCTGACGTACAAGCTAGAGAATACAGCCTACAACATATACTTGATCAAAAAGAGAAAAAAGTTGAAAACGGTGTTCCGATAGCAGCAACTGAAAGAGATAGAAGTCCGGAAAAGAAATTAAGCAGATTTGACAGTCTGACTTTTCAAATAGAAGAGAAACATACAGTATCAACGGACGCAGCATTGGCGAGTATTAAAGAAGATTTATCTGTAAAAGATGCTATAAAAAGCAAAAGGGCCTCCCTTCCAACCATCAGAGCTGAAGTTTATGAATCAGTTAAAGAAGTTATATTAACCGGGTCACCAAAGTTTGCAAAGTTACAGAACGAAGCGTCTCCGGAAGGTAATGGTTTTGATAATGCTCCACCTATGATCACTATCACGGAGGAGAGTGAGTCTGGCAAGTCTGATAGTACCAGCTAAAGCTGGCGGTTTATTTTTATGTAAATAAATGTAAGTAAAGATACAATAAAAATAATTTTTTGGTTCTCTAAAAAATATTTTAGTCGTAATTTTTTAGTTATTTTCATTCCAATACTTGTAAAAAAAATTACGGATTTTATTGTGTTTAATTTTAACTTTTTTGCGAAGTTCAGACCAAAAATTGACAATTATAAAGTTGAAAAACTTTTTAACTGTGGAAATCATAACGTCACACTTGATGTTTAATGCTATAAAGCGCCCGAAACGTCGAGAATTAAAAAAAAAATCCAACGTTTACCACGTTGGATTTTTTTTCGTAATAAATCCGTCAAATTAGTTTTATTAAATCTGTTGTTTTTATTTCGCGTGAATATAAGATATCATTATTGCATTAGTTAGTTTTAATAACACTAAAATTAATTTTATATACCTATAAGTCTTAGACCAACAAAAAAGAACAACGGGGCGCTGCGTTCATTTCAAATGACGCCTAAACCAAGCCAAAACCGCATGGTTTTGTCAACAGTGAAAACAACGTGGTTTTAGGGGCATATGCAGTGCACTTTTACGGGCTACAGAAAGAAAGAAAAAGAATGCGTGCGCGCGTGTGTGTGTGTGTGTGTGTGTGTCAAGAAGTGGTTTCGTCATTACTGAAAAAATAACGCATCGCCCCGTCTACCTTTTTTATTTGTCTGAGATATAAGTACTTTTTTACTATTTTTTTTAATCTCATTTGTAATGTTATTTAAAGATTGAATTGACTCAGATTGTGAAAGGCTATTGGCGTTACGCTATTGAACTACTATTAGATGTAATTTTGTAAAATTATCTTGATATTCAAAATCGTAGGGTAAAAACTTATGCTATAAACTTCGGTGTTGCGATCCGTTTTGATTTCGTTGAAGTTTAATGTTGCTAAACTTTAAGATTCTAATGTAGTTCTAAATCAACGGTGTTGCCAAAGCATGTAGTTGTATAACTAGAAATTACTCATATTTTAATTTTGAAACGTCTCTACAATATTACTCGCTGTAAGAAATGAAAAAGACATAAACATACAATAGAGTTCCAAGCAAGAGGGGCTTTAATTGCAGTAACGTTTTAAAATAAATAGAAATTTATTACATTCAATCTTCTATACACTGAATGACCTTTTTTACCGTCTAGAAAAAATAGGGTGTAACATATGAACATAAATACAAAAAAATGAATCAAATAAATAAATTAATTAAAATCTATCGAAATTCAAACGGATACGCCACTCTACTTTACGAACGGCAACAAAACAATAAATTTAGTAAGCATCTTTGACCTTGTCACTTAGCAGGGTCACAGGCTAGGGTATGATTTGAATTTCGATAGATTTTAATTAATTGAGTTTTACTTTTGGTAAAATATTAGAGCTATAGGATTCTAGTTTGTTCACATATTAACAACATATTTTTTTCCAGTGATTTTATCATCATCATCATCGTCATCATTACAGCCATTCACAAGTCCACTGCTGAACATAGGCCTCCCCCAAGTAACGCCACAAAGCACGGTCCTGAGCCACTTGCATCCATCGACTTCCTGCATGTCTTACCAGGTCGTCACTCCATCTAGTGGGGGGTCGCCCTACACTACGCCTACCAGTACGAGGCTGCAACTCAAGAACCTTTCGTCCCCATCGGTTATCGGTTCTTCGAGCTATATGACCGGTCCATTGCCACTTCAGCCTACTAATCCATTGGGCTATGTCAGTCACTCTGGTTTTACTGCGGATATCCTCATTTCTGACTCCATCACGCAGAGAAACTCCGAGCATAGCCCTCTCTATAGCTCGCTGAGCAACCTGTAGCGTCCTCATACGGCCAGCAGTGAAGGACCACGTCTCAGATCCGTAAGTCATCACTGGCAACACGCACCGGTTGTACACTTTAGTTTTCAGAGATTGAGGTATACCTAACGAGAAGATGTGTCGTAATTTCCCGAACGCTGCACAGCCGAGTTGTATCCGTCGATTGACCTCTCGGTCGAAGTTGGACTTACCTAGTCGAACTATTTGTCCCAGGTAAACGTACTCATCAACAACTTCGAGCATAGTGTTCCCAACAACTACCGGCATAGGTGTGACATGGACATTAAACATGATCTTTGTTTTGTCCATGTTCATCTAAAGACCTATCCGTTGGGAGACACCATTGAGGTCATTGAGCATAGTGCTAAGGTCCTCCAGCGATTCTGCCATAAGGACTATATCGTCGGCAAATCGAAGGTGAGTGATGTACTCGCCATTGATGTTAATACCGTATCTTTTCCAGTCCAGTAGCTTGAAAACGTCTTCCAACGCAGCGGTGAAGAGTTACGGGGATGTAACGTCACCCCGTCTTACACCTCTCTGCAGTTGGATAGGTTTCGAACTCTGGTTCTGTACTCGAATAGCCATCGTAGCCCTACTGTACAAACACTTCAGCACTTCGATATACCGACAGTCAACTTGGCACCGCTGAAGGGACTGTAGCACCGCCCAAATTTCGACGGAATCAAAGGCTTTCTCATAGTCCACATACGCCAGGCAAAGTGACAGATTGTACTCTTCGGTCTTCTGTACAATCTGCCGCAGGGTATGTATATGGTCTATGGTACTGAAGCCTTTTCGGAAACCGGCTTGTTCGGGAGGCTGGAAGTCGTGATTTTATAGGTGAACGAAATTGAACTATCAATAAATACTACTAATTTAAAATAAACTTTCGGTATATAAATAAATCAATTAAAATATCGAAATTAAAATACTACGTACCTAATTAGTAGTATAGTAAATATATACGAGCGAAATACCACTGATTGACTGACTCATCACGAGATCTCTAAAACTGTACACTCGATTGTCTTGATTTTTAGTATAGTTACTCTTTTAGTAATGTAGACGCTCACTAAGAACGGAGTTTACGATAGTCCCACCAAAAAAAGTTTCTTGATATTTTACATCTGGGTACCGCAATAAAATATTATGGTGCGTCCAACGAAACGAGCGAGTATCAACTATTGTAGATTATAAACAATAATTATTAAAAGTCATTCTTATGTTTTATTTAAGACTGGTTCGGAAAATACCTCTGTCCTGGGTAGAACTGTATATAACAAAACACTTTTAACAACTTTATATAATAAACTGGGTATTATTTTAAAATCAATATAAATAATAGTAATAGATAATCAATCCATTCAATTATTAGAAATGTATTTTTTTATAGAAAAGGGGGCAAACGAGCATGCGGCTCACCTGATGGTAAGTGACTACCGCCGCCTATGAATAACCGCAACACTAGGTGAATTGCAGGTGCGTTGCCGGCCTTTTAAAAAAAAATAAGCTCTTTTCTTGAAGGTCCCTAAATGGTATTGGTCCGGAAAAATCGTGTACTTCTTTTGATATAGCATTATTCACATATATATATATATATATATATATATATATATATATATATATATATATATATATATATATATATATATATATATATATATGTGAATAATGCTATATCAAAAGAAGTACACGGGTCATACGCCAGTAATTTGATTTTAAACGGTAATAAAATCAAAGTTTTAGCCTAATAAACGTCCACTGCCGAACGTAAGCCTCCCCCATAAATTGCCTTACGGGCGTAATATGTGCTATACATTTTAAAAGCAAAAGAAAAACTGTTGCCAACTCGGAAACAGTTTTTCTTTTATAGTCATTAGGAAAAACTTGCTAGCCATTTTATCGTTTGTTTCCCTCCGTCGCCTCTTTCAACCCCCACGGAAGGATGTGGGGTAGAGGATATTTATAAACCGTCACTACACAGCTTGCAAGATCAATTAAAAAGTGTGTGTACTGCATGCTATTACAATAAGTTGAGCAACGTTTTGACTTCACTTGAAATTTAAATAATATTTCAAGTTAGGTATATGTTATATTTCAAGTTATATGTTCAGCCCGTTCCTCTTTCTTGGTCTTTGACTACAGGAAATATTTTTTCTGTAATGTTAGCCTCGTGCCGGCAAGCAACAGTTAAACGTTTAAATATTCGGTTGATTTAAACAAAATTTTTGAAAAACATTAAGACTTAATTTTGCATCATTATGAGGTGACTTTCGTTTTCTCTTCTTTTATGAATCTTTTACGATTGTGATATGAGTCTAAGTTCTGGTCATAAACGCTTATCTGTGTCTTTATACGAGAACCTTAAGAAAGTTGATTCTTAAAGAAAAAATAAAAAAATCGTAAAATATACAAATCGTAAAAATATTATAACGTTACTGAGGAAAGTCTGCTTTATTGTGGAAGCCGTAGTAGCTCAGTGGCTAAGTGTCCGCCGTAAACTTCAAAGTATATATAGTAATCTGGGTTCGATTCCTACCGGCACCAATGAACTAGTTCTAAAAGCAAGTACCTTGAAACTTGACATGTCTGAGGAATGATATATACAGAGACCAACTCCGCCAGCTTCACACGACTCGATTTCCTTCTTATATCTGAAACTAAAACCTAAAGGAGAACCGGTAGAAACTTTGTTAACGGGTAAACGGGCGAAACAAGTTGGTACCTATTTCCTTTTTTTCATTTCACATGTATTATGTAAAATGATATTTTCCGTAAAAAGGATAGCTTGCGCTGGTAATCTCCTTTTTCATATGTAATGATCGAACTAATAATAGAAAAAATAAAGATAAGGTCTTACACCACAAAGGTTTATCCATCGTCCGAGAACCTCGAAATTTTCTGTATTTTATAAAAGTGGAAACAATTTTTTTACCTACATGAAGAATTTTACCGAAATTTGGAAATAGTTTTCAACACCTGATTTTAACAAAAATATCTACCTTTAATAACAAACTTAAGTTAAAAATTTCACTTAAATTACTTGACGATGTTATCGTTAAAATTAATGAAAAACGACATCATAATCAAGAGTGCTATGGTATGGTACTGAAGTTAGACCTCGAAGAGAAGGGCGGACCAAACATGAGATGGGCTAAGTGTGAGTGTTGTTTATGTTTGGTTAAATATATTATGTAGTTTCTTCTTAAGTTGTATAATATTTTAATATTTGGTAGGCTTCCTTTCCGACCTATGAGCAGTAGCCATTCATCATTAGGTGAACAGTTCGTTTTTAGCTTTTGTTAATGTAAATGATTTATTATTAACTTTAAAATTCAACATTTTAAATGCTTTGAATAAGCTAAATTGAAATTTTTATCGTTTTATTTTCAATGCTATGACGATATAAGCATGATTTTATGTTAAACACTTTTAAGTCTACAAAAATGGTGAAATTTAATGGTCACTATTCGTGTAAACACTAATCCTGTCTGCAATGGCACTAACTTCCGTTACCGGCTGACAAAAAACGGTAACAATTAAAAAATACTTACCACTAACGACTAAGACATATAAAACACTCTGTTATTTGTCAATATATTTACGTAAGGGCTAACTTTTATCAACCATCAGATTAAGTTCAAAGGATAAAATATGAAATAAACCAATTAAATAGTACTATTGCATGAATAGATAGTTCAATTATTTTAATTTTATATTTAGGCAGTTATAATTTTTACCATGGATGGACTTATCTGAAGATTGGAAAATCAGCCCCAATTCAAGTAAATTGTAGAGACGCTTTTAATTCAACTTCAGAATAAGATTTATTTTATAGCGTCTATGCCAACTTAGAAACTAACTAGAATAAGAAACACGTGGCTTGGTTGAAGGATACGTTTTCAGATACAGATAATATTCCCTTTTAGGATATCTAAACTATCACAAAATTAAATATTTAATTTATACAGTACATTATAGATATGTAGCATGTTAAACATAACATTTTTTATTATCTGGATTTTGTTCTAAAATAAATAGTTTGTATGCCAAAGTAGATTAATTTCTTAGTTTTGTTTCATTAATACATTAGTTATTATATCCGTGCAGTTACAGTGTAAGTATATCTACAACCTCTTATCCCATGGGAGTCGAAAGAGGCGAAAGAGAGAAATAAATCAGAATGGGGAGCAGCGCCTTCGTAATAACTACTGGAAAAGCTATGGTTGCCTAACAAGCGTGGCAACTACGGTAAACTAGTAGATGTCCCCTTTATATGTCAATCTATTTAATGAGGTGCAATTAAAGATTAAATGTATTTTATCAGTGAAAGATACGGTAACGATTTTAATGTGTTAACTGTTTCAGATATATGGTAGATGATTTCAAAGTTTGAACAATGGATTTGAAAATGTTTAAACTGCTAAGAGTTAAGTTGAATCAAAGTTTTAATTTGCGTGTAATAGTAATAATTAATATTTATTAAATCCAAACCTACTTTACAAACAAAAATTTATAAAACTACATTGACAAAACGTAAATCTAACTCTTCTACTTGTGGAGCTTTGTAGTCCACCAAGTCGAGAATATACCAATTTTCACAAGAGTTACTAATTCAATGGATGGTTTTCCTTCTTATAATACTAATCAAAAATGCCTGATTTTTTATTTAAGTAAAAATTAACATATTACGAAAATAATTTTATGTTTAATTTTATATATATATATCAAATTCAGTGTGATCACTGATGATATATACGAACTTATAACGCTGAAATCATTCCGTTACGGTAAGTTATGTTATAATGAAATAATTAATAAAACTTCTAAAATTACTCACCTAATTATCATAAATATCAAAAATAAAAAAATTTTTCGTTAAATTTATTCATTTCAAATTCAATCAAATAGGAAAAAATGTCGATGGATCCTTCATTTTAATTTCAAAAATTAATTTAAGGAACGCCATTAGACAATCCCTTATCATTTATGAATGTATAAGATCTTTGGCCAAAAGAAAAAACAGGAAAGTATATTTTTTTGTAATGTAGGTCTAATTTTTAAATTATGTAATTTTTAAATTGTGTAACGATGTGATGACGTTTTGAGCAGAATCAATCCGTTGCAACTACGGTAGATTAAGATTTTAAATGAAAACGCAAGCATACTGCATATAATACAAAAAATCTATGTAAATAGAAGATACCACTTTATCATTCTAAGCAAAATTTTATATTTATTTAAATTATATGATTTTATTATTACGTTCCAAAAATAAGAGTATCGCTCTAGCTAGTTTCTATTTAACATCTTTATTAAATCTTGTAATTATTATTCATTGCGTTATGTTGTTAGTGCCGTCCTAAATATAACGAAAAATGCGCCAAACGAATGTAAACTCTACTATTATTGTATCAAGTATGATATTTCGAAGTTTATTGTAAAAAAATACGTAATGTTTGTTTGTGAAACAATAGAGATGTTCTATATTATGATAATATTATTTTATCGATAAGTTTTCATTTGCGATGTCGACAGTGCAATATATTATCTATAGTTTTACTTTTATAAATAAATTTAAAGTATTTGCGGTATAAAACTGTTTTATTTACAATTTTCTTAGGATAAAATACGTAATTTACACGCAATCCACATCCTTTTTTCGGTTTAAAAGAATATGTACTACCTCATATCGTCATATAATGTCGTAAGATGTCTTAAGATGGAGGGAAACCAAACCAGTAAAGGTGCTGCAGTGTCTTTCTAATAACAATCAAAAATAAAAAAAAATCTGATGTTACAAACTCGTCTGCCAGGTGCGGCAACTGGCGAAAATCTTTCTTATGATGCAATCAACGCAGTGGCCTTGTGATAGGCTGCTATGAATACAGCCGTTGCGCAGGTGAAGTTGGCCGTAAAAGAAGGTGGGCCTTTTGTTTTGGTGCGCCTTAACTACGAAGGAGAAGGAGGGTGAGTAGTTCTCTCCCGAGAAGAGACCGGCATAGGACAGCAGGCCTGTGAGAAAGCGTTCCCGTGGTCTTGCTAATATGCGGCGAATCCGATTCAACCATTTCTCGTCCAACAAGATGGGTATGCATAGGTGTTTCCCCATGTAAAAACAGCTGTAATTAATGCAAAGGTTTCTAAAAGATATCGATGCTATGTAAATTTCATTTTCATAAGTCGACGCGGTATGCTTCACTTATTTCAATTTTTTATGTAATAAGAATCTTGTGGGTGTCGTAAGAGGGGATAGAGGAAATTAACGGATTGTATGGGATGAACGCGAAATGAATGTGATGCGACGGAATGTGAAATGAATTACACAGACATCTTATCTATCCTCAACTAAAAATCAAAATTCAAAATCTGTTTTTTAATAGAATAAGGGTGACAAACGAGCACACAATCCACCTGATGGTAAGTGGATGCTGTGGCCCATAGACATCCTTGATTAAGAATCAAAACGCAGATGCGTTGTAACACCTGAGGACTTAGATGGAAAAAGGACTCTCCGGACCTCTACACTCACCATACGAAACACAGCAGTATTAAGATACTATATTACGCTGGTATTCTGTGAGAGAGTCCTGCCCCGGTCGAGTCTACGCATTCGTGACAATACTACCGTTATTTTTTATATAAAGTAGGTAATTGTGACAAACGAGCACATAGTCCACCTGATGGTAATAGGATGCCGTGCTCATAGATACCTACATCTATCCTCAATTAAGATAAGAAATTTTTAATGCGTTGTTCTTTCTGAAGGGTATTAGCGGTGTAAGAATATCCACTACCCCATATAACCCCGTGGAAGTCGTAAGAGGCGACAAAAAGAAGAAAAAACAGAGGACGCAGCAGCGTCCTCTGCCTACCAATCGTGGCAACTATGGCGAAATCCCCCTATGAGATAATCAATGGGCTAGTCCTATGTTTAGCAGTTGACTTTTATGGGCTGTAAAAGATAATATAATTCTTGAGGACTAATTATCAAACGCCTAGTTGTAAAAATAGTCTTCCGTTTTCTTATCTCAGTATTACGCTGATATCTCAGCGATCTATCAGATCTATCAGCTGGTATTTCATTTAATTAATTTTATTAAATTCAACTTTTAAAAAAATTGTTTCAACTAAGTGGTCTGCATCTTACCTTTACCAAATATTTCGCAGTTTTCTTCATAGATGGCGTTAGCACCTAATACAGTAATAGCTATCAGAAAATCTGTTTTCATTTACGGAAATGTTGTGCAACGACATCTACCGGGTGGAGTATTTTATTGTTATATTTGAAAAACCCCCGAGCGCTTATTTTATAACGTAGAATGTAGGAAGAAATGTTCTATATAATTAGTATAGAAAAACGCCGGTAGATGACGCATGGTTAAATACCGGTATGAGTAAATATGTGTAAAAATAAATGAATTATTTGATACCTTTGGGTAAGTGCATATGTAATTTTTAGATTAATTATTACAAATTAATATTTAGAAAAATTACACAAGAAAGTGTGCAATAAAGTAAATTGCTAAATGTAAATATTGCACCTAAGAGCTAGAAATATATTCATTCATTAATTCATTCCATATGAGAAAAGACAATATCCTGTGGTTAATTATTTACAAACTGATTTTTTTTGTTTTGTGTGAACAGCTGATGGCGTATACCATTGCAGCTTTCAAGCTACATTCTCGGTGGCATAGTTATGAGTTTGGCTGCGGCGCTGTAGGCCGTAGGTTCAAATTCCGGGCGAAGCAAGTCGTCTGTGTCTTTAATGGAGTAAAATAATACAGAGTAGGGGTAACCTTTTTTAGCGACAAAATCAAGAAGGTCCTTTATGATTTTATACCCCTGCAGACTCCGACGAATTTGCAGGTAGGTATATACTAGCTTTCTTAGCTGTGAAATTGGAAGGATGAAAATAGTGTTATGTGAAACTTGTGATCTACATTAAATAAAAAGATATTGTATTTTCTATTTATAAAATCGCTTTTAGTGTTTAGCAGGTTAAAATATAGTGGATTATATCAATGACGAGCTCTTCGAAACGAGCTTCAGCACTTTGTTCAGTAATCTCTAATATAACAAAGTTTCATATTCCGGTAGGTGTTGGGATCACAACATTTATATTTAGCGAGAATGGTGCAATGGATTTGTGATAGTCTATCACAAATGATGGTTGCGTAAGAGCAATGGTGATGTATATGATTACACGCGAACAGAAAACACTTTATAGAACAAAGAAACTATTGCAAAGTTAAAAAGTAAAAGAAAAAAACATTTATTCTAGAAACATGTTGACAAATAACCTACTTGTTTGGAGACCCATTGTAATTATCCTTTCGATGCAATTAGAGGTAATTGCATTTAATTTACGTTTTAAAGGAATTACCTATACAAAACAATACTTAATTTCATCAATTTCTTCGACAGTGCTGTCATTTCATATAATTATATTATACTATATTTTATTTAAATAGGGGTGGCATACGGCTGAAACTTTTACCGTTACAGCGTATTAAAGCTCCACTGCTAAACAGGCCTTCCCCATAGATTTCGTTATAAGGAAATATTTTCCATAGATGCCACGCTTGGCAGTACCGGCAATCGCAGTTTTTTATCTTTAGCTCTTATTAGGGAGTCGTTCCTGCTCATCTCCTGGGTTATTTTCCGCTGTCACCTCTCACACCGACAGGACGATACGGGGTAGTGGATATATTTACACCGCCTGTATGTGTGTAGGTTTGACTATTAATGCATTCTGGCTTTAGTACGTATGAATTGGCTCGACCAGGGAATTACCTATTCGCACAGAATACCAGCATACTGTAGTAGTATATTGCTGCTGTGTTTCATATAGTTGTAATGGGAACTGGCGACCCTTTTCACTAGTAACGAGGCTAATTCTGTCTTAGTCCTCAGGAATAATAACGCATCTGCATTTTGATCCTTACTTGACGATTTACGTAGATATCTATAAGCTATAGCATCCACTAACCATCATGAGGACTGAGCTGATAGTTTACTTGGTTTCTTGTCACCCTTACTTCAATATTTATAAAAAACCACACATAAAAAATTATTTTCTGTAATATTAAGCATACTCATTGATTAGCATTTACCTAAATTAAGTACAATATTCGTGTGGTCGCGCTGTAAAAATATCTACTATTCCATATCATCCCGTGGGTGTCGTAAGAGGCGACTGAGGATAATAAACCAGAAAGTGGGCAACAGCGCCTTCCTAATAACCACTAAAAATAAAAAAAAACTGCAGTAGCCAGCCCGCTTGCCAGGCGTGGCTACTCTGGTAAAAATCCCCCTATGAGACAAACTATAAGGGAGGCATACTTCAGCAGTGGACTTTAATAAGGTTGTAACCGTTAGTTGCAATCTATTATTAATAATAAATAAGTTTTTAATAATATATTTCTATTACTTAATACAAACAACAACTCTTTTAGAAGAGTAAGTAATAAAGGAGCGGAGTTTTTGGCACAGGCATATTTACATTCTTAAAAGGAGATTCTAGCAACTAGCTGTAATTTTCTCTTTGAATGGTTTATAAATTTCTTTTTAAATATTTTTATCTCTTTTTTGGCAACTGGTAGAAATAAGAGAGAAAGAAAAAGAGAAACTGAGTCTAGAGAACCAAAGACCCTTTTTACTGTACTGTTTTCGAGGCATTCCGTCTTAGTCCTCAGGGGTGCAACGCATTTGTATTTTGATTTTTAATTAAGGATAAATGTAGATGTCTATGGTCTACAGCATCCACTTACCACCAAGTGGACTGTGTGCTCGTTTGTCACCGAATACTATTAAAAAAAGCTTCGACCGAGGGATAAATCGACGAATCCAACTTAGCTGCACATCGTTCGTAGTTTATAACAAATCTTATTGTCACGTATTTAAAATTTTGATAACAACCAATAAGATGCCGGTGATGATATAAAAGGAATTCAGATGTGCTCCTTTACCGATGGCAGTACGAAGAATATAAAGGTCGGTAGAACCAACAAAGGTCAACAGATCAGTAATCCATAGTGGCAATGCCAGACATATTTTTTAATAGAATAAGAGTTACAAACGAGTACATAGTCCACCTAATAATAAGATTATACTACAGCTCATAAACACCTACATCCATTCTCGATTAAGAATCAAAATGCAAATGCATTATCTCCCGTGAGAACTAAGATGGGAGGCAGTAAAAAGTGTCTTCGGGTCTCTACACTCGCTATTCGAAACACATCAGCATTTTGCTGTTATTTTACGTTTGTATTCAGTGAGAGCGTGGTCCTTCCTTGGTCAAGCCGACCCATTTGTGCTACAACCATATAATAGCTGCAGCATGGCCCTACCACGTAACAATACACATAAACTTTCACGCCTGTCACTCTGAAAGAAAGGCAGAGGCTATGGATTTCTATCTGACATGACCTTGACACATTTGTCTTGTTTCTTATAAATTAATTTATCGCATAAACGTGTGCACACTAGTTCGTAAAGGGTACTCTTAATTTGACCTGTTAAATTTTGTTACATCTTGCTCGCGGAATGTTCCAAAAATTATCACGAAAGGAAACTACTGGTCGCCAAAACTGATATTAAAATATGTAATATACGTAACTATTAAAGCATTCTCTCTGAACCACTACCAAATGCTACTCAAATGGTGTATCATTTAGTTAGTATTTTGTGTAAGTAATTTAATAAATTATTTTGTGTTATTTAGTTATCAGATACAATGGAACTGGCATGTTAAAAATAACGTAAGTCCCTAAATGAAAAAAGAATTAAAAAACATACATAGATCCATTACGGTTTATACAAATCCACCGTTGAACATAAGCCTTCCCCAAATATTGCCTAATAAATTTTGCCAACTGCATTTTTAAGCTATTGCATAGCTTTTATCGCGGGCTTTGAGCGCGGCGACCTAATCAAGAAGTTTCGTAAGGAAAAAAACCCAACACTCCAAAACCTAACATCGTCTAACGTCGTTTCAGTTCGGCAGACTTCGCCACGGTGCTTGTGTGCGTGCGACTAGACGTATGCGTGTAGACTAGTTGCATGTATTGTAAGATAATAAAAATATTTTAAACAATAATATAGTTTATTGCAAGAAGCATATTCTTTGCATTTATATGATTCATCGTCATGCTAGCAACTTTCGTGAATTTAGAGTATTTACAAACACAGACTTTATAGAAGATTATCGTTTGTCGGAAGAACTGGTTGATTACCATAAACCTATAGTTTCAATGATAAAAATTCCTGAATAACCTACATCTATTGTAAGATAATAAAAATATTTTAAATAATATTAACTTCTCATTTATTCATCAAAAGAAAAAAAATTGTTTTCTTATCGGTCACCACGCTCAAAAAGTGTAACTTGAAGTAATATCAAAGAAAAAAAACAAAGAATAAAAACTGCATAAATAAAATAAATGAATAATTATAATTGCATAACTTGATAAAAATGCTAGCTTTACCGCGGCAATTCCCGAGTGCCGTAGGTTTTTTTTTTGAGTTGTTATCGGTAAGATGCTGCTGCCCACCTCCTGATTCAGTATCCCTCTGTCAACTCTTACGACACCCACGGGACAGTTTGGGGTAGTAGATATTCTTAAAACGCCATTACATACGGATTATTAAATTTCCTTATTCTGTTCAAAACGAATAATTCCACGATTTGTAATTTCATAACTTCACGAAATTTCAGTGGAAAATCAGGTCTGTATTTATAATTCGAAGTTGATTAGTAGCAAATTCATATTGTATTTATTAAGGCGACGTTATAGTGTTATATACATTTTTAAATTTTTGTAAATAAATTTGAATATAACTATTGCTGATAAACAAAATAATTTTATATGAATGAATGTATGCTCAATACGGGCAAGATGTAAGTAATGAAAAACGCGAATCTTTACAAATTCTTTCACAGAAAAAGTATTAAGATGACACTAAATTGCAATTGAAATGGGTAATTTTCAGAGACTTCATAATGGAGCTGTGTAAAACTTATATCAAATGAAAAGAATTATTATTTTTGGGTCCTGTTGATAGCTCATTTAAAAAATTATATTTTATTTTAATATAAAAAAAGTTTTGGTTATTTACACTGCTCGCGGTCGCCCCGGCCAGTGTCCGTCGAAACATCTTTGTGATTGGACGTACGGCATCTTTTCTAAAATTCTCCCCGCTTTAGTACTAATTCTCTTTACAATTCCCCGAAACAATTAGGGCATTTTCTACTACCAGGGCGGCACCACACATAGTTTTCATAGCGGGGAGGTTAATTTGTTAGAAAAGTGTAGAGATTTAAACGTGGTAGAGCCACGCTACAGCTATATTATGATTGTAGCACGAATGGGTCGACTCGACTGGGAAGGGACCACGCTCTCAGAGCTTTGAAATTTGCTTTTTCACTCTTTTCACGTTCATTCTTTTTACATGACCAAACCACGGGAGCACTCATTGCAAGCTTTACTCTTTTCATTCATTACTCACGTTGTCACACTAAGTAGCTTCTAACATTCTGCTTAGTGCTGCTGTGTTTTGTATGATGAGTTTAGAGAACCGGAGACATGTTTTACTGTAATCGAGGCATTCCATCTTAGTGCTCGGGGGTGGCGGCGCATCTGCATTTTGATGTTTAATCGAGGTTAAGTGTTGGTCTGTGGGCTACAGCATCCACTTACCATCATGTGTACTGTGTGCTCGTTTGTCACCCTTCTTCTATAAAAAAAGAGATTAATATTTCTTTCCGAATTTTTTTATATTTAAAGTTAATTAAATAATAAATAGATATAGCATACCCAAGAATATTTCTAAAAGTAGATGAATTTAAAAAGGTTTAAAACTGTAAATAATTACAGGAATGCAGCATTGAGGCATTGTTTTCTGTACATACGTACATATAAAAGGAACCGAAAATCTTTTATTTAAAACGGAACTTTTAAAATGATGCGGATACTGTGATCATCTGCGTAACGAGTTATGTTTTCGTTAGTGCGAACTAGCAACATCTGCTTAGCGTATTAACGTTAGCCCTCATTGAAGTAAAGTAAAGTCTTCATACCTAAACACCACGCTATAAGAATGCCTTAACCATTTACAGTTGCGAAAATTTGCATCACGTGACTATGTATAACAACTCTTAAAATAAATTAATATTACGATCTTACCAAAGTACTTGGCAACATTTTTTTTGCGATGATGTAACGATATTTGCAAGACTCGTGAGCCCCTAATCAAAATACTTGGATTAAGAATATTAAGCAACAATGTTTTTCCATATTATAAAAAATAATACGAATAAGAAACATTTGTTTAATTGGTTAAAAACCGAATGTTATTATGACGTAAAAGATTTTTTAGACTGTAATTAATTAATATTGTTGATTCTGTATTTGCATGCTATTTACCATTGTTAGCAAAACACGATTGCACTAGACAAATTGTAAGATCTTTTTATAGCGTGATTCTTGCAAATAAAAATTTATGATTTATGACTTGGATTACGCGATTTGTGCCAAATTTGACTAGCTATCGTAACAAGCTTATATTATAAATATACACGCCTTTACCATTTTAGGTTACATCACCGATTACCATCACGTGAGACAGCAGTTAAGCACCACCTTAAAACGATAACCGTTGAAGTTCACTACACTCACCATAACCAAAACACAACAAAATTGAGCTGCTATTTTACGTCTGTGAGAGCCTGGTCCTTCCCCGATCGAGTCTACCCATTCGTGTTAAAACCATAATATAGCTGTAGCGTAATTCGACCGCGTGTACATATTTTCTTTTTTCTTTTTCAAATAGAATATAAGCAACTCCGTCAAACACTCCAATATACCCGTTAAATGCACCAAGTTCAAAATTTTGCACTACTGACTATAGTCGAACGGTGGATTCAAACCCACGAGTTTTGTTTTTAAGCACTTACCTTTGACCATTAGACTATTGTTGTACATTCTATGTTTCACGATTATGTAATTTAATTAATGGATTTGATTATGTAATAAGGATCTGTATATTTACATTATACCCTAGTTTGTACCCGGCGCATTGCTGCCGCAGAAGAAATAATTATAGAAATATCGAAAAAATTTGGAAAAGTTATATTGTTTGATAAGGAATGATAACATATCTATCTTTATATATATATATATATATATATATATATATATATATATATATATATATATATATATATATATATATATATATATATATATATATATATATATATATATATATCAATCTGATGAACGGTATGGCATCGCATAAAGTACGAACAGATGAATATAAATTTTTATATATCAGATTATATAGCAAGAGCCGTGATTTCTAAGAGTCATGGTAGTTCATACAGACAAGAGTTTTATTTAGGCAAATGCGAATCATTATAATTGTTTTCGTAAAAAAATATTAAAATGTCACTAAATTTCTATTTTAATGTGTGTGTTTTAATTTGATATTATTCTTATACAATGAATAATATCAAATGAAAAGGCTTCATTTTGTGGCTTATGTTGAGAACAGAATATATTTATTTTATAAATTCATTTTATTTTTATCTAGACATTATTTTGTTTAACCGTTCGTAGTTCTATCTAAAAAAAATTCTCCGCGTTATTTATAATTAATTTGCTTGGCAATTAGTGAGGTTACGATTCCATACTCTAAGACATTATAAGCAAGAATATAGCAGCCGTTCGGTACGTCATTTTCAGATGCGAAAGTCCTAATCACGGGACTATGCATAATAAATTTCAAAACAAATTAATATTACGTTCTTACCAAAGTTTTTCATCTGGCAACATTTTTTATTGCGATAATGTAATGATAATTGCAAGATTCGTGACTCCCCTAATTAAAAAATTTGAATTAAAAATATTATGCAACAATTTTTTCTATAGATTACCGTGTAGTAGCGGTGTAAGAATATAATATAAACTGATCGGGAGATGGGTAGCAACGTCTTTCTAACAACCATTAAAATGAAAAACTGCGATTGCCAACCCCCTTGCCAAGCGTGGCAACTATGGCAAATATTCCCCCTATGAGGCAATCTAAGAGGCCTGTGTTGCCACATTAGGCTAGTTTGTTGGCTTTCGTACCAAGTCTATTAATTATAAATATCACCAATATTGAATTTTAGAAACTTCTCTTTTCTTGCGATGATAATGCGAGGTCTTTGATAATACTCCCCGGCCTATAAAATCACATGAAATTTTCAAATATTATGTATTTCATTTTGATTTAATTTTCGTACATGGTTTTTCTTACATGGCTTCCATATATAGTAAGAGCCACGCACAAGGCAGGCAGCTAGGTAAATATCACAGAAAACAAGCAACACACGTTTAATCCCAGCCACACCATTGAAATTGTGAAATGCAATTTTGAGATCTCATTTACTACGTACTCGGCGTTGAAGGAAAACATCGTGAGTGAATCTGCATGTCTGAAAAATAAGAAAAAAAACGATTTCAAATTTAAGTGAAGCCCGGGCACACATCTTCGCTCTAATTCTTGCCTTCTTAGAAATGAGAGGAGGTCTGTAGCCAGCTTTTGGACGTGAACAATAAGTAACAAAAACCCAGTGATTACCGTTAAGAGGGTAGGGCAAGGGAATACGCATGTGTAAAAATTAAAGAGTGAGTACAAACCTAGTTCAAGACAAATTCTGATTTTGTAATTTTTAACTATTATAAACCTTGCGGACTGTCCTACCTTATGGTAAGTGGTGATCTAGTTGAAAATAATAAAGTGAACTCACTCATCTTTACTCACCACGTACTCTGCTGTAAAGGAAACTTGAGGAAACCTGTAAAACTTGAAGCCTATACAACATGTTTCAAGAGCCCTGTGGTTCTCGTAAGTGCTTTCTCAGAATCAGTATACAAACGTATAGAAATAACTTTACTTTAGAAGGACCGAATATAAAAAAAATTGAAATTTGAAAAAAAAATGCGGATTGCATGTGGTTTTCCTGCCTCTAACTGACACGCGCATCAGTATAACAGGGTCTTAAACTACTTACAAATTGCAAATATTTTATTTTATGGTTGAGTTCGTGAAGCAAAGTTATTTCTATACATTTGAATACAGATTCTGACAACGGACTTACGGAAACCACAGAGATCTTGTAACAGGTAATATAGGCTTTATAATCTTCGGCTAAATCACCACTCACCATAAGGTAGGATAGTCCGCAAGGTTTATAATAGTTAAAAAATTACAAAGACGGAATTTGTCTTAAACTCAGTTTTTTCTTACTTTTTAATTTTTACGAATGCATTTTTACTTACTTTATATGGTCTCAATAGATCCTGTTTACTTTAAACATATATAGGGCATTCTTTATTATCATCATCATCATTAGAACCTATAACCAGTCCCCTGCTGAACATAGAGCTTCTCATACATTTGCCAAGCTTGGTAAGTGCGTTGGCAAATGTAGTTTTTTATTTTATTGATGATGAATTTTTAAAGCAAAATTTTACGTTGTTGTCCTCGACTTGCCTTGTTTTCCGTTGTCACCTCTTACGATATCCACGGACGATATGCGATAATGGAAACTCTTACACCGCTACAACACGGCTTGTATTCATATCATTCTTGAATAGTAGGATAAAACAATGTCAACTTCATATCGATAGGCAGATATTTCGTGAGTACATGGAGTACAGTCCAATCGAAAATTAAGTGCACATTATATAGCCGAACTTAATTTTAAAAAGCCCTCTACGTGCGTCACGATCTGAACTACCCTCATCTCATCGCTATTGATTCACTGCGGATAATTGAGTACACGCGTGACACCCCCCCCCCAACCCCGCCCCACCTCCATACGTACACCCCCACACACGTCGCACCTCATTTGATTACAACGGAAAAAGCGGCGAAAAATCGAGTAGATGCAGTAATCGCCCAGTTGTCATGGTTACCGATATTAACGCGAGGGGGGTTAATGTGGCCAAGGGTGCACGTTGGAGCGGGATCGTCCCGATGCGAAGCAGCCGGTTGTTCTTAATTAGGGCTCCTTGACTTTTATAGTGTTTTACTGATGATATATAATGCGCTGAGATAAAGGCACATTCTCACGTCAAAAGGGGTGAAGATGGCGGAGTTAGCTGAATAAATTCTAAAATCCTTACGGTTGTAAGAGAAAATCACTCATATAATATTTTTTGTTTAAATAGATATGCTCGTGACCTAGTCCGCGTAAATACAAAATACAAAAAAAATCTTTGGAAATTTTTATTAAATTATATGACAGATTTAATATTTTTCTAATTATATCCGTTAGTATAAATAGATAAAAATTTAACGTTAAATTTATGTAAAAAGTAAATAACAACAACGTAAAACTAATGAACTCAAAGAATATCAAAAATACACACTCTTCAATTTTGTTCATAGTTGCGTATAGACTTTATTTAAATAAAATAATAATAATTTTTATATCATCTAATAACTATATAAATGAATCGTGAACACACATCCTTATCTCATAGATAAAAAAATCATTTATAAATTCAATAAAAAATCTGTCACAATGTTGGACTATAATTTTAGCTCCACGGATGTTTTACCGAAAACCGACAAAAATATTTCATTAATACAATATTAACATGCGCGTGATTCATCACTCTTAGATAGTAACATTATTTTCTAAGAACAAGCTACGGTTTACTACGATGTAGCAAGTATCTATGCTACACGGTAATAGATCACGTAGCACTGCTGTCGTAGCTTATTGTAGCAGATATTTGATTGTCTACATATTATATACGTAGCAATGCGTCTATGACAGGTTAGTGAGAGATTAATAGATTACTGGGATGCAAAAATGATTTCAATAATATAAGAGTGAATTAATTAGAGTTCTAATATACATAATGTATCCATTAGCCACCACCATGCTTATTTTTTGCCTATAGAGAGCTATTTGCCATAGTTGCCGTACTTAGCAGACGGGTTTACAACCAAAGTTTTTTATCATTTTGATTTGTTTTTATCAGGAAGATGTTACCCACTTCCTGTTTTTTTTCCTAGGGCGTCTGGGAATAATATAAGGTAAATTCTCTTGTAAAGTAAAGTGAATTCTCTTCCGTCGCTAGTAATCTAAAGAATAACTATCGGAAGTTACTAAAAATTATTGGATGTTTACTTTTTTACTTTAGTTTCGTAATGATAAAATTAACTATAATAATTAGTTCAGTTTTATATTTTCTACGTGGGCTATTTTATACGCGGTAGAGCCACGCTGCACAGAATGCCGGAATAGCAGCCTAACGCTGCTATAATATTTTGTATGGTGAGTGTGGAGTCTTTTCACTTTTTTACCCTTGTTACCCTTATTCTATAAAAAATATATTAAAATTAGAAAATAATATTTTTGTAAATAAATTTTACTACTCTTAATATCAATATACACAATGTTATTTTAAATTAATATTTGTATATATTGTAGTGGTGGGGTTAAGGGATTCATCATGGAGTTCATCTCTTGTGTGTTGTAAAAGGTGACTAGGCAATCTTTAAAAAGATTATATTGACTCCGATAGGTAGCGGTTTTTCGTGTACTCGTATGCCAAACGCAGAATATTGAGACTTTGAAGTTTAAGAAGTTCATCACTGCTACGGACTTGTAAAGAAGAAGATGGTTAGTTTAGTCTAAAGTCAGAGAAGTTTAGTACTAAAGTCTCTACTTAACTGCTTGATTATGTTAAAAATGTACAAATAAATAAAAAAACATGTAAAAACTGCATCCGTAGCCTTCTTTATTTGGTTTTAGGTGTCTGTAGACTGCAATAGCATTTAATAAAAAAATAGACATACTTTTCCATTATTTATTGTAATTTTGTAGATGATATTAATACGTAAAGTCTCGCGAGACTGTCCTGCGTTTCATTAAGACAGAATTGGTCATGTTATTGGTTCATATAACACATCAATAGATCCGGGCATAATACATCCGATTCCATCCGCGGCACAAACCCCGTACCCCTCATTTTTGTACATCGCTAAAAAGCCCTAAAACCACCCCTCGGCCCAGTTTAAACAACCTCCGCCGCCCGCTCATGCAGATTAGCTAAAACTACGCATTTTTTACCCCACTCCAAAGGGATCTTTTTTCCCGTTTCACCCTCCCTCGCTAACTACCGAAATGTGGGTTCCCTGAGCGTGGGAGGGCACGAAAAAGTTTGTGTTTTAAATATGTCCGAAGGCACACATTAAAACGGTTTACGAAATACAAATCGTTAGTGAAAAAAACCCTTTTTTTCGCGTCTCGCTGACTCGCTGAATATTTTGCTACGCTAAGTACCGGATTTGATTAGTAACAAATATTTGTTTTTGAGGTATTTATACATCATCATCATCATCATTACAGCCCTTCACAAGTCCACTACTGAACAAAGGCCTTCCCCAAGGTATGCCACAAAGCATGGTCCTGAGCCACATGCATCCATGGACTTCCTGCATATCTTACCAGATTGTCGTCATCTAGTGGGGGGTCGCCCTACACTTCGCCTACCGTTTCGAGGCTGTCACTCCATAAACTTTTTCCCCAACGATTGTCGGTTCTTCGAGCTATATGGCCGGCTCATTCCCACTTCAGCTTACTAATCCGTTGGGCTATGTCGGTCACTCTGGTTCTACTGCGGATATCCTCATTTTCTAAGTTTATCACGCAGAGAAACCCCGAGCATAGCCCTCTCTATAGCTCGCTGAGCGACCTTGAGCGTCCTCATACGGCCAGCAGTGAAGGACCACGTCTCAGATCCGTAAGTCATCACTGGCAACACGCACTGGTTGTACAATTTATAAATATGTCTCCTAATTAAATATTTATGTGATATATTAAGTATTTATATAGTTTTAGAAGGCCTGTCTCGTTGGTCCGGACCCTAGGATCGTAAGCACGACATCTGAATATAAAATCCCGGGTGGACCAAAATCAGTTATTGGATTTTTCGGCCAAGAATTTTACAGTAGCAGCCCTGAGTCGGTATCGGTCATTGGTACTGCGCCTGACCTCACACCGGTCGTGTCGGATTGCGGCCCCATCAGGATATGAGGGTATAAGGTAATAATTTTTTCATAGCATTAATTAAAAAGCGAGCACACAGTCTACCTGATGGTAAGTAGATGCTATGTCTCATAGACATCCACATTTATCCTCGATTAAGAATCAAAATTCAAATGCGTTGTCAGCCCTGAATAATAAGATGGAATACCTCAATTCCAGCAAAAAGGATCTCCGGTTCTCTACACTCACTATACGAAACACAGCAGCATTACACTGCTATTTTACGCTGGTATTCTGAGAGAGCGTGGTCCTTCCCCAGTCGAGCCAACCCATTCATAATGCAACTATAATATAGATGCGGCGTAGCTCTACCATGTACAAAAAAAAAGAGAGAGTGCATCTGTGTTTGCGCACACACTCGTGCACTTTAATCATATCTCGCGCAGCTAGCTAGCCTCCGTTGTAACTGGCCGCCGTCACGACGAACGAAATTCGACCTGAAGGGCATTATTATACTTCCAAAGTTACTAAATACTACCGGATTGTATGGCTTCTATTCTGCCTAGGAAGCCGGCTAAGTAAAAACCATCTCTCTGTTTCCGGTAGTAATCTAAGTAGTAAGCAACTAAGTATGTTCAGGCTTAAAGAACACGTCGGTCAGTATATTTCTAATAATTATTATTTTTAATAATTATAACACAGTTCTAGAGGATGATAAAACGTGTATCCTTACGTATTAATATGCTGTTATTTCATATGGTGTGTGGCCATATTTGGAAACTCTCTTACTGATATCGTGGCACTCTATTTTAGTCCTAAGGCCTAGCAAATTATTTGCATTTTGTTTCTTTAGTGCATCTTTTTGTTTGATATGTTTCGTATGGTGAGCGTAACGAACCGAATCTGCTTTCGGCACTAGATAGGATGCTTTTCATTTTAGTCCTCAGGGATGACAACGCATTTGAAATTTGATTCTTAATCGAGGATGGATGTAAATATCTATGGGCTACAGCATCCACTTCTCACCAGGTGGAATGTGTGCTCGTTTGTCACCCTTATTCTATAAAAAAAGCATGTAGGCTACATCACCCCCAGTGTTGTGCGAGATAGTCACCATTACTTCTACAAAAAATGAAATTTCGCGCAAGTGCTTCCATTGCCACTAATCATCCGATAGCGAGCTTGTTTGTCACTCTAATGTTGCTTCAGTAAAAAGTTATTTCGACTTCAGCAGTTAACAAACAGATTAAGTTTTGAGGAAACAAATTTGCAAGTTTAATGAGTTTTGAAACTTAATTTTTCTTACTTTTATTTTTACATTTCATAAAATAATTAATATATTTTTGTGACTTTTATAAGAGAAGTTGAAATTTTTTACTTGAAACGTTTAGCGGCGTTAGAAGAATATTCACTTCCCCATATCGTTTCTTGGGAGTCATAAGAGATGACAGATAAAACAAACTAAAAGAATATACCTATTTAAGGCGATCTATAGAATTTTTAGAACCATTTTTAGAATCATTTTTAATAGAATAAGGGTGACTAACGAGCACACAGGGCACCTGATGTTAAGTAGTTGCTTTAGTCTATTGACATCTACTACTATCCTCAATTACGAATCAAAGTGCATATGCATTGGTATCGATGAGATTTAAGATGGAATGCCTCATTTCCAGTAAAAAAAAGTCTCCGGTTCTCTACACTCACCATACAAAACACAACAGCGTTAAGCTGCTACTTTACGCTGGTATTCTTTGAAGTATCACCCTACCCCGGTCAAGCCGACCCAAAAATAGCCGACAATAAAATGTAGATGCGATGATGAGCCGCAGAATCACCGTTTATCAATCCTTTACAAACCTACTCTGCCAAACATGAACCTCACTCAAGCAATGACACAAAACACTGATCAAAGTCAGCTGGTGCCATTAGTTTCCTAACCTGATTGTCTTACCAGGTAGTCGTTTCATTTATTGGGGGTGGGGGGTGGGGGTTAGGGCCCTACATTGAAGTTTCCACTTCAGAACTTTTCTTCACCGTCGATTGTCGGTTTGTCACTTTGGCTTACTAAAATATTTGTTTATATCGGTTTCTATGGTTCTGCTGCTCATAGTTGAAGAAATTCACGCAGAGAAAATCTGGGTATATTAGTCCTCTCCATAGCTCATACGGCCAGCTATCACAGACCACTTCTCGGATCTATATATATCATAAAGATTTGAGATTTACGTGACGAGATGTGTCGTATATTACTGATTTCATGACCGTACGATTTCATCACACAGAGTAACACCAACAATAGGCCTCCCCATAGCTCACTAAAAGTTTAGTATATAAAATTAAACTATTTAAAATTTACTATTTACATTATATGGTTTAAGCTCAATGGCATTTTATGCATATTATTCTTACGAAAATCTACAATTAAAATCCCGGGTTGGGTCAAAAAAATCGCTTATTGAGTTTTTCCGTCAATAAAATTCTAAATAGCTACCCGAAATCAGGGAGTTGACGGTGTCGCAACCCCGGTTGCATAAAGTAAGCCTCGGAAGGCACGTAAATCCATTGGCGCCTGATTTTTCTCCAGTCGTGTCAATTTTATCATCCCATTGGACTATAAAAGTGAAAAAAATTGAAATTGCATCTGCACTTGCGCTTATACTTGTAAACCATTATCCTGCGCCGATGGCTAGACTCCGTTGAGGCTGGCCGCCGTAACCAAAATTTGGTCGTGGCAAAATTTAAAAAACGAGTACCGAATATTGCCGTTATTAAATTTTTCGTTTGTTAAGATCCTTAAAATATATAATAAGACAACATATGCATTATTTTACTATTGAACTCCAAAAAATTAAAAAGTGTAAACCTAATTTGTATTAACTAAATTTCCCAATTATCTAGATCAGCGATAACTTCCACCCAGGTTTGAAATACGCTATCTGTTCCACAGGGGAGTTCGTAATTCAACCCTTTTAAAACAATGCGGGTCGGTATATCAGCATAGGGCCAAAAGTCCTTTATTATTTTTCGATTTATTAGTTGTGAGAATCCCTCTGTAATTCCAGCAGGAACTTTCTATGCGCGTTTTATTTCTAAAACGATTTTAGATAGGGGTCGGTTGCGAGAGGAGGCGTTTACAAGACACAATCGTTAGCAGTGCGATGAGATGCAATTGTTTATTTGTGATTCAAATTGACACATAAATTTGTTTCATTTATATTTTGATTCATTTACTTTTTTTAAATTGAAGTAGAAAATGAACTGTAGTAGACTACAGTCCACCTTATGGCAAACGGCTAATGCAGTCCAAGGACATTTCCAGCTAACTTTAAAACAAAGAAAAAAATTATTCGTCAAAGGTAACACGTACGTTGTCACCTCTGAGGACTAGCAAATAGAACTTTCATCAAGTGACAACAAAAGGTTGACAAATTCTGAAAAGCTAGCTAGAATATTAAATATTTCCCAGTTTCTAATTTTAAAAGTGCACAGTATGATTCTCTATAAATCTTGATTCTTTAAAAAGATTTTGGAATTACATAGATCTTTTGCTGTTCTAGATTTTGTTTAGACCAAGATGCGTTATAATCCAATTTTATGGGATTTACCAGGGGAAAATGCCTATACATTTCTCCAAGTAAATATCCCTTGCGGGGACATGGACGGCTAATTTTGCACCGAGGAAAACCATATAGTATTTTAGCTTCGCCGCATATTAGTAGGGCCACTTGAATGCACATACATACTCGGCCCCAAAGACGCTGACCTATGGCCCTCCTCAAGAAAGGATAACTCCTTCTTTTCAGCAACATCCTTGAGGATAGACAGTCCGTGAATATGGAATGGTAGACCAATAAAAAGTAATTTGTAATCAAACTGTTTTCTTATTAAAACTAACTTGCTTTTGATTTAATCCGCTGTCGTCAACAACTTGGAACAAAACTCATGTGGCCTAAAACGTAGAGGTCGATGTCGCCCAGAGGCGTCGTTATATACGCCAATAATGTTTTTTCCCGGATTCTTTTATATATGGCTGATTTTAAATGAATTACAAGTCGAGATGGCGCAATGGATAGTAGATAAAAATAAAGAGGGCATTTTTTTATTTGCATTATATTTACAAACTAGCGTGTAGTTGCGAATAAAGAAACCTTCAACCCCATATCATCCCGTAGGTGTCATAACAGGCGATGGAACGAAGTGAATCAGAAGATGGCCAGCGACACCATCCTGATAACAAATAAAATTTATAAAAATTGATGTTGTTAACCCGACTATAAACCGAGGCAACTATGGCAATGATTATGGCATGGCATCCCGCATAGATAGAGGAACATATTTGGGGTATATATATATATATATATAGGAAATTTGATACTGTGATTTCCAATCATTCTAGAAAACTCACTGATTGTTGAAAAAATCCTGAAATGGGGGAGGTCAAGCGTGACATGAAAGTTGATAATTAAACGAAGAAGAAGATTTTAACTATCACATACACCACCTGTTGGTAAATGTTGATGCAGACGAAGACTGCAAAGCGCACCGACTTTTCTTAACAAAAGCCGATTTACTCGTTCCTTCAAAAAACACCCAGATTATAATCGGATGGAAAAGCAGATGCTGGCTGATTATTTTACTCCTTCGTTGAAAGCTGCTGAGTTTCGTATGATAAGTGAAGCGAACAGGAGACCCTTTTTACTAGAAACGAAACATTCTATATTAGTCCGCATAAGTGACATCTGAGTTTTGAATCTTAATCGAAGATAGATGTGGATTAAATGTGTGCTCCTTTGTCACTCGTATTCTATAAAAAAAGTCTTAACTTTAAGTCCCACAAAACCGTAAAACGTAACGCACATTGGTCCTACACCCTGCTTAAGATTCTGAACACTTATTAACGAAATTAAAACACTGACAATTCCTAAATTCTGTGCCTAAAATTAAAATCATTACACATTTGCGTACAACGGAATGAAATTAGCGACGTCCTCTACTTTCACGTATTTGTTCGGGCGACCGCTGTCCCTCCCCCTACCCGCCGCTGGTCCATCGAAAAAACCCTTTAAAGTGAAAAGTTAGGACCGTGGCTTGCCCCCACCCCCACACACATTTTATATATCGCGGTCTATTTACCGTAAACATATACAAAGCGTTTCATTTGGAGCCGTTTGCGAAAGGTCAGGTTATATTAACCGGCCATTGAGATGGGATATGGGCACTTATTAAAACCACTCTATGTAGGTAAGGAGATTTTATTTAAATGATTCTAGAAAATTCCAATATACGGTCACTCAGATATTGACGCTGTATTCGATAATGTGTAATGTAACTGCAAATGTAACGTTCAAACACTCGAATGCCTCTCAATTTTAGGACGCCGTTAAGTCTCACGTCGTCTCTATCACTCCTTTAACTCCTTAAGTCCTTGTGATTGTGACACTACGAGAGTTAACGACATCTTGCGTGCTTTGTACGTGGTAGAGCCATGCTGCAGTTATATTAGTAGTAGAGATGTAGCGCGAATAGGTCAGCTCTACCGGTGAAGGACCACGCTCTAACAGAATACCACTACTACTAATATAACTGCAGCATGGCTCTACCACGTATGATATACGTTACTATAGTAGTTGTAAAAGAATATGAAGACTAAGGAACTTGACCATAAGCAGATTGTTTTTCTTTGATGATCTAATGTCTGCGCAAATGAACTAAGTAGTAGCAAAAACGCTGAAACATTAACTCCGATAGGAATATAAATCTCAATTTGTAGGCTAAGGTGTATTAATATGTATAAAATATTGTGGGTATTGGGGGTTTGTCGTGCTCTAATCCAGAATTCCGAAACCTTTCAGTGCCTAGAAGTTACGTAACCGTTTTCAGTACCTAGAAGTTTGCAATGCAGTGGACGATATGAATGACAAGCTCGTGGAAACTGTCCGTGAAGTCGGAGCTAAGTTCCTCAAGACCCGCCGCAGAAGAACACAAAAACTCTCCGATCACACTCTTAATCTCATGGCTGTTAGACGGGAGATGAGGCTGCAATCGTCAACAGATTTGACAGCATTCAGGCAACTGAACAGACAGATCTCCAAATGCATGCGGCGAGACTTACGCAACTTTAATACTGCTCGTATTAAAGAAGCGATCGAGCGGAACCAGGGCTCCAAAGTCTTTGCCAGAGATCTGTCTGCCAGTAAGAGCCAACTGTCAAAGCTGAAGACTGGGTGTGGGCACATCGTTTCCGGGAAACCTGAGATTCTGAGTGAGATTGAGGTTCTATGAGCAGCTGTAGACATCATCGTTGGAGCCAAACGCAAGTGTGAGTAACGACTCAAGAGCAAGTATAATCCGATACTATTCCGATGATATCCCGGACGTCAGTCTGAGCGAGATTAGAATGGCTCTCCACCACCTTAAAAACAGCAAGGCCCCGGGCGAGGATGGAATTACAGCGGAGCTTCTGAAAGCGGGTGGAACACCGGTACTTGAAGTCCTTCAGAAGCTCTTCAATTCCGTCCTTCATGGTGGCACTACTCCGCAGGCGTGGAGCAGAACTTCGGTGGTCTTGTTCTTTAAGAAATGCGACAACGCTCTCTTGAAGAACTACAGACCGATTTCCCTTCTGAGCCGCGTCTACGTGCTGTTTTCGAGAGTCATTACGAATCGTCTCGCACGCAGACTCGAAGACTTCCAGCCTCTCGAACAAGCCAGTTTCCGAAAAGGCTTCAGTACCATACACCTATCCTGTGGCAGATTGTACAGAAGACCGAAGAGTACAATCTGCCACTTTGCCTGGCATATGTGGTCTATGAGAAAGCCTTTGATTTTGTCGAAATTTGGGCGGTGCTACAGTCCCTTCAGCGGTGCCAAGTTGACTGTCGGTATATCGAAGTGCTGAAGTGTTTGTGCAGTAATGCTACGATGGCTATCCGAGTACAGAACCAGAGTTCGAAACCTATCCAACTGCAGAGAGGTGGATGGTGTAAGACAGGGTGATGTTATATCCACGAAACTCTTCACCGCTGCGTTGGAAGATGTTTTCAAGCTACTGAACTGGAAAGGATACGCTATTAACATCAATGGCGAGTACAGAACTCACCTTCAAACTTCCGACGATATAATCCTTATGGAAGAATCGCTGGAAGACCTTAGCACTATGCTCAATGACCTCAATGGTGTCTCCCAACGGATAGGTCTTAAGATGAACATGGACAAAACAAAGATCATGTATTAAACATGATCTTTGTGTGTATTAATCATGTTTAATGTCCATGTCACACCTATGCCGGTAGCTGTTGGGAGCACTATGCTCGAAGTTGTTGACGAGTACGTTTACCTGGGACAAATAGTCCGACTAGGTAAGTCCAACTTCGACCGAGAGGTCAATCGACGGATTCAACTCGGCTGGGCAGCATTCGTTAAATTACGACACATCTTCTCATCAGGTGTACCTCAATCTCTGAAAACTAAAGTGTATAACCAGTGCGTGTTGCCAGTGATGACTTACGGATCTGAGACGTGGTCCTTCACTGCTGGCCGTGAGGACGCTCAAGGTCGCTCAGCGAGCTATGGAGAGGGCTATGCTCGGAGTTTCTCTGCGTGATAGACTCGGAAATGAGGATATCCGCAATAAAACCAGAGTGACCGACATAACCTAACGGATTAGTAAGCTGAAGTGGCAATGGGCCGGCCATATAGCTCGAAGAACCGATAACCGATGGGAAAGAAAGGTTCTCGAGTGGCAGCCTCGTACCGGTAGGCGTAGTGTAGGGCGACCCCCCACTAGATGGAGTGACGACCTGGTAAGACATGCAGGAAGTCGATGGATGCAGGTGGCTCAGGACCGTGCTTTGTGGCATTACTTGGGGGAGGCCTATGTTCAGCAGTGGACTTGTGTAGGGCTGTAATGATGATGATGATGATTGTCTAAATCCACCAAATACTTTGCAGTATGACACATCAACGTAATTTGAAGAATTTGGTCACCAAACTTTACGTCTGGTTAGGCTGTATCGGCATAGAATCCTTTACCCTTAAAAATAAAAAATAAATGTATGAAAATGAATTATGATGACGACACGGTTTATAACCAATCATCATAATTGTATATTTTCTACAGTCAATAACTACATACATACGTATGGTAACTTGTCATACCTAGTCAAAATCTAATTTTATAAACTTATTGACACTAAGAAAGTTTTAAGACACTTAAAATAAAAGTAGCAAAATAAAATGGTGTGATGTAGTTATTAAACATGGTTTCAGCACCCAAATCATGACATAAGCATAGATCTAATAGAAAATAAACAAAAAAAAAATAGAATAATTGAACTTTCCGGTTCATTCCCTAAAAAGTGTGGATTCATAATTACTTTGAGAAAACCTAAATTAAGTAAAAAGTTTTGACATTTTTTACGTGGTTTAGCTGCTATGCTGCTGGATTATCATTGTAACACGAATTTGTGTATTCAACCACGCTCTCACAGAACACGAGGTTTGTGTAGTGAACCGGAGATCTTCGAACGAGAACGAAACGAGGCATTCCATCTTAATCTTCAGTGGTGTCAACTCATCTGCATTTTGATTAAAAATCAAGGATTTAGATGTCTATGTCCGTCTAAGGAATGTGTGCGCATTTGTCTTTGTTTTTGTTATTCTCAAAAAAACCTTTCTCTTTGACTTTGACTTAGGAACTATTAATTTTTTTATAACTATTTAGGCTTGGCCGTAGTAAAAAAAGTAAGATGCCTGACCGGGGTAGGAACACGCTCTCACAGAGTCTCAACGTAAAACAGCAACATAATACTGTTGCGTTTGATATGGTGAGGTGATAAGTCTCTGGAAGTCGATAGATGCAAGTTCTATGCAGGCCTGTATTAAGCAGTGAACTTTAAAAGCTTTCATTGATTTTATCTGATAACTTGATTCTTCATCAAAGATAAAGTTGACAACCGCATTCATTTACCATCAGGTGGACTGTGTGCTTGTTTGTCACTCATACATCTATAAAATAATTATTTCCTATCCTAAACACTGTAATAATAAATTCGTAACGTATAAATGATTAGGCACCCTTTTTAACTGCCATAATGGCGGAGCGCGCTCGGTCCTACGGGGCCCACGCGGAGGTCATCGGCCTAGGCGCACCCGAAATTCGAAAGCACTAAAAAACTTTTTTCAAAATGGCCGCCGCAGACCTGTTACCCATGTAACATTACTCTATGGCAGGGGCTGCGAACATTTAACTTTTTAATAGCTTGACCGTTTCTGCAACAATAAGGTAATTATTTATATAGAAGCGTTTATTCATACGATAATCGGACGTTATTTATTTTTATTCGTCCGATACATTACATATATTTTTTTATTCTTTATTGAATAAAACTAAATTTACGGATTCTATCGCGTTTGATTAATTACTATTACTTATTTTTAATTCCCGACGTTTCGGGTGCTTTACAGCACCCATGGTCACGGGGGGACTGAGATGTTTGACGTCCCAATGTCATTGTTAGCCCGGCTACCTTCAGTTTTTGAATATTAGTTTTTGGTCTGACTTACGCAAAACGAACCTACAGTATCATGAAGTCTTGCAGTGGTATGCTTGAGTTTGGGTTTCATTTTGTTAATTATAGGATCCCAAGCAAATGGCAGCACCCATCCATCCTTCCTATTGAAATTAGGATATTTTTTAATTTCAATAGCCTCGCGTATCATACTCGGTAGGTATCGGTGTTCTTTTGCGAGGATTTGTGGTTTATCAAATCTGGTGTAATGGTGAGGAAGATCTTGAACATGTTCACAGACTGCAGACTTCCCGGAGCGTCGGTGCTTCACGCCAGCTATATGTTCTTTCACGCGGGTTATATGGATATTTTTGTTTGACTTTTTGTTTAAAATATAATATTAAAGGAATTGAATTTTTTACTTTTTAAAATTATTGGACGTATAAGTATTTTTATAAGGTACATGAGGGTAATATGTTAAATCTTAAGCTTTGCCGCCCTGTAAAACCAAAACTAGGAGGAGGATAGATACAAAAGTATAAATTCGTATACTTTAGCTAATATATTAATTTAAAAAATTAACAAATAAGTTTTGGTAATTAGGAACACTTCGAAAATCAACTTAATTAAAATCGGCTACATTACGCCATACTAAAATCGACAAAAATATTTACTATAGTATCAACTGTTAAAATGGCGTCAATAAAGCTGCGTCCTTTTGACTCTTTATTATTTGAATGACTGTTGAAGAGCTATCGTATCAACTTCTACGCTAATAAGGCTGTAGTTTTTAAGTTATAAGAAAGTGACCATATTAACCGAATGACCATATTACCTTTACGTACTATACGATTATATATATAATTAATTTTTAATCATACGATTATCGTATGACATTTGCAGAAATCCATGGACTGCAGGGTCGTTTGTCACTCAAATATTTTAAGTAAATAAAGTTAAATATTTTTATCTGTTTTCAGGAATTACTTGGCAAAGGAAAACAAATTCTTTAGCTAATTTGCAACCAGTCAAGGAACTTTGGCACTGAATATAATTATTTATAGAATAGAAAACTCAACCTAAATTAAAGAATCGTGTTTTATAAAGTAGACTATTATGGTTACCGTAACTGCCTAAAAGTCCACTGCTAAACATAGCTCCCCCCCCCCCCATAAATTGCCTTATGGGAAAATTTTGCTATAGGTGCCATGCTTGTCAGGTTGGTAGGCAACCTCTCCTATTTTGAAATGTTATCTGGAAGATACTACTGCCCATCTCCTGTTTTGATTTCCCTATGCCGTCTCTTATGACTAGCAAGGGTCGAAAGAGACGGCATATATACTCTTACAACGTCACTACATGATTATGGTTACTTAGTACAGTTAGTAGATTATAGGTTTACATTTATCATAATTTTACTACATCATCATCATTCGCAAAAGTCGACATGGGCTTCTACCGTTGGAAGGATTTGTCTAAACCACTACGCTTAACAAATAAATTAGCGATCGTTGTACCAGACGTCACGTTTGAAACAGCTGCACGTCACTGGTTTAGATGTTTTATGTCTGTTGTTATCGTGTTGCATATAACGCCATCTATCGAAATTCATGAAATTTTTCTCGATGTTTATAGTCACCTCTTACGATATACCGTTACCGTTACAGTCTAATAAAGTCAAACAACATAGGCCTCCCCCATAGATTGCCTCATAGGAGGAATATTTGATAAAGCTGCCACACTTGGCAAATATATTGGCAACCACACTTTTTAATTTTTAGTCGTAATTAGGAAGACGCTGCTGCTCATCTTCTGATATGTTTGCCTTTATTGCCTCTTACGACACCCTTGGGCTTATATGAGGGAGTGGATCTCCTTATACTGCCACCACACGTTTTTCTTACGACATAACTCGGGATGAAATGAGGTGATGAATTCCCTTGCCTTATCCTAATTTCTTTTTATAGGATAGGGTGCCAAACGGGTACATCGTCCACCTGATGGTAAGTGTTGTCACCCGTGAGGACTAAGACGGAATGCCTCGTTTACAGTTAAAATGGTGTCCGCTTCTCTACACTCACCAAACAAAACACAGCAGCATTAAACTACTATTTAACGCTAGTATTCTGTGAGAGCTCCTTCCCCGGTCGAACCAACTCATTCGTGCTACAACTATACTACTAATATAACTGTAGCATGGCTCTACCACGCATAAAATTATATAATTATCTGTTTTCCGTCATCCATTTATTCACTCTAACAAAGTCGACTACAGAACATAAGAGTACTTCTAGTTTATCCCATAAGATGCTCAAAGAACATTATTTTGTAGTTGTTATTAGGATACCACTGTTTCTCACCCGATTTGTTTTACTTTGTCATCACTTACGACACCACCACTACCCGTCCATTATCTGCTTATAAATACTTCACTGCTACGTGGAAATCTTAATTGTTAGGATTGTTCGTCATATTGAGTTAACTGGCGATAACAACACTATACGCTTTACATTATATTAGACTTTGAGTAACACATTCCTGGGTAACTGTAGTATTTTCGTAGTTAAGACTGTCTAGATTTCTGGGTTTAAAAGTAAAAGAATGTATGCCTGTACACCTCCCACTGCTGGGCACATCTTCCTCTTAACTCCCCTCTTCTCCATTGTGATTTAGCGGGCTTCACATGTTCTCGTAAAATTTTATTTATCAGATATGCAGCGGTTCGCACTATATTTTTCTTCACCGCCGAGCACGTGGTAAATTTAAAAGTTGCAATAAAATATTTAATTGGTGCCGGCGGAAGTCAAACCCGCGTTACTCACTTTTTGTAAAATATACGGCCATCGCTTAACTCCTGAGCTATCAAGTCTTAATCCAGCACTTGATTTATAGACTTTTTTATAGAATAGGGGTAGCAAACGAGCACATAGTCCACCTGATGGTAAGTAAATGCCGTAGGCTATAGACATCTACATTTATCATCGACTAAGAATCAAAAATCAGATGCGCTGTCAACCCTGAGGAGTAAGACGAAATGCCTCGTTTCCAGCAAAAAGGGTCGCCGGTTCTTTACACTCACCATGCAAAAGACTTCTACACTATCTTTTTCTTCTTCAGTATCGCCCCATTAAAGTCTACTGCTGTACAAAAGCCTCTTCCATTAGAGAGTTGATTTTTATCTTAACAGTCGCGTTTGGCGGATTGACGAAGTTTTGTAGCTTTCAATCTCGCCTGGGTATTTTACGCCTGGCGCAAATAAGGTGGTTATACCGCCATTTAACGGAGCTATAAGAATTTTTGATATATCTCTTACGATACTCACAGGACTAACTATGGCCCCACAACACGGGATTATAAATTCGGTCCACCTATGTTTTCGCATCAATTTTGGGATGACTTGTTTGTTTTTTTAAATTTCAATGTCGTGCAAATGTAATTGGTTCAGACAGATCATGAGCGATTATAATCTGTATAAGAGAGTTGTTGGATATCCATCGGACGAATCTCGTCACTTTTAATTAAAGAAGATTTTGGCTGAGATAGTGATATTCCTCACAATCAAGTGTACGTTAATTAAATTGAATACCTTTTTTGGTGCAGGCACTCTTCTTGAGATGCTGAATGTACAAATTGGTGATATTTTTTGTGCACAACACTTCTAAGTCTATCTAAATCAAAATATTATAAGTGATTCGCCGCCATGAAAATGATAAATTAGGATTAAAAATTGCAATTAAAAAATTCATTGTCCCGTCCGGAATTAAACCCGGGTTGCCCGCATTTTGTAAAGTAAATACAACTTAAAAATTCTACTAAATTATGAAAAAATGATTCCTAAATATTTATAAATTTAACCGTTAAAATTGTAAAAATCGCCTGTTATTTTTGATGACAATTGTATTTTACAATTAAGTGTGTTTAACAAAGATTAATAATCGCCAACTTATCTTATTATTTAACTAAGTATTTAAATAGACACAACTTAGCTAGGAATCTACACCAGAAGCTGTTGTGAAATGTGGTTTCTCGGTCGGTTGGTCACTGCGCCACGGGGTCCTCAATTTGTGATAGTACTCACCTAACCCCACATTTTCTGTACAGCTACCCATGTGTCAAATTTTATCAAATACCTTTTATATATGTGGTTTGCAAACTCTGACTAATTTTTTTGCTGTACTAACGAACATAACTGACATTAATTAAATCAGACTTTAATGACGTTAAGTTTTCACAAAGTTGCGGACCTCTGCCGCGACTACTTAGAACAAGTTGCATTTCACCCGGCACTTGCACACGCTTGCAAACACACACACATAGACACAAAGTGTATTGTGTGTATTATATTTATGCATTTCCGAACGTTTCTATAGACTGAATGTGCAGTTCCTGATGCTTCATTTTGTTTTGAATTTATGAGGTATACTCGTAAATTCTAATTGTTATAAATTTGGAAACGATTGGATGATACTAACAAGCAACTTAATAGCGTTTAATTATTCCATTTTAAAATTTTCTACTCTTTATTTTATAGTGAGTTGTATGCATTTGTGTATAATTCTTAACCATTATTGAATCAGAATCACAAAATAAATCATATTCGTAAAAAGAGATATGTAAAATAAAAATAAAATAACTGCTTGTATTTAATATCCTAATTGTGCAATTACTAGGGCAAATATGCAGAACCTATCTATCAAAAAGCGAAAAATTGTATTAAGAAAAAGTCGTTTAATCAGGCTAATTATTGAAAAATACGTGATCGACGACAAACTCTGGGAATAACATAATCGCTACCATGCTGATTCTATGTGTTTAAAGTTTTATTGTACAATATAATTATTGTGAATTACAATTAAAAAAAATTGTCACTGGTTTTCTTTTTTTTTTTAAGCCATTGGAAGCCAGTGTCTGACTCCTTTCTCCCCTGGTAAGTGGTGACGCAGCCATATATGATAAAAGCACTGTCTTAGCTTAACAAAATCCTGAATGAGAGTGAATACTCTTGCCTTGTAATCTTAAAAAAATAAACCTATTATATTCTACTTTATTCTGGTTTCTTGTATACCATATTCGTAATGGATTTTATCGTGTAAAGAATTTAGAAGCATAGCCACTTTCATAACATACTGAGTGAGTTTAGGCTTCTGTCACCGCTGCTAATGCTGTCTGATGTGGAGCAGTATTGACAGTATCTCCTGATAATATTTTACAACTCTTCCTTCCTTAGCTGCCTAGCTATGTTAATATTGACAAAGATATACAGGAATATATCTACACGTAGTATGTTAAATTAATAAGAGGTTTTTTCCTTACCTAATACATATTTACATAGAGAGAATATGTTTTTATGTTGTTAAGACCCTCTTTCCGCATCGCACCGTCACTCCGAGTGGGCTTGGTGAGAAGCGTGTCTTCTCCCCCTACCGCCGAATCTTGGTTGGCGGTGGAGCTATAGACTAGATCCACCGCTGGGGTCAAGAAGGCAGGTGTGCCTTACCTGAGGAAAAGATGGAGAAGAGTAATTCTCTCCCGAGAAGGTGCCGCCATGGGGCGGCCGGCGCTGATTGGGCCGCGGATGTATGCGAAAGAGTTCCCGTGGCCCTGCCAATATGCGACGAAAGTGGAATACCATGGGGTTTTAGTCGGTGCGAGTCCGATATAATCCGATGCTCGACAATGCGAGGCGGTAATGCGTAAGCATTTCCCTATGAAATAAAAGACCTCTTCTTGTTTATGCCAGATTTTTCGGTTTTTGGCTTTGTTTAGACAATTCTGCCTCGTACATTTTGGTATCTTATCGTATCTTATGTTTAAGTTCTATTCAATAAATATCTTGAATATTACAAGATTATAGGACTCTTTTCTAACTAAGGCCTAGGCAATATAATCTTCCATATTTCTCTACATATGCGCACACTGCTGTGCACCAGTCTAAAACGTAAAGAGAACCAGTAATCATTACACTCAGAGGTGTCTTCGCATTTTTTGTTGCACATGTCCATGGATTACATTAGCCACTTACCATAAGGTGGTTAATGTAGCTCAAATGAGCTTACTCCTTTCTAAAAGGCCGAAAACGCATCTGCTGTTGCAGTCCCTGGTGTTGCAGTTGTTCATGGACTAAAAATAGAAAACAAACTTTGGCGATAATTAGGAACACTTCGAAAAATCAACGTGGTAAACTGTTTTTCTACGTGGTAGAGCCACGCTGCAGCTATATTATGGTTGTAGCACGAATGGGTCGGCTCGACCGGGGAAGGACCACGCTCTCACAGAATACCAGCGTGAAATAGTAGCTTAATGCTGCTGTATTTTGTATGGTGAGTGTAGAGAACCGGAGACCCTTTTTACTGGAAACGAGGCATTCCATCTTAGTCCTCACGGGTGACAACGCATCTGCATTTTGATTCGTAATCGAGGATAGATGTAGATGGACCTATGGATCACAGCAACCACTTACCATCAGGTGGACTATGTGCTCGTTTGTCACCCTATCCTATAAAAAAAATCAACCTAAAGAAAAATAACTACACTACACAATATTAAAATCAACTAAAATATTTACTTTTATGTTATCTATCAAAATGGCATCGATGAAGCAGCACACTTATAGATTATTTCTACTAGGTTTGTCTATTGGATTGATATTCAACAGAATGCATTATATATCAGGTATCAATATATATATATATATATATATATATATATATATATATATATATATATATATATAATATCGTGTTAACAATAATGACCATCAGAATGAATTTCGGTCACGGCGGCAAGCCCACAATTTGGGACAAGTATAATTATAGTTCCCAAGTGTATGCGCAAGCACAGGTGCACTCTCTATTTAACAATATTACAAGGAATCAAAAAAAAACATTGTATGGACAGCAATTCACAATGAAAAAACTGCATATTTTAATAATTATATTAATACGAAAAAAAAACACGTAATTTATGGGAAAATATCAAACAAAACCGTCTCATTTATGTAATCCAAATAATATAAATTATTATTTTCTTGAGCTCCCCGGCAATAATGAAGTCAGTTTATCACGTTTAACTAGCTATGAATTTGATAGATTTGGGCCTAGCACTTTTAAGCTTAATACGGTTAATGAAACAACTGTCCTTAATAAAATCTTTTAAAACAAATGCACAAGGTCATGATGGCATTACTCTGAACATGATAATATTAACTTTACCCCGAATATTGACAATTATTGCCAGAATAATTAACAAATCTATTGAAACAGGTGTATTCCCAAGGCAATGGCTTTAGTAAAACCGATTCCCAAAAAGTCCAATCCAAAATACTATAAGGATCTCCGCCCCTATAAGTATCTTACCCTTTATGTCAAAAATTTTGGAAAAATTAGTCTGTACACAGATGACGGGGTACCTTGATGCTAATAATATCCTGCCTAAAAAGCAATCCAGATTCAGAAAGTATCGTAGCACTGCAACCGCTCTGGTGGATGTAGTGGATGATATTATGACTGCACAAGATGGAGAGGGTACTCTGTTAGTTTTGCTTGACTTTTCCCGAGCTTTTGATACCATTAACACCACTTTACTCTTATCAAAACTCGCTTACAACGGATTTGATAATTTAACAATAAAATGGTTTGCAAGTTACCTCACTAGTCGTACACAATTTGTTAAAATAAATAAAGACAATGGATCAGAATGGATATCTACCACGTTGCCAGTTCCAAGAGGTGTACCTGAAGGATCCATTTTGGGACCTATACTTTTTATATTGTATTGTTCAAATATAGTGAACACCATTAAAATTGTAGTTATCATATATATGCTGACGATCTTCAATTGTATATGTCTTTTAAACCTAGTGATACCAATATACCAATAAAATAAAATCAACTCAGATTTGGACCGCATAGCCGATTGGTGTGATCAAAATAATCTCGTATTGAACCCCATTAAATCGAAGTGTATGTTACTGGGAACGCATAACCAGACAAATAATATTCTAACTTTCAATCCGCAAATTAACATCAAGACTACTCCTTTAGAACGTGTGTTGGAAGCTCGGAACTTAGGTCTCGTTATGGACGGAAGGTTGCGTTTTGAGGTTCATGTACAAGAAACCATGCGTAACTGTTTCTATAGACTCAAAGTCTTGTACCAGATCAGAGAGTATTTGACGGTGGACATGCGCATTAGGTTGTGTGAATCACTCATTCTGTCGAAGCTAACTTATGTGGATACAGTATTTGAATAATGCTTGTTCGCTAGAACCAAAAAATTAATACAAAGGGTTCAAAATGCCTGCGCACGTTTCTGCTTCACAGTCTATAAGAGATTACACATCACCCCATTTTTACATCGACACGACCTGATGAGTATGGCTACTCGGCGTACCCTCCATCTTGCGTCATTGCTTTTTGGGGTTATAAATACCAGGGAACCATCAAACTTATACCAAAACCTGACTTTCTCGCAGCGTGCGGTTAGGACAGTATCACGACTCACATACCCTAAGCATCACACAACTGCCTTCCGTGGTAGTTTCCTTTTTTTGCTGCCACGAAGTGCTGGAATGATATACCACCACCGATCAGAAATAGTAAAACAGTTGCCACTTTTAAAACTTTATTAAAAAAGTTTCTGATTTCCGTATAAAAAATCCAGCAAATAGGCATAAATGGTATGATCAATCTCAATGCTAGTACCGTACATGCACATACGTATGCAATCACACACTCAAACACGCATGCACACATACACATACACATTTTTTTTCTGCATGCATACCACCGTTTGTTCATCTCTACACTATCACAATGTTGCACTGACACGTGGAATTATGACAGTTTTTCTTTTCTCATTTTATTTTATATTTAGGTTTCGTTCATTAATTTCTTCTCTTGCTGTTACTTGTCATCTGCCTCACACTCCTGGCTCCACTGAAAATCAGCGTTACGAATTGATGTATTTACATCTTCAATTCGTGACTTAAAGCTGAGTGGAGACCATTTTGGTGCATATTGTGTTATTCCTTTTTTAAATATTTTTGATAAGATATAAAAAAATGTTTTATTTTTATTTCTTTTGTTATAACATATGTACCAAATAAACTTTTTCTTTCTTTCTTTCTTTCTTTCTTTCTTTCTTCCCTCACTCTCATAGTCTGATGGGCCGGTAAACCGACACGACCGGAGAGAGATCAGGCGCAGGACAAACGGCTTTACGTGCTTTCCGAGGCACGGGTGTGACACACCGCCAACTTCCTGCCTCTGTTTTGCTATGTTTTTGGCCGGACCCGGTTTCGAACCCGGGACCTCATGATCAGCAGTCACGCTCACAACTACTAGACCGACGAGGCAATGCTACCAACATCACGTTGTAGAATAATACTGCAGCTATATTACTATTATATTGGGTATAGTTGTAGCACGAATAAATCGGCTTGACCGGGGAACGACCACGCTCTCACAATACCAGCGTTAAATGACAGCTTAATGCTGATGTGTTTCGCATGGTGGGTGTAGAAAACCTAGGACCCTCTTTACTGAAAACGAAGCATACCATCTTAATCCTCAGGGATGACAACGCATTTGCATTTTGATTCGTAATTGAGGGTAAATGTAGATGTCTATGAGCCACAGCATCCACTTACCATCAGGTGGTCTATGAGCTCGCTTGTCACCCTTATTCTATAAAAAAAGTATTACCAATATTAAAAATTCTCCCGCCTTCCCGTTTGAATTAGTTCTTGACGGAACGCACATTCGCCGAATAACTCTTCGTCGTAATAGCCTATTTATTTTTTTAATTTCGCGGACTATTAATTCACCTCCAGTGAGATACGGACGTACTAATGAGTTTTATAGAGCTTAAATACGCAAATTCTACAGTGTTTTACGTTACTGAAAATTACATGCTTTTTATAATGTCGTATCATCATAATTATAACTTTTTATAAAAAATTAAAGTCTATGAAAAGTTGCAATGCACTGGCCGGCGTGCATTGCGTTGAAGCACTAAGGGCCGTAGGTTCGAATCCCGCGCGTAACAAGTATGGCCTGCAAATAATTGATCTGGATGTTCTTCCTTGTAAAATGTATGTATGTAAACTACCCGCACGATACAGGAGAAAATCCTTGTGTGGAGGTAACTTTTTCTTAAAAGGCACTAAATCCGATTTCAAAGAACTTTCTTTTATACCATCGTTTGGGGGTAGAATTTTTTCCATGCGACCACCATTGTTTTAATAAAAAATAGGCTTCAAAATTGGATCTCAATTGGTGAAGATATCGCATAACATACATACAAAAAAACATGCACCAGATTTTTTTTGTTATAGAATACGGGAGACAAAGCGCACACAACCCACCCGATGGTAAGCGAATACTGAAATAATCTATAGGCAGATCTGTTTTCGCCCCTGAGCACTAAAGCTTTGGTCTCTTGATCGTAATGCACATCGCTCTGGTATGCGGCTCAAACGCAGCGTCACTACGCAGCGTTTAGCATCTCAGCGGAGAAGTGGTCAGTTGATTTTGCCGCAGCTACCAATGCAGACGTGTCAGTCAACATGAACAATATTTTTGAAATTTGTGCTTTACTTGAGGAGTGGGATAATAGCTGTGGTAGCTCAGATGGTTAACGCTCGCTGTAAATATAACAGAACGCGAGTAAACCGGGTTCGATCCCCACCGGCACCAATGAAATTGTTAATTGCAGTTTTAAGTGCTGATTGACCACGTGCTCGGCGGTGAAGGAAAACATCGTGGGGAAACCTGCATGTCTGAGGAATAAGAAAAAAAATATTTCAAAGACATGTGAAATTCGTCAACACGCATTGATTGGGGCAGCGCGGCGGACACTTCTTTGCCCTAAAACCCTCTCAGAAATGAGGGGAGGCCTGTGCCCACCAGTGGGACGTATATAGGCTGTAACTTTACTTTACTTTACTTTGAAGAGGAGGAAGAAGAATTTCTACTGTCTATCGTCAAAGAAATCCATTGTCAACCCGTAACGCATACCGCAGCGTCGCAACGAGAACGACGGCGCGCAGTGCGGAGTACCCGCTCCCCACTTCCCGCGCTTGCCCTTCACGCTGACGCATACTGCGACGCAACAAAGGAACCATTTTACACGTTCTTCATACGATTATGTGTCCGTCACCGCATGCCGCATACCGCAGCGTTGTGCGTTACGATCAAGAGACCAAAGCTTAAGATGGGATACCTACATCCAGTAAAAAGGGTCTTCGGTTCTCTACACTCACCATACGAAACACAGCAGTATTTAGCTGCTGTTGTGCAGCGTTTCGCTTCGATTGCTAAACCGACCCATTCATGTTACAATCATATTTTTTTATATAGATTTGGTTGACAAACGAGCACACATTTATCTTCGATCAAGAATCAAAATGCAGATGCGCAAGCGCAAGCTCAAATGGATTACTGTTCTCATCTCTGGGCCGGAGCAACCCCTTGTCAGCTCCTTCCACTTGAATGCATCCAGCGCAGAGCAGTTCGAATCGTCGACGACCGAGTTCTTTCTTATCGGCTCGATTCACTGGCGCTGCGTAGAGATGTTGCATTTCTTTGCATTTTCTATCGCATCTACCACGGGGAGTGCTGTGAAGAATTGTTAGGATTAATTCCGACCGCCAAATTTCACGAACGCACATCGCGTCAAAAACACTATCTGGATGCTTGGCGGTCCAATACTGTGCATTTTACTACGAGTTTTCTTTCCCGTACAACTTCTCTGTAGAATTGTTTACCGCCGGCGATTTTTTCTGGTCGATATGACTTAGGGACCTTCAAGAAAAGAGCTTACTACTTTCTAAAAGGCCTGCAATTCCCCTGTTGTTGTGGTTGTTCATGGGCGGTGCTAGTCACTCACCATCAGGTAAGCCACGTGCTCGTTTGCTCCCTCTCCTACAAAAATGCGTCGTCACCCTGAGGTCTAGGATGGAATGCCTCGTTTACAGTAAAAAAGGATCTCCGGTTCTCTACACTCGTTATACGCAACACAGCAGCATTAAGCTGCTATTTTACACTGGTATTCTGTGAAAGCGTGGTCGTTCCCCGGTTACACATAGCTGTTGCATAGCTCTACCATGTAAAAAATTGCGAATCTCCTACATTTTTGAAGACAATTAAAAGATCACTAGCTACCGTAAGTACCAAGCAAATTCCCGATGGTTCGAAAGGTTCAGCAAGCGAAGTGAAAGGACCTACTAGATATAAAATTGTGTACATCATAATATGTTTGATTTATTTAATTTTTTGTTAACTGATGATTTATGATGCCCATATACATCTACATCTATCCTCGATTAAGAATCAAAATGCAAATGAATTGTCACCCCTAAGGACTAAGATGGAATGCCTCGATTCCAGTAAAAAGGGTCTCCGGTTCTCTACACCACGCTGGTATTCTGTTAGAGCGTGGTTCTTCCCCGGTCGAACCGAACCATTCGTACTACATATGATACATATGATAATATTATACGGGTACAGGGTGGCTTTACCAAGAAAAATATTTCTTTTTTACTTCTCCTACATCTTCTGCAGTCCGCACAACACCAATTTTTTACATGGGCCTCTCGAGTTTATGATTTTATTAATCGCCATGCTTGGCAATCGCAGTTCACTGCGCGAAACAGTTGCAAACTATATTTTTCGTCTAAGTGTTAAATTAGTGATCTTATAATATTTAGAGATCTTATTATATTAGAATACTTATTCTTATTGTGCAGATGTATGGTGCAAATTAAATCATAGAGGAAAGAAGAGAACTCAAACTCAAATAGTAGTATTTTACTGTATTAGCTGTGAAGTAATGGTTTATGAGCGCCACTACTGCAAAACTGTATAATGAATTAGCAAAACAACGCGCTAGAAGTTTTTGGCGTGAAATTGACCGCCGGCGGATTGCAGCACTTGTACTATTGTTTAAATGGTTTGAAATGCATTTAAACACTTAAAACGTGGAGTAAGAACGTAAGAATTTGGAGTATTAAGTCTGCGCGTGTAAAATACTATAAGTGTTAACGATGAAAAAATTGTTCTTAGAAATGGGTAGCTATTTAAGTAGCTAGCTAAATAACGGCTATTCACAAAATAGCCATGGCTAACATATTCGTCAACACGATAACTAGCTAGCAAAAGTAAATATAAAAAGAATATTAAAAACCTACCAATTGTGTATATATAATTGTATTATTAATCCAAATAAGTATATATTATACGTGCCCATGTGTGTATGTGTATGTGTGTTATCCGTATATATATATATATATATATATATATATATATATATATATATATATATATATATGTATATATATACATGTATATATCTATGTATATGTATATATATATTAAATGTGTGTGTATCTATATAATGTACTTAAGGTAGCCACTGAAAATCAGGGCTAGGATGACACATCTTAGCGTTTCCTGAGTGGCAGTCCTATTTGGACCATTTCCCATTTTTTTAAAAAAACTTTTTTTTAATTTAGCTGTTCACTTTTTTTAAGTTTGTGTAAGTAAGTGTATGATTAAGTCTAATTATAAGAATACTTAAACATAATGTATGTTTCAAGTATTTATTGCTATTTTTTAAGAAATGGCCAAATAAATATCTCTTTCTTTCTTCTTTTCTTTCTATTAGCTACTTTCGTTAGAGGCGCTTTGATTATCCGACAAGCTTACGACGGCGCAGCGGGCGATTGCCACAGAGGACATATAATCACACGTCATGCAACTGCGCTTACTAGCTGTATAGTTAACAGGAAATTGGCAACGTTTTTAATAAATTAATTTAATAATAAATACGAGATAGTTATGAGGAAAGTTCATTTCTTTTTAGGTGGTAGAAAATAAAAACGAAAGTGATTGTGTTTTTTTTTATTTAAATATAAATATGTTCCGCGGCGAGATTCGAACGTTATCATGGGGCAGTTGAGCGTTGTTCAAGTCCCAGCTACAGTTGCTACGCAAACGGTATCACATAACATTTGGTTAGTGTTAGTGACTCATTTATCCAAATAGTTGAAATAGCTGGTTATTCCACCGCAAATAACCGACTAACTAGATTATTGCAATTTTGGCTGGTTGCCCATAGCTAATTACTATGATGATGACGTGAACCTCAAGTCAGTGTTGTTTGCTTAGGTGCCTTGAGATACTATCGTTTGCTGGCTCAAGCTGCCGTCAAAATCTCCCAAAAACTTTGCAATATGACGCATCAACATGCTGTGAGTGGGAAAGGACGGTAAAGGGGAAGTCTCCCACTGGATACAGTGTTCAGGTAGTAAATCGGAGCTATTCTATATACACCGCAGTTCTTCTGAACTTTGAAAGCGCGATTTAGACCTTGGTGCGTGTCAATTGTGGCGCGAAAACAGCGCCACAACCCTTGTACACTGACAAAAGTACAATCGTACGATAATAAAAAAACGCGCTACTTTGAAGCGTGCAACATTAAATATTAAACTATAATGAATATCAATTACCACTCAGTGTTTTATAGCATTAAGAATTATATTACTTAACAGGTTAGCTATTTAAAAGTAAAAAATAAGTACGTCTAGTGTTTAACATTAATAACGAGAATGTTCTTATTTTAAAAATAGCTAGGTGTGCAGCTTTTCCCGTGGGAATGTAAGAAATGGCAATAAAATGAAATATTTAAAACTGTTTAAGATTTTACACTACAACAAAACCTTAAATGCTCTTAAGATTATAAAAATAACTCTTCCGATAAAGGCTATTATGGAAAATATTTTCTACAATGGGTGAGATCCATTGAATCAGCAGTGGACTATGTTTATGCGAATATAGCAAAGAGAATGAAATTAATTTTTGGGGACTTTATAACTTCTTTAAGCACCATTTGAGGATTACTCAGATTATTTTACTTTCAGCGGGTACACAATTACCATACATTCACATTATTTACTTAAACATAAAAACATAAAACATAACATAAACACTAACGCCTGTCACCCAGAGGGGTAGGCAGAGACTACGGACTTCCATTTGGCACAATCCTGACATACCTCTTTCGCCTCCTTTACATCCATATATCTGCGCATACATGCTCGTCGGTTAAGGGTACTTCTAACGTGGCCCATTTTAAAAATATCGCCAATTTGGTCTATAAACTTTTTTCTAGGGCGTCCTTTCCCGACTCGACCGTTCACATCTGCCATATAAATTTGCTTTGTCACTCTTTCCTCATTCATTCTTTCTACGTGACCAAACCACTGAAGCATTCCTTTCTTAATCCTGGTCACAACATCATCTTGCATACCACATTTATCTCTTATCACGCAATATCTCACCCTGTCATTCAGATTGAACCCTAGCATATTCCTTAAAGACCGCATTTCTACAGCATTTATTCTACTTTCGTGCTTCTTCTGCCACGCCCAACTTTCACTACCATACATTAAATTAGGGACTGACACAGCATTATGAATTACCATACGTGCCTGTTTTGACACATTCTGGTTCTTCATAATAGAGTGTAGTGCCCCATTCTCTCTATTCCCTGCATTTACTCGTCGTTCTATATCCCTATCATATCTACCATCCCTGCTAAATACACATCCCAAATACACAAATCCATCCACTTGCTCCATTAACTCTCCTTCTATTCTTATTTCACATACCGTTTTACTTTCTTCTCTTTCAAAAACCATCACTTTCGTCTTACTTGCGTTCATTTTCATTCCCCTTTCTTTTAATTCCCAGTTCATTAATGTAACCATCATTTGCAACTCAGCCGCCGATGACGCAAATATGACTTGATCATCGGCATACAAAAGGCATTTGACGGTTAACTTGCCCATTCTTAACCCACGTTCTTCATCTTTCAAAGTTTGCAAACACCGGTCCATAAATAGGTTGAACAGCCAAGGGGAAGCTACACAGCCCTGTCTGACACCTTTTTGGATGCCAAACCAGTCCGAGTAGATCCCATTGATCCTGACACAAGCACTGGAGTCCCTATAAAGAGACCTCAATGCCTGTATCAAACCAGCGCTCAACCCATATGAGTTCAGTGTTTGCCATAACACATTCCTGTCCACTCTGTCATAAGCCTTTTCCAAGTCCATGAACGCACAAAAAACTTTCTGGTTTTTGGCCAAAAACTTCTCCGCAATCATGCGCATGGAAAAGACTTGATCTGTGCCCATTCCCTTTCTAAAACCCGCTTGCACATCCCAAATTTTTCCATCAGTTTCTTTCGTAACTCTGTCAACTAACACCTTAGCATACAGTTTACCCACAATACTAAGCAAGCTGATACCGCGGTAGTTTTTGCAGTCCTGCTGTGACCCTTTTCCTTTATATATTGATACTATAACTGCTTTACACCGGTCATCCGGTACCCATTTTAATTCCCAACATAAATTAACAAAGGTGTATCACCACCACTGCCACTACTCCCTCTCCAGCCCTTAGCATCTCGAGTGATACTCTATCATATCCAGTTGCCTTACCTGCTTTCATGCTTTTCATTGCTTTCATTATTTCATCTACACTTATCTCCATACCCCTTTCCACTTCTATCGGAATTTCTAGTTCATTTAATTCAGGCGACTCTTCACTCATAAACACGCTTTCAAAGTATTCCTTCCATCTGTTTAAATTCGAAACTTCATCATTCAGAATACGTCCATTCTCGTCTCTTATAGCATTTATTATAGGCTGTTTTGTATTTCCCCTGGCAGTTCTTACGAGTTTCCAGAACATTTTTATGTTAGCCTAGAAATTGTCAGATATCCTTCTATCGTTCTTATCCGTTCTTAAACATTAAAGTAGTATAATGTATATACGTACATATTACTACAATGTACTCAAATTTATTTCTATTCTATTTTATGTAGTTCAGAACTAATTAAGTATTATAATTTTTTTATAAATAAAAAATAAAAAAATCATGACAGAAATAAATAAAAGTATTTGTTAATATTAGTATGTAACCTAATGAGTTTTAATTTAAACGCTCGTATACGTTGCACACATTAATTTTTTACGTTCAAGATGTTTCATCATCACGTGGATATAAAAATGTTGTAATTATTTAATAACTTGTTTCATTCAAGAAGTTAGTTAGAAAGTGGTTCGGCCACTTGGAAAAGTTGTGGCAAGATTGTCTGGTAGATCCACTCTGCAGCATGAATGGTTCGCGTCGACCGTGAAAGGGTACGCTCGCACAGAATACCGTTGTGATATAATAGTTTAGTTTAGTTATTTTTTTTAAATATCCCTTAGTAAGCTTACACCTGTCACAATAGCTCACCACGTTACGGGTTGGCTGGCAGAGAGTGCCAACAGGCATACAAACCGCCCATTGTTACCTTAGTTATAAGATGTCACAATAAAGAATAAATAATAATAAAATATTAGCAGCAAAATGCTTCTCATTTTCTCTGGTGAGTAACAAAACCGGAGATACGTATAATGGTTTCGAAGCATTTCATATTGCTTAAAAGTGACAACGTTTCACTATTCTTATTAGAATGAAGAGATTTGTTTTTAATTTGTTGTGGCATTGATTTCAACGTTGTTTGATATATTCTTTTAGCCAAAAAGAATATATCAAACAACGTCAAATGTTTTACAGAATACTAATAATACGAAATTTTTCACGATATTTTGATAGGTATACATTGTGATGTTTTTATAAGATTTTGATGAGAGCTAGGGCGAATGTCTATGACTATAGTATTTCAAGTTCACAAGGCGACTATCATGGACAAAATAACTTGAAGATTATATCACCGTCGAAGCACTTGTTTCATCGTTTTCACTTCACATGTTCTGGAGTTATGAAACACACAAAATCCCACACTTTTTGTCAAAATTTTATTTTAACAATCGTACAAGTAAAAAAATCCACCGGCGGTAAAATTCCCGCCAAAATTTTCGAACGAAGGTGTATATGGGTACAACATATTATATTCAATCGTCAAGAAAACAAAAGTTTTATCAAATAAAACCATATTATACATGTATCCTTGGAACAGTTTTATCCATTTTTATAGTTTTGAATTTGACTTAGTTAAAAAAAAGAAAAAAACTATATTTATTTGACGTAAGAAATCGAAATTTCGTTTGTCGAACGTCATTTTTTTCCTCAACTACCGTTTCAAAATAAGGTTTCACTGACCGAAGAAAAAGGGCGAAAAAAATTCCACAGGTATCAACTTTGTCATTTTAAAGGTCAAATACAATAATAGGTATTTCATTGCTAAAATAATTTAGTTTTTTTTTTAGTTTAGTTTCAACTAATTGGTAATTAAAGCATGCTGGCTGTTCTTTAATAAAAAAACGGTCTAGGTGCGACCCGAAAGATCCACACGCCTAACTTCCCAGTGGAAAGAATAAAAAAATATCAGATGTTTTAGTTGATACAAAACATGATCATAATTAAAAGAAATTTAATTTTTGTCGTTACTTCTAGGAACTTAACAGCTGGTACAACTTTTGTAAATATATCAGCCAGTTGATTTCCCGTGGAAACATATTCTTACTTTATTATCTTATTAGTTATTTGTTCCCTTGTGAAATGATACTTAATATCTATATGTTTGGATTTCTTATGGTTAGCGGGATTATTAGCGATGGAAATGCAGCTAGTATTATCTTCATAGATAACTATAGGCTTATTTATTATAAGCATAATACTACTAAGCAATGACTATCCATACTGCTTCTTTCATCACTCACTCAGCTTCTGTTGACGAGACGGCAACAGTGTTTTGCTTCCGTGTGTTCCATGAAACAGTACAATTATCCAACACTTAAAACAAATATCCGGTTATACATTTTCTATCCGTTTCATCGCATCCCCAATCAGAGTCTGCATTAACAATAACTAGTTTTATACAACTTTTTATTCGGCACAAAAAACGACTTGACCGATTTTGCTCAAAATTTAATGAGGTCTAAGTGACATAATTATGCGTTAAATGAAACTGGTCCCATGTCAATATCACTCTTTGTTCTCGAGATACACGTGGCGAAAATTGAATCATACATTTTCGCCATACGTTTTTATCGCCATTGATACATACATGTACACTCTTAAAAACCATACTATTCGACTCTAAAGACCTTGAAACGTGGGGAGATATGTTAAAATTTCCAATGTACAAAATCTGACCCGTTACAATAACTTCCCACTGGGAAGTTAACTAAGATTTTAGGTAGCAGGACTTCTATTCCACATATGTGTCCGTTCATTCTTACCATTTCTGCCGCCAAACAGCAGTACTGTGTTCCATGCTGAATGGTTAAGAGAGTCACAGTATAATTACTAGCTGTAAGGCATTTCATCTCAGTCCACAGATGTGATATTTTTTTAGCAATCTATGTTTAAAGCAGATGTCCACCGACTGTCGGAACCACTTACCGTCAAGGGACTATAAGCGCTTTTATACGTTATCTTTACAAAAAAAATGCAACTTATCAGTAAACAGTAAATCTGAGCAAGGGTTCCTCAACTTTCAGCACCTGATCACAAGTATGACGCCTGTGGCAGCCATCGCCCTACTCGATGTAACTCGACCATATTAAAGGGAAGTGAACGACCCTTTTAGAATAATATATCCTTTATTGTTGAAAAATTTCAATGTATTGTATTAAAACAAGATGAAATGTTAATAAAGAGTCTTTTATAAATATTATTCTTACGGTGATTTAAGTTATTAACTGCATTAGTCCCTATTTACAAGTCGTTATAAGGGGTCAGAACTTAATTTTTTTATCGTAACATATGCCGTTTTTCGAAGAAAGAGACATAGAAATTAGTTTCACGATTTAAGATTTGTTATGAGAAGTTAGCATGACAAATAAAAGATATTAATTCTACGTTCTCTATGTCAACGACATTTTTCTAGCATATTCCTTACATTAGCGACACGAAATGGTTTAATGATTTATCTAAGGCCGTCACTAAATGGAATTATCAGAGATAATGACTCAAAAAGGTTACTAATATTATAATTGATTTGGTAATATTTTCTTATCACCACGGTTTGCTTACGTACAAATTATCTTCAAGCAATGAGTATTAAAAGAAGTGAAAACAAGGCACGTATGTACATCGCGATGCTGAATGTATTGCTATACTAACGAGAGAGCAGAGTAATGAGAAAAAGATAGTCGATAATATAATATATAATTATATCCGCCAATTTTTCTACGCACTTTCGCGTTTCCCACACATTGAAAATAAACCGCGTGTGCTGATGTAACCGCAAACGCACACACACCCACAACCAATAAATAGATTGAACTAAACGGTGAAATTTAAAAAAGGAACAAAACGAACGAATCGCATTGGCGCACACAACGAAACAAATGCAGCCCAATCATTAACTAACAGCAATCAAAAATCAAATTTGATTGTAACGACATAAAGTTGAAATTCGAAGTATGAAGTGATGTTTGTTGAACTAGCATGTTAACACATTATACATGCGTGGGAATGATGGCTTACACCAACATTGGCAAAAATTTGGATTATATGAACACCGAAATTTTAATATGTGTGCATTGTTTGTTAGTGTGTATAGCGTTATAAATGCATTATTTTTACGTTTGTATTGTCACGTTTCATTTGTGTACTGTGTGTGTTGCGCGTGTGTGTATGTTTTTGTCATTTACATGATGGATTCGCGCGTTTGTGTTCGTGTCATTTTTTTTCTTTTTTTAAGCCAGCACACAGAGGGACGAGTGAAAAAATAATTTTAACTGGCACACTGCAACGCGTTTAATTTTTGAGCTCTCTGTCCCGCGCGAAATGGGACGTCATTACTTTTTTAAATTATGAATGTCGACGGTTTTGTGCATCCATTTTTGTTTATTTGCTTATTTTAATTAGCATTGTTTGTTCGAAATTTGGATAGGTACATGAAGTTATGGCCATTTTGATTGTGTTTTATTAACCATTATGGTATGATTGTTGCTTTTTGAAACGTGTACGGTGAAAGACTATCATACGAGGTATGAATATTGATGTAGGTATATGTTTTACAGAGTCTACCACGATTGGTTTCCGGTGAGAAGGGATATTTAAAAGACACAGATAAACAAAATGATGTACAAAGAACATATTATATTACAATCAAATTTTTATTATTTTAATGTAAAAAATGAGCTTTGAATATTGATGTGAAAATTCTAAAATGTCTTCCAGAACGAATTTCCGTCACAGCGGCCAGTCTCAACGGAAACTAGGCATCGGCGCAGGACGGGATTATTATAGTGCACAAGTGTGTGCGCAAGCACAGGCACTCTTTATTCACCGACTGTCACAGTCCGATGGGACGAAAATCCGACACGACCGGAGAGAGATCATTTGCAGGACCAACGGCTTTACGTTTCCAAGGCGTTCAAATACCGCCAATTTCCTTAATGCAGGTTGCTACTGAAAGTTTCTTGACAGGAAAACTCAATAACTGTTTGTGTTACCCTGCCCAACATTCGAACCCAAATATGCAAATACTCGAAGATAGCTGCACCGATTTTCATGAAATTTTTTGTGTGTAATGGATGAAACAAACGATTCGCAATTGGACCCGGTAGGTGGCGCTATTGTCGAGATCCAGAAATTACCCGTGCGAAGCGGGGGCGGATCGCCAGTTGTAAATATATTACTATAACATAAGAAACTAAGTAATTGGTATCAGGAAAAGTTACTTTCTGCAAAACTCCAAAACAATGGCCTAAAATCAAATATTAATAATATAAATATTTAAATAAAGTTAAAAGAAATGGTTTTATTAAACACGTACTTGAAGTACGTTTGACGTTTAATATGTGGTAGAACTTCTTTTCTACCTGAGAGTCCGTAAGATACCAGTATTTATACGTGGTTGCAGCAGGAATGAGTCGGCTCGACCGGGGTAGGACCACGCTTTCATAGTAAACAAGCGTAAAATAGCAGCTTAATGTTGTTATATTTCATATGGTAGTTCTAGAGAACCGAAGATCCTTTTTACTGAAAACGAGGCATTTCATCTTAGTCCTCAGGGGTGATAACGAATCCGCATTTTGATTCTTAGTCGAGGATAGATGTAGATATCTATGATTTGATCCTCGCTGCTATAAATGAATTGTTGATTGCTATTTAAAGTGCACTTTTACAAGGAGCTCGAAGTTGAAGGAAAACATCGTGAGGAAACGTGCATATTTTTTTTTTGCGGATGGAAAATCATCTAATGAAGCCTTTCGCTCTGGGTGGAGCGTAAGGGAGTGTCAGACTTTTACTGACTAAAAACCATCCGTGTTCCTTCAGTGCCCTTACGTTCCGGAGCCGCGGTATCTCTTTCGAACAGCCCGCAGCCCCAGCAGGCGTCGGCCCTTGCGGGCCCCTTTACGCTGCTGACAGCTCTTTGAGGCGCGCGTGGAACAAAACGCGCCGTCGACACGGCCTGTCGTCGTTAGGCGGACGGACGGCGAGCTACCCATTGCTCGCCGTCCACAGGCCCGCGCCTACGGTGGCCGGGGGCCACGACGTAGCCCCCGACGCCCGGGGCGTCTCCCGCGGCGGCCGGGGAGGAAAGTTGCTGCTCTCTCCTTCTCCCGCTCCGCCACCTCCTTCGCTAGCATCACTGCTTCGCAGAAGGTGGTGACGGCATCCCATTCCGTCTCGCTCCGGACCATGGCTTCGACCAGGGCCGGACGCGAGAGGTCGCCGCCGCCTATCGCCGCTACGAGGACACGGCGGTGCTCCGCCCAAGCAGGGCACACCTCCACGGTGTGTTCCACCGTGTCCTCCGGTCCATCCTCGCAGTGGGAGCACCCGGGCGTTTCCTCCCGCCCGATTCGGTGCAGGAACCTCCCGAACACACCGTGTCCGGTAAGGACCTGCGTCAGGCGGAAGGTGAGGATGCCGTGGCGTCTCTCAAGCCACTCCTCAAAGAGGGGTCTTATCGCCGCTATAGTGGCGTGCCCAGCACGGGGTTGCGACAGTCGCTCTCTCCATGTCGCCATGAGATCGTGCCGGAAGTCTGTCCACTGCGCGACAACTTGCCGCGGCAGCGGGGTTTCCCCCCGGCATAGTGCCTCCGCGCGCCATTCGTGCAGGCGCGCGAGGACTATCGCCTCCAGATCCCATGGCGGCAATCCGGCAAGGAGGCTCGCCGCCTCGCTGGAGATCGTGCGGTAGCCGCGAACCATTTTCACGGCAACCACCCTTTGGGGCGCGTTCAGATGGTGGACGACAAGCCGCGCCAAACCACGCGCCCACACAGGGGCCCCGTAAAGGGCCATGGACCGCACGATACCCGCGTAGAGCCTCCGGCAGTAGGCGTTTGGCCCCCCCCCCCAGGTTCGGCAGGAGCCGTCTGAAGGCAGCCCCGGTCCGTTCCAGTTTGGGAGCCAAACGTCGGAAGTGCTCAACGAAGTTCCATCGGCCGTCGAGGACGAGTCCTAGGTACTTCAGCGTCGACTCGACGCCGATGGTTACCCCTCCTACCATCACTGAGGATCCCGGTGGTGGCCTGTTCCGAGGACCATGGAAGTGCATGGCCTCGGACTTGTGCAGAGTCACCTCGAGACCCAGTTGCCGAATCCTCTCAACGACTATCGTAACCCCGCGTGTCATAGTTTCCGCCGCCGCCTCGTACGACCCCCCTTGTGCCAGTACCAGCATGTCGTCAGCGTAGCAAACTACGCTGACGCCGGTAGGGAGGTTGGCGCGCAGCACCCAGTCGTAACCGATGTTCCACAGAGATGGCCCCAGGACCGAACCCTGTGGGACATCGCACGACATCCCTCACCGGTTCCACTCACCGTTGAGACCGGGGTAGATGACGGCCCTGTCCGTCAGATAGTCCCCGCCTATACGACGGAGATAGGTCGGCACCCGGTGATACCGGAGTGCCTCCCTAATGCAGCTCCAGGGCATGGAGTTGAAGGCGTTGGTGATGTCGAGAGACACCGCCAAGAAAACCCCCCTCTGGCCACTGCATCCCCCGTCGTGAGGGCTCTCACGCGCATGATGGCGTCCACCGTAGAGCGCCTCTTGCGGAAACCAAACTGGTGTTCCGCAAGATCCGGCCCCGTCCCCGCAAGGTGCTCGGCGAGACGGTTTGCAATGACTCTTTCGAAGAGCTTGCCCACCTCGTCGAGCAGCACCACGGGCCGGTATGCGGACGGAGAGTCCGCAGGGCGCCCCGGCTTCCGAATGAGGACCAGCTTCCCCATCCGTCAGCTCCAAGCATGCGCTTAGGAGCCCCTCCAGTCGGGGCCCCGAGAGCCTCCGAGGCCAGGACCCAGGCTTTGCCAGGCAAGCCATCGGGTCCTGGGGCGGTATTCCTGGCCTTGAGCCTACGTACCGCCACTCTCAGGTCCACCCCGGTCCCTTCCGGGATGTCGTCGTCGTCGTCCTGGTGGTCCGCTTCCGGCACCGCAGGTGGCGGAGCCATAGGCGGGGGCAGATGTTCCCCTCGCGCAGGGAACAGAGCGCTCACCACGTCCTCCACGAGCTGGGGCCGGAGACTTTGCGTCAGCGGGGGGGCCCAGGTGCGAAGTTTATCCCGCACCATCTTGTAAGGGCGCCCCCACGGATCTCTGTCGAGAGTCTCCAGCATCTCCTCACGGGCCCGATCCTGGGCCCGTAGGACAGCCTCCCGGAGGGCGGTCTTCGCCGCTCTGTATCCCGCGTACAGTTCCGCCTCAATGGCTGCCGCATTCGGTGGGCGAATGCGGAGCCTGCGATGCCTGGCGTACAGGTGCCGCGCGGCGACACACGCCTCGCGCAGAGACGTCAGCTCACGCGACCACCAATACACCTGACGCCGGGCGCTTCCTGGCCGGACGCGGGGCATTGCCACGTCACATATCTCGGACATGGCCTCCTGGAACCACCCTGCCTCATCATTGACGTCGGCAGGCCTGTCCGGTGATGACACCCATGCCTGCACGATCGAGGCTTCCAGGAGGAGCTCCCGGTCCAGCTGTAAACGTGCATATCTGAGGAATAAAATATTTCGAGGACATTTGAAGTATGCCGACACGCACTAGAGCTGCGCGGCGCAGTTGATACATACATAAGCCTTTTAAAAATAAAAGGTCTGTGCCTAGTAGTGAGATTCAGATAACAATTTTTTCAACCGACTTCAAAAAAGGAGGATTTTCTCAATTCGACTTTTTTATTTGTTACCTCAGAACTTTTTTCTAGTTGAACATATTTTGATGATTCTTTTTTTAGTTGATATCTGACGCTTCTCAAGTGGTATCATATAAATTTAATTTAGATCTGATCAACAGTTTTTGAGTTATCCTTAATAAAGCTTATTTAATTTACTTCGAATAACATTGATGATGTACTTTTACATGAATTTACATTATATACATTTTATTTATATTTCAGTGGGTTGCCACAGCATCCACTTACTATCTGGTGGACTGTGTGCTCGTTTGTTACCCTTATTCTATTAAAAAAAATTCAAATGCATCCATCAAAGAGGCTTTGCAAATGAACTTGCAAATGGCGGGACCATTTCTAATCGATGGTACGGTAAATAAATAAAAAACAGAGGGATTTAAGACATGGGTACTCACTGCATTTTATCACCGGGGACGTGATTCGGTATGCAGCATCAACGTCCTCACCTGTGGGGACGGATCTGCATAGATGATCTCACGAACTGTGTTTTTCTTTTCTGTTAAATAACGACAGCAGAAAAGTTATAACTGTATAATATTTAATGTATGCTACGCAATATTTTTGTACTAAAAGAGTTATGGTCGTACGTTTGTAATTTATTCATTCATTACAGTAATACATAATATATAAACACTCACGCCTGTCAACCAGAGGGGTAGGCAGAGACTACAGACTTCCACTTGGCACGATCCTGACAATACCTCTTTCGCCTCCTTTACATCCAATATATCTAAGAATAGATGCTCGTCGGTTAATGGTACTTCTAATTTTCTCATTTTTATCTTCTAATGTGGCCCATTTTCAAAATATCGCCAATTTGTTTGATAAACTTTCTTCTAGGGAGTCCCTTCCCGAATCTGCCCTTCAAATATGCCATATAAATTTGCTTTGTCACTCTTTCCTCATTCATTTTTTCTACGTGACCAAACCATCGAAGCATTCCTTTGCTAATACTGGTCACAACATCATCTTGCATGCCACATTTTTCTCTTATCACACAATTTCTCATCCTGTCATTCAGATTCAATCGTAGCATACTCCTTAAAGACCGCAATTCTACAGCACTTATTCTACTTTCGTGCTTCTTCTGCGAATCGTTCGAATTCGTAATTCTTCCGTGAATGGGTCGATGTGTGAAAGAGTACGAATGTGTAAGCCCGAGGCTGCTATGAATATGAATGAAAGTGGGCTTATAGAAGCTGTTTGTGCTAGGGGTGTACGCCCCAGACATGTCTAAGCCTACTTCCATTCGAGAGCAGTTTTGGGACATGGTAAGTCTGGTGTTGACGAAATTTTAGGAAAATGAAAATGTTATTATGTTAGGAGACTTCAACGGAAGGGTTGAGGTAAAGAGGTATGGTTATGAAGGAATATTGGGAACGTTTGGTGACGAAAGTATAAATGAGAATGGTGAAGACCTCCTCACCATATGTGTGGAAAAGAATCTTTTTGTGACGAACACTTTTTTTCGTCATAAGAAGATGCACACGTATACATGGGACAGAGATAATGATAGAAGCATGATAGATATCATAATTGTGGATGAAAGAATGAGGAGCGCAGTAGATACAAGGCCTTACCGGGGATCCAACGTAGGGACGGATCATTACTTGGTCTTATGTCGGCATATATTGGCGGCATCGGTCATCTGTGTCTACCAATGCGTTACAGACTGTATAAGTATAAGAAGAGAATAGTATTAGAATACATATGTTACAAGATGAAGATATGAAAGAGAAGTATAAATGTAGACTGAGAGGAAATATTAGGTGTTTGAATGAGTTGTGTATGAATGATTTAGACTTGAATACTGTGTGGGGTGATGTTAAAAAAGGTTTGGTGGATGCAGCCACTGAAGGAAAAAATCATTACAATCTATCTAATTCTACTATTGAACACAGGCTCACCCAATAAATTCCTTACAGTGCCATAGTTGTCACGTTTATCTGGCGGGAACGCGATTATTTTTTTTTCTAGGTGTTATTTGGAAGACACTCTTGTCCAACTGCTGATTTCTCTCCGTTTCTTCTTAAGACACGAACGATATGGGGTAGTAATTATTTTTGCATAACTTAAAATGTAAGGTCAACTTTCATCTTGACATGGTTCTATATAAATTTTAAGCATTTCCTTTGCTTTTTTTTTAAATATTCAAATGTATTTAACGATTTTTGTATCTGCTTTCTTTATTTTGGGGACAAATAAATCCGTTTCCTTAGACAACTACCTCTGTTCCTGATTAAGAATCAAATGCAGATTCGTTGTTCCAAAGGTGTTACGAAAATTTTCACAAGAAAATACATACGGCTCATCTGATGATAAGTGACTACCGCCGCCCATCAGCAACTGCAGCATCAGGTGAATTGCAGTTGCGTTACCGGCATTTTAAGACTAGTCCATTGCTGAAGATAAACCTTCCGCAAGTAATGTCCAAAAGTATGATCCTCAGCCACTAACGTTTTTTTTATAGAATAAGAGTGACAAATGAGCACACAGTCTACCTGAACCTGAACCTGAACCAAGTAAGCAGGATTGCAGCTGGATTAAGCTGCTATTTTACGCTAGTATTCTGTGAGCGTAGTCCTTCCCCGGCCGAGCCGACCCATTCGTGCTACAACCATAATATAACCGCAGCGCGACAATACCACGTAAAAAAACACATCCAAGAAACGTTCAACTACTTCCTCCGTGTCTTAACAGGTCGTCACTCCATTGAGCTAGAATCACCCGTTTACCGGTGGCACTCTAGAACCTTTCTTTCCTATCGGTTATCGATTCATCGAGCTACACGGCCGGCCCATTCAAACTTGTTAAAATCGTAACAGAAATATAAAATGGTGTCCCCTGCAACCCCCCCCCCCCTCCGTGACCAGTTGGTGCTGAAAAGTACTCTAAAATTCGGGAGTATAAAATAAGTTATTATACGTGATAAAATTAATAAAAACTAGTATTATTTAAATATACGAATCATGGTGAGAGAAGCTCTACATCTACCTCCGTTCGTAGATCTAGAGCTCCTCTGTTGGGGTAGCAGGTCTCAGATCTCAAAGTCTATTTAATGATGACTGCTTTTGAGGCCAGGTAAAGTGACACGCGAATCGTATATCGATGACCATTTGTACTTCCTAGTGTAGAAATTGTAGTACACAGTAATATATATATATATATATATATATATATATATATATATATATATATATATATATATATATATATATATATATGTGTGTGTGTGTGTGTGTGTGTATGTGTGTGTATGTGTGTGTGTGTGTGTGTGTGTGTGTGTGTGTGTGTGTAGCTAAATTCCTTCAGCTTGAAATAAGCCTCCTTCATAGTTTATCTGGTAGAGGTAGGGGCTTATTTCCTATATATATACTAATATATAATATCATTTCATACGTGGTATAGCGATGCTAACAACATCTCTATTATAGCTATAGCATGAATCTGTCCGAGATAGGAACCAGATGTACAATGTAGAGAACCGGAGACCCTTTTCACGGGTAACGTACGGCACCTTAGTTCTCAGGGATGGCAACACGGATACATTTTGATTCATAACCGAAGATAGATTTTTATTTGATCTTAATTGAGATTAATGAAACTGTTTATGGGCCACAGCATCCACTTAATGATTGAGTTGTTATTAGATTTAAATTTTCAACGATTCGGATTTTCTTAACGATGGTTTAACAATTATTTATATTGAATATTTTGCATTTATTTACTAACGCTATTTCTAAACGCAACAGCGTGCACGTAGGTGTTCTGACCTTGTCCCATACGGTCGTTACTCTGTCCCGGCGCATCTACGGATTCGATAATATATTCCGGCGCATATATCCGATGTGTAGGGTTGCCATGATAACGATAATGTCAAGGGACATGCTGTCATGTCCCTTGACATTATCGTTATCATGGCAATCAAATATCAAATTATCGCTTACTTATGTGTATAAACATTAATATAAATTTGTGAAAAGTCACTAAGCATTTTTATTAGGATCATTCAGATGAGATTCCGTTTCTTTCTTAGGCTTTTATTCAGAGACAATATAAAGATAAAGTTTATGATTTTAATATAGCCTGTTAAAAATAAAAAAATATTTTCAAAATACAGGATAAGTGTCAAAAGTAGCTTTAAACGGTTTGAGTAAATTTACACACTGCCGTTGCGTCACCGTTTACTTTTCCGAACTTGACTGAGCCACTGTCGTTAGTCTGGATCTACGTAGTTCAGATAAATTATATTTAATGTCTTTTCTTATATAAATTTACGAGAATACAGTAAATTCTCTGTGTCTATAGACATTGTAAAGGATTCGAAATATGTATTGCAAAATAAAAAATCGTATCCATTGACTTTCTGCATCTCTTACCAGGACTTCAATCCACCTAGTGGGAGGGGAAGTGACACTTCGTTTACAGGTACGTGGCAGCCTCTCGAGAACTTTTCTTCCTCATCGGTTGTCAACTCTTCGAGTTATATGGCGGGTGTATTACTACTTCAGCTTACTAATGCGTTGGGCTATGCTGGTTACTCTGGTTCATACGTTTTCATACGTGGTAGAGCCACGCTGCCGCTATTATGGTTGTGGCATGAATAAGTCGGCTCGAACGGGGTAGGACCATGCTCTCACAGAATACCAGCGTACAATAGCAGCCTAACACTGCTGTGTTTTGTAAAGTGAGTGTAGAGAGCCTTTTTACTGGAAACGAGGCAAACCAATGAAAACAGATGGGTGTTATAAGTTTGTAGTGTGATAGATATCTGTGCATCGGTGTGTCCGTCTGTAGCATCACAGCTCCTGAACGGATGAACCGTTTGTGATAAAGCTTTTATCGTTTCAAAGGTGTCTTAATTGAGAGTTTTCTTAGCTATGAACTTACTAACTTACTAAGAACAGACACAAGCTAGTCATACCAGTTTCTTGACTCCACAGAGTCAGTAATTCATTCTTGGGGCAATGTATATGCTGTTACAACAAAGTCCCAGAAAATATACAAGGTCTCTCTATTACCAAGTTTAAATATTTAATTAAACAATAACTATAAAAAGGGTTATTATTATATAAATTAATACATGGTTGATAACAATCTCTGGGAATGAGGTGGTTGCTTCCAAGCTGTTTTTAAAATAAATTTCGTAAATATTTTGTAACCATTCACATTGTAAATTTTATTTTAAAAAAGTCCCTCTAGGTTTCTTGCTGGTTCTTCCCAGGACAGAGGTAATTTTCGAACCTGTGGTAAAGTAAAAAATATCATTCAATAAGAATTACATGTAATCTATATTGAATAAAAAAATATTCTATTTTATTCTATGTTTTAAGAAAACCTGTACAGCAGCGAAGATCATCAGCTCTTTTTGTTTCGGCATTTTTAAAAACGTTAAGTTATTGCAATACTTAACGAATTCTTTCCAGTTCGCTTAAAACCAAATCAAATCTATTTATTTTGTGAACATAGGTTAAATAAGCGAGGGAGTTGTTTGGGGTTCGATCCCCACCGGCAGCAATTTTAGTCGCAATTTTTAGTGCTGATTTACCACGTGCTCGGCGGTGAACGTATATATATATATATATATATATATATATATATATATATATACATATATATATATATATATATATATATATATATATATATATATATATGTATATATATAAGTAGGTTTAACGGAGGTGTATATATATACCTCCGTTAAGCCTATTTTTACACGTTTTTATTAGTTTCGCGTGTATTTTTCTATCTACTATGTAACGGAATATTTTAACGTAATTTTCATCAACATGTAGACGGCCGATTGACTTCAAAATTTGCACTCGTATCAAATACCGATGACAATGATATTGTAAACTTTATCCTGGTATCCTGAACAGGATCACCAGGACAACTCTCTCTAGAATCATCGCATTTAAAGTTTCATTTAATTACGTCCATGGCATAAGTTTTGAACCATAATTGGTCTTAACGTATCGCAGTAATATACCCACTAAAGTGCTTTAAGTAATGAGCCTTCCTAAGAACAGTAAAAAAAAAACTGCAGACTCGCCTACCAAGCGCGGCAACTATGGCGAATATCACTATATGAGGCAATCTATGGGGGGAGGGGGGGGGCTGTGTTCAGCAGTGGACTTTCTATAGGTTGTAATGATAACTTTACGTTATATAAAAATATTTCCTACACTTTACCTAATATACTTAACTAATACGCTTCTATCTAATATGCTTCAGTCCTATACGTTACATCACACGAACGGTACAACACCTGTTGCGTATTCTAACAAACAATTTAAACCCGTGGGAAAACATATGTAATACATTATAAATATACGGGGATCCTTGCATCGCAATCCACTTACAACCTTTGTAGTCAATTTGCTACGAAATCCGCAATGAACAAGAAAATGGCTTTAATCCGTCCCGTCCCGCCACAATAGTTCCGAACAATTTTCTTCCCCCGACACACACATGGGAACCCGCACATGTCACATCTACACACGACTATTGACGCGTGTTGTATGTGTGCGTACATACTCCACTATTTCGTACATCACAAAGCGCAGTAGTTGAAGGTAAGGTCAGCAGAGAAATTTCGATAAATTTACAATATTTATTCACGTAAAAATAGAATTAATTTTGTGTTTTAATTCCGAAACATTATTGAATAAATTCGAATGCTTTGTAAATTATTGGAATGGATTGTACATTACTTTAACAGCGTGCGATTCAAATTTGCAATAGTTATAATTATTAAACCTGTACAAAACCTTTATAAAACAGTTCATTGGTTTTCTTACACTTTTAATAATCTATAGTACTGTATTATGTAAAAGAAGATTAATGACTCAGGTCTAAGTGGAATGCTGTTGTAGAACGAATAAAGTAGATGCAAATAAATAAAATCATTTTATTATAATTGTTAATTATTTTAATGTAGTTTAGTATGTAATATATTAATTTCGGAATATGCAGAAAGTGGTTTTTGCTTAAAATACATAAAAAGTATAAATATTTTATCAATATTACTGCAGCCATTTCTGAACGCGAAGTTATATCCACAATGCACACTTCTGGCGCCTTTATAAATCTTTCCTCCCAAAAAAGAATGATAATATATATATGTATTTATTTCATATTATTTTTGTATTTTTCGATTATAGGTATCGGCTTATTTAAATAGCTATCTATTTATTTATATTTTGCCTTACTTTAATCAAATCCAAAAACATAACATTATAATCCAGCGATTGACACAAGCTTTTCCGAAATTAGAAAAGCTTACATTAATCACGCCTAACGAACTAGTTAAGAATATTAATATCAGTTCTCATCTACATTTTCTTATAAGCTATTTTCAAGAGTGCTTACAGTGCAATTACATGGCAAAGTAAAAACATTGTCCATACTTTCACGTTGGGCAAGCGGCTTGGTAAACACAGTTCTAATACCACTTCTAATAAAGGTGCTTAACGACACGAATCAATGATGATTGTGTCAGTTTTTTCGAACGATCATCTGATCTTCTTTCGTTCGTCAGAGTCGCCTTTTTTACTTTGCACTACTTACAAGACATTGGTGATTGAAGAAGCTGTAAAATGTATATCCTTACGCACTACACAACTTCTGTCATATTTTACGTAGGATTGGCTATCTGTCGTTATCAAAATAATTATTCAGCATTTTTCTTTTTATGAATATTCGGCGGCTGAAACCTAAATATTGAAGTAATAAAAAATATATTTCAAGAATATGTTAAATACATTAATGCATTTGCATTCCGGAGCAGTGCAACGGACTCATTTCGTTCCATTGTTCTCCAATAATGCTCTGTTTATGAACAAGTAATGGAGCGGAGAGACTAGGTTTAGTACTCGTTATTTTATATTACAAAATATAGTTCATTATATAGCAATTGACAAATATATTTTATGTTAAAATATATAATATTTGAACTCTAAGTTTAATTTCACTTTTTATAAGACATGATCATAATAATTTGGGAATCCTCCCTATCATAAAAATTATACATAGTACGTGGTAAAGCCACGCTGCAGCTATATTATAGTTGTAGCACAAATGGGTCGGCTCAACCGGGGCAGGACCACGCTCTCATAGAATACCAGCGTGATGCTGCTGTGATTCGTATGGTGAGTATAGAGAACCAAAGACCCTTTTCACTGGAATCGAGGAAATTTATCTTAGTCCCCAGGGGTGATAACTCATCTGCGTTCGTGTTTCTTAATTAAGGATAAATGTAGATGTCTATGGGCCACAGCTTCCACATACCATCAGGTGAACTCTGTGCTCGTTTGTCACCCAATGCTATAAAAATAACAACATGTCCACACTTTCTCTACAGTAATTCACTGCAGCTCACTTCAGGGCACAGACGTTTCCAAAAATGTGCCGATTGGCACGAAACATGCAAAACTTGCATGTTAGTGAGAGCAAAATTCTCTTACTCTTAATGCTCCTTCTCATTACGTTTTGTAGGATGTAGTAGCTGCAGCTGTATTTTGACTGCAGCACGAACAGGTCGGCTCGGATGAAGAAGGCCACGCTCTTAAAGAAAACCAGCGTAAAATAGCGGAAAAATTCTGCTGTGTTTTGTGTGGTAAGTGTAGAGAAACGAATACCCTTTTTGCTGGTAACGGGGAACTCCATCTAAGTTTTCTGGGGTAGGAAGGCGTCCGCATTTTGATTCTCAATCGATAAAAGATGTATATATCGTTCACTGCATTCACTGTCTGTTTGTCACCCGTCTTGTATAAAATAAATTATAACAATTGTCACCAACGAGTGAAATCTGAATGCGGTTTTGAAAATACATATTTTTATCCTTCAGAAGTCTACCAGAGTATTGTCCGTTGAACAACAGAGTTACTTCGTGTAGGTAGGATTGGGTCTTGGAAAACCAATTAGCACATTCCTCCTCATGTTATTGTTGGATAACATAAGAATATAAAATAAATAATTTATGGAACCACTTAGTTATGACGAACTGTGGTAATAAAATAAAATAAGTATAATGTGATTTTTTTATTCTAACCCTACAGCATGCTAGTGTGTGTACTAGACGCTGCCTAGACGTACTGACCCACTGCCCGGCGACCTTGCTTTTCTTATGTTATTATTCTATCTCTCTCACTCTACAGCGGTTACTCGCGCCGTCCCCTTCGTCAGGCTCGCGTCTATTGATAGTCAAGACGGTTATATGACCAAGGTCACGTGGAAGGCACGCTCGGACGGGTTTTATATGGGATTGTGGGACGAAGGGCACTTACTTGCATTGTTAGGGTTCGCCTAGTGATTTGTACGATGGGATAGAATAGTTTACCATTCCTTCGATAACCCTTTCGAAGTTTTTGAGATGTTTTGAGATATTGGACCCTTTTAATGCTATTGTAAAAATAAAAAGCATTAGATTTTATTTTACTTTATTTATATTTAAAAATATGTAAACAAATACTAATATCAATAAATTAGTTTATATTTCGCATTTTTGTAATTATAACGTAAATTATCTATAATGATTAAAAAATTAGACATTACAATATAAGTATATTATCCGTAAATTCATATTTTTATAATAGTAATCCGTTATTTTTAATATACAAATATCTTTGTTAAAAAATAATAAAGTAAAATTAAAATATATTTATGAAAACACTAATAAATAAACCGTGTTGTGGCGGTTTCATCCAATACCCCATATCGTGGGTGTCGTAAGACACGACAGAGATAAACGGAAAGAGGAGTTGGGCAGCAGCACCTATCTCATAACCCGCTTGCAAAATATGACTGTGTATTTTATAATATATTTTACATTGAGGCAGTCTACGCGGAAGGCCTACGATCAGCTGTGGACTTTTACAGGCCATAATGAACGAATGGCTTGATAAACTTGAGTGGTTGAGAGTCTCAGGCGTAGGCGTAGTAACATTCTTGTTAAAACATTGTGGGTTCAGCGTTCGATTCGGTCAAGAAGACAATATAATCGAATTCCCGCTACAATACAAATCGAATTCTCGCGTGGCATGTATTGGAATCATTATCCTTGTATTCCATTATAACTGGATCTTGCTGAACTAATAACTTTCGAGGTCGTCTCTTATCTCTTCATAAACAGCATCTTTTATCCGACTACTCCAGAAGCAGGTTAAAATGATATTAATAAATCGGCTCGACCGGGGATGGACCTCGCTCGCACAGAATACCAGCGTAAAATAGCAGCGTAATGCTCTTGTGTTTTGAATTGTGAGTATAGAGAATCGGATACCCTTTTTTGACACATCATATCATAGTCCTCAGGGGTGACAACGCATCTGCATTTTGATTTTTAATCGAGGATGGACATAAATGTCTACGCGCCTCAGCATCCGCTTACCATCAGATGTACGTATGTACTTATATATATATATATATATATATATATATATATATATATATACATATATATATATATATATATATATATATATATATATATATATATATATATATATATATATATATATATATATATATATGTAGCTTCATCCTAGGGGGACTGCCTTACACTTCTCTAGTCAGTACGAGGGTGCCACTATTTAGTTATATTTACTTAAGATTAATTACATTTACACTTTTAAAGTATTTAATACCATTCATGCCAAACAGGACGTTCGCCTCTCTCGGTGATTGACAAGGGAAACAAATCATTTGGGGTTATTATCCGTTGATCGGAAAAATTGGGTTAGTGACCGTTAGTTACTACCAATTTATGGAGTCTTTGAACCTTTTAAATTTAGCAGGGTTATACGAGTAGTATTACTGTGTGTAGGCCCTATAGAAATCCACTACTGGAAAAGGACCTTTCCCGTTTTAACAGACGCTGACCTTTGATGCTGTTTACCGTCACCAGTTGAAACTTCTTACGTGCGAAATAAACGAGATGGTTTTCATGTTAAGCATTATTGTTTTAGATCTTAGTTATATTTTAATGTTACCTGTATATTATTTGTCTTTACCGTCACTGTTATATCCTATTAAAGTCCTCTACTGAACATAGGTGTCTTCCTATGAGATTGCCATATAGAGGGGATATTTGCCATAGTTGCCACACTTCGCAAGCGGGCTGGCAACTGCAGTTTTTTTTGTCGTTATTACGAAGACGCTGCTCCTCACCTCCTAATTTGTTTAGTAAAGCGCACTGTCTTAACGGAAGCCCTTCGCTCTTGCTTTGAAAACACTCACATTGTTATCGGATGTAAAGACAAATGCTGGCAAATTATTCCACTCCGTTGTTGAATTCCTGAAGGTTCCCATCATCAGACCTTGGCAAATATATATGAAAGAGCCAATTGTCGAAGCTGGTAGTATCGAATCGTGGTATCATTTCCAGGACACCTAAAATTTTGAGTGCGAATGAGAGGTTCTACGGGCAGCTGCACACGTCATTGTTGAAGCCACACGCAAGTGTGATAACGATCCAAGAGCAAAATGTTATGCGACAACGTTACGATGATATCTCGGACGTCAGTCTGAGCGAAGTTAGAATGACTCTCCATTACCTTAAAAATGGCAAGTTCCTTCTTGAGCTTCTGAAAGCGGATGGAAATTGAAGTTCTTCAGAAGCTCTTTAATTCCGGCCTCCATGGTAACCTCTTTCTTAGAAAAAAAGAGCCATTGACATCGGACTGCGTGGTAAAGAGTTATAGTTAAATATACATAAAATGCACTATAAGTAATTAAAATATCAAAAACTGGAAAAGTTTAATAAAAAGAAGTGTGAATAATTATAAGTTATATTTTAAAGCGATCTGTTCCTGTTTAGATGGAAGTTATCACACACCATTGTTAAATCTACGAATGAACTAGAATTTCGAAATATACATAACAAAAACATTGTACTTGTACAGTCCGACTGTCGGAAACTAGTTAAAGTTTTAACAATGTGAATATTTCCTGGTTTAAATTCATGGGGTGTCTAGACGGTATTGTTGGACACCCCTTGATCCTTCGGTCGGGGTTGCAACTGAAGGAAATATTTGTCATAATTGTTATAAATCAAAATACTAGTTAACTTATTTAAATGAATTATTTAAATTTTGGGATAGCACTAATTTTACAGATTTTATTGTGTTTAATCGTACATATTTTTAATTTCTAACGTTTCGCGTGCTTTATAGCACCCATGGTCACGGGGGACTACGGTGATTGACGTCCCGGTGTCAGAGTTAACCCGGAGTATCTTCAGCATTTTAATTATTACTTTTAGTCCGATATAGGCAGAATGAATTTACTGTGTTTCGAAGTCTTGCATGGTTTTCTCTGTTTTAGTTTTAATTTTTTTAATTACAGGATCCCAAATAGGTGGAAACGTCGGTAACTTAAAATAATTAGAATTAAACGCGATAAAATCCGTAAAAGTAGTTTTATTCAATGTGTATTGTTCGCGTAAATATAAGAAATCAGTAGTCAAAATTTGTAACAGTAAGTACTAAGTAAGAATAGAATACATAATACTTATTGAAAGTTTTGTAATTTACCACCGGTTCGGAAAATACGTCCGTCCTGGGGAGAACCAGCAAGAAATCCAACGGGATTTTGTTAAACATATTTCTCTTTACAATAATTTTGTACAGTCCTTATATGAATTTTAATACAACCATTTTTACAATTTTTCTTTAATAAAATTCTTAAACTTCTTTATTGACAAACATTGAAACTAAGTAATACCGTACCCGTACCGAAAAAAGTAATTAATCCGAGTGATACCAGATAAAGAGAATTCTTCCATCTAATTCCATAAGTGTCGTAAAAAACAACTATGGAAAATTCAAGAAAGAACTACAGGTTACGAAGGATGATGGTAGTTATCTCTTTTTTATGGCATTTGTTGTGCAGGTCCAATAAGACCAGTATCACTGCGACCAGTAAAATCTTTAGTAATCTCTTTATGGCACTACATCATTTCACTGCTAAGCCCTACATCATCAATTATTTTTACGTGGTAGAGTCACGCTGCAACTATATTAACGTTGTAGTACAAATCGGTCGGCTCGACCGGGAGAGGACCACGCTCTCACAGAATACCAACGTAAAATAGCGGATCAAGCTACTGTATTTCATATGGTGAGTATAGAGAACCGGATACCCTTTTTACTGGAAATGAGGTATTTCATCTTAGTCCTCATGGGTGACAACGCATATGCATTTTGATTCTTATTTGTCCGTTAGGTAGATGTATATGGATCTCTGCATTCACTTACCATCAGGTGGACTGTGTGCTCTTTTGTCAGCCTATTCTATAAAAAAATTGTAGTAGCTTAGCTAAAAGCATTTTCACTTCTTCTGTGCTAAGTACGTAGTTTCCAAGATGAGTGTTTTTTTTATAGGATAGGGTGACAAACGAGCACACAGTCCACCCGATGGTAAGTGGTTGCTGTGGCCCATAGACATCTACATCTATCCTCCCCACCCGTGAGGACTAAGATGGAATGCCTCGTTTCCAGTAAAATGGGTCTCCGGTTCTCTACACTCACCATACGAAATACAGCAGCATTAAGCTACTATTTCGCGCTGGTATTCTGTGAGAGCGTGGTCCTTTCCCGAACGAGCCGACCCATTCGTGCTACAACTATATCTAATATAACTGCAGCATGGCTCTACCACGTATAAAAACTATACTAAACTATACTTTTATGCATTAAGGGTCCGCAAACAGCCAGCCTCGTGTGGCGTTTGAAACAAGTTCTAACTACAATGTGAGAAGCCATTTCTAGTTCGAGAGTGCACTTTTACTTACGCACACATTCGTACGCCATAACGTATGAGTGTAGTGTATGAATGTGTGCGCAATCAGCGTTATCTAATATGCAATTTGCATCATCTAATAAAAATAATCCTACCCTGTGCAGATGGCTTATCTTCGTTGACGTTGACTGGCCGCCGTTACCGAAATTACGTCTACAGAACATTAGTAGAAATACGAGAGTCATATTAAATACAGAAAATTTAACAGTGGTAGAGCCACGCGGCAGCTTTGCTGTTGCACGTATGGGCCGGCTCAAACCGGGGTGGTACCACGACCTCAAAGAATACCGGCGTGAAGTGGAAGCTCTGCTTCCGCGTTTCGTCTGGTGAGTGCAGGTGGCCGGAGGCCCAAATCCCCCCCCCCCCCCATCAACATGGTAGCGGAATTAAATAATGATAGACTACCCTAGGAGGGTACCAGCACCCCTGGAGAATCCCTCGCTGAGCATCCACGACCATGTTTCTCCACTTCTGAGCGTGGGTGCTCAGGCTGCCCCGCGTATTCTGGGGGGGGGGGGCAAAATTCCGCTCAAGACTACAACTGCTCGGGGCAAACGGAGCAACAAGACCAAGGCGACCCCTGCCACGCTGTCCGTGAATTTCTGCAATCTGGGGACTTCACTCTAACCTAAACGCCGTCCACTACCATCTCGAGACGGCGAGGCCGGCTCTGCTCTTTCTGACCGAGACGCAGGTGTCCTCTCCGGCTGATGTCTCGTATCTCTCCTACCCGGGGTACAAACTGGAACACTCCTTTGTGCCTCGGGCTGGAGTTTGCGTTTACGTCAGAGAGGACATCTGTTCTCGACGCCTCGGCAGACTTAAAGGTTCGGACCTGTCCATCCTTAGGCTACGCGTAGACAGCGACGACCATCCGCGCGTCTACGGGTGCCTCTATAGGTCCCCTAGCGGTAATGCCGAAACAGACCGACTCTTCGACCACGTCCAAATGGCTGCAGATTCGTTGCTACAGCAGATCCCCTTCGCAGAGATCGTGATCCTCGGCGACTTTAACGCCCATCACGCCGAATGGCTTGGTTCACGTTTAACCGATCATGCGGGGAGATCTGTTCATGCCTTGGCATATGGTCTGACACAACTGGTTACTTCGCTTACGCGGATTCCAGATGTGGAGGATCATGCACCTTCCCTGTTGGACCTTCTGCTGACCTCTCACCCGGACGGATATCAGATTTCCGTCGACGCCCCTTTAGGCTCCTCGGACCATTGTCTGGTCCGGAGTGTTGTGCCACTCACGCTGAAATCGCGGTTGCATTCTGCAGGCTGACGCCGTGTTTGGCACTATAGGTCAGCCGATTGGGATGGGATGCGGTCTTTCTTTGCATCCTACCCTTGGGGGCGGGTTTGCTTCTCGCCGGATGATCCCAACGTTGTTGCGAATTCTGTTACTGATGTGGTACTTCAGGGTATGGAACTTTTTATTCCTTCCTCTGTGGTGCCCATTGGAGGCAAATCTCAGCCATGGTTTGGTCGCTCCTGTAAAATAGCATCATGCTATAAGCAGGAGTGCTACCAAGCCTGGGTTGATGCATCAGCGTCCCGGGATGTAAACACCAGCGCTCTAAAAAAGAAGTATAATTCCGCCTCTAGGTCCTTCAAAAGAGTCATTGCCAAGGCAAAGTCAGAGCACATAGGCAGAATAGGCGAGAAACTAGTTCGCCTTCCTTCTGGAACCCGTGCATTCTGGTCTCTCGCCAAGGCTGTCCAGGGGAATTTCTGTCAGCCATCTCTTCCATCTCTGCACAGGGAGGACGACTCACTGGCCCATACTGCAAAGGAGAAAGCCGATCTTCTAGGCTCTTTCTTTGCGTCTAACTCGACTCTCGATAACGGGGGGAGTACGCTGCCGCCCATCCCGCGGTGTGAGTGCTCCATGCCGGAAGTGCAGTTCACACAGCGCTCGGTTCGCAAAGCACTCCTCTCCCTGGACATCCACAAGTCGAGTGGGCCTGACGGAATCCCCCCAATTGTGCTGAGGACGTGTGCTCCAAAGTTGGCACCGGTTTTAACGCGTCTTTTCCGGTACTCCTACTCCCTAGGCGTAGTCCCAAAATCATGGAGGACGTCCACCCGATCCCTAAAAAAGGCGACCGCTCAGACCCGTCCAACTACCGGCCAATCGCCATCACCTCCTTGTACTCCAAAACAATGGAGTCCATTGTAAACTGCCAGCTCATGAGGTACCTTGAGCATCACCAGCTGATTAGTGACCGCCAATACGGTTTTCGCCGTGGTCGGTCAGCTGGTGATCTTCTGGTCTACCTCACTCACAGATGGGCGGAGGCAGTAGAGTTCAAGGGGAAGGCATTGGCCGTTAGTTTGGACATTGCGAAGGCCTTCGATCGGGTTTGGCACAAAGCGCTTCTTTCGAAGCTCCCTTCCTATGGGCTTCCCGAGAAATTGTGCGATTGGATCACCAGCTATCTTGCAGATCGGAGCATCAAGGTCGTTGTAGACGGTGTAAGCTCCGATTGCAAGCCTATTAATGCTGGTGTTCCACAGGGCTGCATGCTATCGCCAACGCTGTTTCTTCTGCATATCAATGATATGTTGCATACCCGTAACATTCATTGCTATGCGGATGACAGCACTGGTGATGTTCTTTACACCGGCCGAGCCAATATTTCTCGGGAAAACGTCTCCGAGTGCCGGGACAAACCTGTGTCTGAAGTCGAGTCTTTGCTGAACAGAGTCTCGGATTGGGGACGACTAAATCTAGTCCAGTTTAACCCCCAGCAGACACAAGTTTGCGCGTTAACCGCTAAAAAGAACCCCTTTGTCGTATCCCCTCAGTTTCAAGGCACTCCCCTTGTTGCCTCAGCCAGTATCGGAATCCTCGGCGTCGACATATCGAGTGACGTGCAGTTTCATGGTCACTTGGAAGGGAAGGCCAAATTGGCCTCTAAAAAGCTTGGCGTGCTCAGCAGAGTGGGACAGTATTTCATGCCGGCACACCGCCTGCAACTTTACAAGGAGCAGGTTCAGCCGCACATGGAATACTGTCCAGCGCAGAGCGGCTCGAATCGTCGACGACCGAGTGCTTTCCGATCGGCTCGATTCACTGGCGCTGCGAAGAGATGTTGCATCTCTTTGCGTATTTTATCGCATCTATCACGGGGAGTGCTCTGAGGAATTGTTCGGATTAATCCCAGCCGCCAAATTTCGTGAACGCACTACACGGCAAACGTCCCGATACCATCCACACCATCTGGATGCTTGGCGGTCCACCACTGTACGTTTCACAAGGAGTTTTCTTCCACGTACAACCTCTCTGTGGAATAGTTTACCACCGGCGATTTTTCCGTACTGATACGACCTGGGGACCTTCAAGAAAAGAGCTTACTCCTTTCTAAAGGACCGACAACGCACCCGCAATTCTCCTGGTGTTGCGGTTGATCATGGGTGGCGGTAGTCACTTAACATCAGGTGAGCCGCAAGCTCGTTTGCCCCCTCTTCTATAAAAAAAATTAAAGGAGTGGAACTAATCATTTAAAGCTACCATTTACACGTTTCTATTAATTTATGCTCCTAAATCGCTCTTATAAACACTAATATGTTACTATTGTACTCTCCAAAGGCACTTGAATGAAATAAACCACCCATAAGCTATGGCGATATTTAAATTACCGCCAAATTTCAAACGCGGAGTTTTATTGTAATGGATTGTCTTACGCCTCCGCCTATGTGACAATATTTTTTTTAATAATCATTATGATGATCATCACTAATTATTTTTTATATAGACCTCTTCCAAAATCGATAAATTAGACATAATCCAACGTTTGGCAGGCAAATTAAACGTTGAGATTCGGCGTTGCAGATCAATGGCTTCGCTCCGTTTTCATCTAGCATAAACGAGATAATTGTCCCAACATCCATCCACCCATTACAGTCTATAAAAGTCCACTGTTATTCAAAAATTTCCCCCATAGATTGTCTTATAGGAGGGATTATATTTGCTATAGCTGCCACGCTTGGCAACCGAGGCTTATAATTTTGAGTCTTTATCAGGAAGATGCTACTGCCCATCTCCTGTTTCCGTCTCCATCTGTGGTCTCTTACGACACCCACGGGAGGGTAGTGCATAGTCTAACGACTCTACTACACAATTTCACGAGATTTATTGGCAATTTCGATGGATTAACAAAAGCCCTGAAGATGAGGTGGGATGATTGTTCTGTGCAATACTGCATACACATATTTGGTATCGTTTTCACATTTATCATCATCATTTCATCATATTTTTACGTGGTAGAGCTACGCTGTAGCTATATTATGGTTGTAGCCCGAATGGGTCGGCTTGAACCGATTAGGAACGCGCTCTCACAGAATACCAGCGTTCCATCTTAGTCTTCAGGGATGTTAACGTATCTACATTTTGATTCCCAAGAGGATAAATGGTTTAGGATTAATGTTTCTCAATGAGATGTATATGGGCCACCGCGTCCACTTACCATCAGACAGACTGTGTTCGATTGTCATCATATCCTATAAAATAAAATTCAACGGTTCATTGAGAGCCATAATATATTGTTACAACATTAACGATATATTATAAATAAAAAATATAGCCTACCTATGTATGTCTCACTGTTGGACACAAGCCTCTTATCATATCTAAGAAACTTATAGAGCAATAAGTTCGGCACGGTGCTACAGTGTGACTTGTGAGTTTCAGACTTAACATGTTCTCGAAATATCTCATTACTCAGCAATGCAGGTTTCTCCACGATGTTTTCCTTCACCACAAATAAAATGGTAGTTTAAATAATCATTGGTTCCTGCAGGGACGACGGTACATTAAAATGCCAACAAAACATGCTCAAAAATAAAATAAAAAGCATCATGTTAACATTTATCTGTCATGTACTAATATGTAAAAACTTTAGTAATCACTCGATAATTAACTAAATTTATATGTTCTTCATCAGTTAGAAGCATGCGAGTATATCCGACAAACTTTTTATGTGGGTACAAAATACATTGAAGATGAAGCCCCAGCGCCGCTCATTAGTTACATCTAGATTCTCCTGGTATAAAAGATGCCATTAACCTTCGAAAATACAAGTGAAGACATTAAAACCCACACATACACACAAACCTAAAGTGCGACTGACACACACAACAATGCGCGGGCGCCGATCTAAAACACTCGTCCGGCGGCACCGATAATGGAGGACGGGGTAAACGACCGTTGGTTACATATTTAGAAAAAAATATTTGGCAAATGTTCAGTACGATGCACTTTACACTGCTGGCCAGAAACAACGGGTGATGCAGCAGAAAAAAATTAAAAAAAATCGTTTAAATATAAGCTCAAATGATGACCTTTTTGATTATTTACATTAGTTTTTATTTACAATAATAAAGAAAAAAGTGAAATGATTATTAAGTTGCCCTAAAACAGTTATTCAAGTAAAGCATTCTACAGATACCACCAAAACATTACTAATAAAAAAGACATAAGAGTTTTCTAATACTTTTTTTTCAATGCTATCTAGTAACTTACCCTTAAAATTTTAATTCACTTATTAACTTCCCAGTGAAAAGTTATTGTAATGCGTCCGATTTTGCAAATTGGAAATTTTAACATATCTCAACGTTTCAAGGTCTTTAGAGTTGAATAGTATGGTTTTTAAGAGGATGTTCGTGTGTGCATATGTATATATGTATGTATGTTCATCGTTCGTTATTCAATTTTCGCCTCGTGTATATCGAGAACAAAGAGTGATATTGCTATGAGACCCGCATTTAACGCATAGGTAATATTTTCTTCCTCGTGAGATCCCTCTGTGTAATAGTTTATCACTAGCGATTTTTCCGAATCCATCGGTCTTAATGTAACTTAGGGACCTTCAAGAAATGAGCTTACTCCCTTCTAAAAGGCTGTCAACGCATCTGTAATTCCCCCAGTGTTGCAGTTTTTTATGGGCGACGGTAGTCATTTACCATCAGGTGAGTCGCATGCCAGTTTGCCCTCTCTTCTATAAAAAAATAGGATCTTTCTCTTGGCATTTGCCATAGTTCCCCTTTCCCCAGGTTGTGGGTGATTTCTGTATCCCGACAACAGCGCAACCTACCTCATTAAATTGTAAATCTATATATATATATATATATAAATCTAATCTATATATATATATATATATATATACATATATATATATATATATATATATATATATATATATATATATATATATATATATATATATATATATTTATATATATATATATATATATATATATATATGTATATATATATATATATATATATGTATATATATATATTTAAAGATATGTATATTTATGAAGATTATGCTTGTTAATGTTTAGGTAATTTTTTGCGCCTGAAGTGTAACGTCAGAAACGAAGCTCCCGTAGAGATGCGGTTCAGCAGCCTTCGAGCACGCAGACATGCAAACAAATTACGTCGCGTTAGTGAAATGCATCTAGATAATTTTGTAGTTCCCGCGTATTTTGGGCCATCTGACGCCCGTTTATATTCCGATGGTCAGTGAAGTAGCGGACAATGATCTTTCGACGATAGGTTTTGGTATACTCGTAAACATAACATGGAAATCGATAGAATGGCATATAATATGGACAATGCAAATTATATTTAGATGGGTCAATGTCAGACCTTAATGCTTGATGCCACGTGTCAATATTCGTATTTCCTATTTGTCTAGAATAGGTTTTATTATTTTCTAAATTAATGGAGTATTTTCTTTTAAGAATACCTTTTTATACAGATTAAGGGTGACAAACGATCACACAGTCCACCTGATAATAAATGGATGCTGTGACACATAGGCTACATCTACATTTACCCTCGATTAAAAATTTAAGCGCAGATGCGTTGTCATCCGTGAGGACTAATATGGAACGACTCATTTACAGTAAAAAGAGTCTCCGGTTCTCTACACTCACCATACGAAACATCACGCTGGTTTTCTGTGAAAGTGTGGTCCTACCCCAGTCGAGACAGCACATTCGTACTACAACTATAGTACTAATGTAACTGCAGCATTGCTCTACCACGTTTAAAAACGCCACTTAAACGTAATGAAATTCGTAAAAGTAGTTTTATTTGATTCTAAAGATACTTCAAGTGGATATTTAAGAACGGTGTTACATGAAGTATAGTATAAAACCTTATTATCTCTTTTATACGTGATAGAGCCATGTTGCTGCTATATTATGGTTATAGCACAGAATAAATAATAGTACTACGTAGTTATAGCACGAAAACGTCGTCCACGCCACTCATTCTCACTAAATAAAATCATAAAATAGTAGCTCAATTTTACTGTGTTTCGAATTCTATGAAGGTTGAATGTATTTTTATATGTGCTGATTTACTAAGTACTACCCCAGATGAAAACCTTTTATTTCACTTCGATGAATAAATCCAAATAAATAAAATCCAAATAAATTAAACAGTCGCAAGATCGCGAAAATATTTTCGATAAACAATAAAATACAACAAACTTCGATTAATTCTTTTTTTACTACCTATTTAATATTCAAAATTAAAAATGTTAAATATCACAAGGAGTAAAATATTATTTGCAATCCTGGCATAATAGATCATTGAACTTTGTTATTTGTTGCAGAAAAAAATGTAAAATTCATAAATCGCCTAGCGAAAAAATTCAAATCTCCACAACCCTGTATAAACAGAAAACAGTAAACGTAACTTCATTTTGCAAACTTGCAAAACGAATGATAATCTGGAACCGTATTATCATATTTTCCTTGAATGCCGGACTCTGGTCTCCCGACCTTGACTGTGACAGTAGAGTGACAATCCGACGCCAGATCCTTGGCAATGTTGACGAGATGTGTTAATAAGGTGGTAGTTAATTACAATAATAAAAGATATGACAAATTCTTATCAAAAATACAGTGTTCTTACATTAAATACAAACGCATTCGAAATCAAAATATGATGACGTGGCGATAAAGTATATATTTATTGATTTTGTTTTTCTTTTAGCACCCGTTAAACTGCCCGGCTTTGCTCGCGTATAATTCGGTGAAGCTCAAAACATAGCCTTGTAAATAGTATAACTTTGGAATAGAATTTCTAAAATCGAATACGCAGTTCTATAGATACCCTCCTACGAAACAAACTTATATAAAAACATATTCACCTTTTTTACATCAGTGTGGATACGTAGAAAAATATAGGAGTAGAAACCAACATTTTTATTTCTGTTGATTTTTTCATTGTGGTTAGAAAGCTAAGTGACTTAAAAGCACATCCATAAATATTTTTATCAACCCCCGATTGAGAATTAAAATGCAGATTCGTGGTCACCTCAGAGGAATTAGATTTTTTATAGAATAATGGTGACAAACGAGCACACAGTTCACACGACGGTACGTGGATGCTAAGGCCCATAGACATCTACATTTATCCTCGATTAAGAATCAAAACGCAAGTGCGTTGTCACCCTCCCTTGAGAACTAAGATGGAATGCCTTGTTTTCAAAAAAAAAGCTGCCTTGTTACCAGCAAAAAAGTTCCAGTTCACGTCACTCACCGACACAACACTGTACCTAGTAGGTATACGATATTTAACGCTAGTCTTTTGTGAGAGCTTTATATGTGTGATGTGGTGATTAAGTCGCTACTGCAGTCCACGGCCACTTGCGGCTTACTTCAGACATAGAAGACTACAGCTGCGTTGTCTTCTTTGAAGAGTAAGATGGAATGCCTCGTTTCTAGTAAAAAGGGTCTCATATTCTCTACACTAACCATACGAAACATAGCACTCAGCATTAAACTACTAATTTACGCTGGTATTCTGTGAGAGCGTGGTCCTACCACGGTCAAGCCGAACCATTAATGCTAATATAGCTGCAGCGTGGCTCTACATCGTAAAGCCTGTAACTACTCTATGCTCCTCAGGCCGCTAAAAATTAATTTTGCAACTCGTTTTAGTGAATTTAAACTTATAAAATTTTACATTGGATTAAGACATAAACAGGATCTTCGGTGCGTGAGTTGCCTAATAACTAACATAGTCTTAGGTCATGTAGTACGGTCACAGGCCTTCATTGTTTCTGACGTCGGCCATCTTGACAGATGCGTCGTTATTTTTTTTTGTTGTTTTCAAAGCTTGGTTAGAATTTTAATGTGATGATAATGTTCGCACATTAAATGTTTATGGTTTAATAAGTTACGCATTAGTCTTGGCAAATCGATAAAAGATTTTTTTATCAAACTGAAGTGAGAAACAAACTTATGTAGAATATACCCAATGGTAAGTGACTACTGCAGTCAAGTTTTTATAGAATTAGGGTATAACGTTATTAGGGTATATCGTTAGTCACTTACTATTGGGTATATTCTAAACGAGCACACAGTCCACCTAATGGTAAGTGGGCCCTGTGATCCGTAGACACCCACATCTATCTTCCATTAAGGTTGAAAATGTAAATGCGTTGTTACCCCTGAGTACTAAGATAGAAAGCCACGTTATCTGTAAAAATTGTCTCCGGTTAAAAAAGTCATCATACGAAATAGCAGTATTAAGTTTCTATTTCACTCTGATAATATGTTATGAAAGCGTGGGGAGACGTTACGCGTATTGCCCGAAGATCTAGTAAACGAGGTTCTGGAAAAATTACGAATGACTCACAATAACTATGACTTTAATATAAATTAATATCAGTGTTTGTAGGTTACGGTGGCAACCAGCCGTTCGCCCCTAAATTATTCGGACTATACCCAAAGAGAGCTGAGTCAACTTATATTTACCCGTTCTTCGGATATTACCGTAACATAAATATTCGGGTTGTATTACATTAAAACAAGTTTAATTTAATTTAATTAATAACTAAATAGCAGGTTTTTATTTTATAATAAATTAACTACAAAGTACTACGCAACGCGTAAGAACCTCAGAAGGAAACCTTAACGGGTAAACATTATCCTAATAATAACTGTGAACATGAATCAGTTTGGTCTGAATCAGTTTCAGTTTGAACAGAATTTGTGAATAATTTAACTACAGCACCATCTATCGGATCCTAGTATAGACATAAACCATCAACTCTTATCTCCATAAAACATTTATCCTATACCTTTAAACGAGCAATTCTTGTTCTTCTATATATATAATCGGGATCTCGGAAACGGCTCCAACGATTTTCATAAAATTTTGTGTCCAGGGAGTTTCGGGGGCAATAAATCAATCTAGCTAGGATTTATTTTTAGAAAATGTCCTTTTGTCCGTGTTTTCAGGCAATAAAAAAACGGCTACAATATAAGAAGATAAATTTTGACATGTTACCAACGATCGTAATAGCTCAGATGGGATGTGGTTCGGGCGTGATATCGGTGTTCCGTGGTTCGCGTCCCGTCTTGGGTCCGACTTTTTTCCTTTTTTTTCAAGTTCCCTTCTTTTTTGTGAGAAAATATATTATTTCGAGCCCTTTTTTAGTATTTTTTAAAAATACGAAAATTTTAATTAAATTAATTGCACTCATGATTTTTTTTTCAAATAAGCAGTTCAGTTTTTTCTATTATGTCAATAAGATCAAAAACTATTATTCATGTAATTTTTATATAAATGTAGCTTAAAAAAACCGAGCAAAGCTCGGTCATCCGGATACTATTGTGTTAATATGACCTAAATGGGTCTGTCGTTCAGAAGTTATACGATCACTAAAAGACGAACTAATAATTATTATAACAAAAGTGTAACAAGTACGGGTAAAAAGTGTAAAAAGTATATTTGTATTAAATTATTTGTAGACCATACACATCATTTTTAGTGCAGGATTCGAACACGGCACTCAGCGCGCGGAGCAGCCAAACAAAGCATTGCGCTACAGAGTTATTAGATTCTAAAATAAACCACAATTAAAAACAAATCACGAAAAGTAGAAATACTATCTCTACCAACACCATCATCACACATTACAATAACAAAAAAACCAACTCCACCTACCTAAACGTACAATGTGTAATGAAGCTAGTGAGACGAGTAGGTATTGGAGAGCGTGTTAGAAGCGCTAACGACCGACCGTCCGTGACCCTGAGCTTCAGATGTGGACCTTGAGAGCGCTACAAAGGAAGTGTTTTGTTTTGCGCATGCAATGAACAGTCTAGCGCTTCGAGAATTTAAGGTAAACATAAATTATATGAATAATATAAGAAGGAATAGAATAAAATTAAACGCAATTTTACATACTGTTTTGGACGTATGAAATATGAAATATAATGACAACATATCCATTTTTGATGCATATATATTATTACAAATATATTACCTATCATAATTCCATATGAAATGTATTTAAATTATGCCATAGCTCATAAATGAGATTTCTTCGCCATCAATTCGATACAGGCACGGATATATAAGCTTGTGAGAAGCAAACTTGAAATTGTTTTATTTTATTCGGAGAGACACCCCTATGACTTTTTGGTTAGGTACCAAATAACTTTCTTGGTTACAATTTTAATGTTCTAATATCAACATTGCTATTATAAGTTTACAAACATGGAAACACTAATATAGATACGTGTGGTCAATAAAGAAAAATAATTTAGTGTGAGGGCAGTTGATTCTATTCGAATTTCACCAGCAAAATTTTATGTTGTCACCACGCCTTGCCTTTTGACTAATGCATTCAGGGCACCATTGACTTTGTTTCCGGCAGCGACACGCCTATCCACATCTAAATCACATCTTCCATCCCGGCTGAAAGCACTCCCCAAGTATACAATTTCATTTACCTGTTCTAGACATTCCTGATTTACCCACATTTCACATTTCGTTCTCTCTTCGTCCTTTTCAAATACCAGAACCTTAGTTTTATTAGCATTCAAACGGAGACCTTTAATTTCACATTCCTCTTTCATACACGTGACTAATGCCTGCAGTTCTGCTTCTGATGGTGCAATAAGTACTGCATCATCAGCATACAGCAGTCAATTAACTTTAATGTCACCCAATTTCACACCCAAACAGCTAGTTTCAGCTTCTGTAAACAGCTGTCGAGATACAGTATTAACAGCCAGGAAGACATGACACAACCCTGTTTTACGCCCGCTTGGACACTAAACATGGGTGACAGGTCATGCCCTACCCTCACACAGGCTTTAAAGTCATAGTAAAGTGACTGCACAGCCCTTAACAATCGACCATCCACACCATATCCCGGCAACAGTTCCCACATTTTCTTCCTTATAACCTTATCAAATGCTTTCTAGAGATCCACAAAAGCACAGAAAATCCTCTGGTTAACACTCAGAAGCTTCTCCGTGATCATGCGGAGAGAAAACATTTGATCCGTGCATCTTCTTCCAGGTCTAAATCCGCATTGTGCCTCCCATAAGAATCTTTCCGATTTCTCTTGCATCCTACGTGTCGAAACCTTCGAGTAAACTTTACTTGCTAAACTGGTCAAGCTGATCGCCCAATAGCACCCGCAGTCAAAATGTGAACCTTAACCTTTATATAAAGGCACAATGACCGCGGATCGCCAATCATCCGGGACATCTCCCGTCCGCCAGCACAAATTGCACAGCAGATGAAAGCTGTCCCAGACGCGAGGCCCACCGTACTTGACCATTTCAGCAGTAACTCTGTCTAGTCCCGCAGCCTTACCACATTTCAAACTTTGAATCGCACGTTCAATCTCTTTCATGCTGATGACCTCAGTGTCATCGAGGTCCGTGTCTGGCATGCCAGTCACGGCGTCACCCCTGAATCCTTCACTAAGATCATGACACGCATACATTTCTCTATAAAATTCACTCCATCGCTGCATGACGTCCGATTTTTCTGAGAGGACGTCATTGGTTCTCGAAAGCACTTTGTTCATTCTTAAGGCTGTCGCACCACTCCGGGACCTTCCAACCTCTTTCCAGAAGAGTTTGGAGTTTTCCTTAAAGTTGTCGCACAACAACCTCTCGTCCGCTTCTATTCTACACCTTTCACGTACTTCCTCAATCAATGTTTTCACATGAACTTTCTGCAGCTTATATCTTTCTTTCATCTTCTCTCTCATATGCTTATCGTTACTAGAGGCCAAGTAGTCTAACCATGCTTTTTTCTTCTTTTTTACAGCTTCTCTCACTTCGTCATTCCACCATGCATCTCTTCTTTTACTAGTACCTCTTTTTGTCGTTCCACATACTTCTTCATTACATCATATATAACATTCATATACCATTCCATCCCTAAGGTTCTGCCATGTTCTCTCCACACATTCTTTCCTGCCATCGATGGTGTCAAGCTTTTCGGCCACCCTCGTGTGATATTTGTCCCTAGTATCCGCTTCCTGAAGCTTCCAGCTTCGGATGCGACAGACCGACTGTGGTTCTGTTACTGCCGTCCGGTAGCGCCAACCCGCGAACAAACCCCTAAATCTAGTAATTACTAGATAATGATCCGTTCCCAGGTCAGCACCCCTGAACACTCGTGTATTCATCACCTGTTTTCGCAGTCGGTCATCCACCAGGAACAAATCAATCATACTTCTCTCATTCTTTCTTTCTCTAGTGTACATATGGATTTTCCTGTGATTAAACATAGTATTTGTCACAAGAAGACCCTTTTCCTTGCGTACAGCCAGTATAAGCTTGCCAGCATCATTAACCCTTTTATCGCCAAACTTTTCAAGCACCGACTCGTATCCTGGTCGAGCGATACCTACCCATCCATTCAAATCACCACATATAACAGTTCTTTCGTTTCCCTTAACCAAATCTAGAACTTCTTTTACAACCCAGAGAAGTCTTGACTTCACAACCTTGTATTCAGTCATAAGATCGACCAACCGGGACGACAACAGCACCCCCACTCCCTGGCAGGCGTTCTCGCTTTCCGGGACTCCGGACCATATAGCTAACGTCCCGCCAGGGAGCTCTTCAGTACCACTGCCTTTCCGTTTGGTCTCCGACATACACACGAGATCTAATTCTCTTTCTTTCATTATTTCGATCAACTCATTCGTCTTATCTCTCATGCCCCCTCCAACATTCCACGTGCCAAATCTGCACTCCGTCCTCCACCAATTTAAAAATAAAATATTGAAAAATACAATTCAAATTCAAATTTAAAAATAAAATATTGAAAAATACATTCATACAATAATTATAAACATTTGCTATGTATTTTAATATTTACTAAAGTGCACGATACTTGTAAAAAATATTTTTATTTTCATAGAATAGACAATGAAAATTTTGCCTTTGTTACACACCTGTAAAAACCAGTTAATTTGTAACACTTCAAAATATAAAAAAAATAATATCTGTTACATACATTTTTTAATATTTCAGGTACCTGTCTTTATTTTTCTATACTATAAAAACAAATAATTTATCTATAAGTAGTTTTGGCTGGAACTCGACAGCAGGTGGATTGCTACTTTTTTTTATTATTGTTTGAAATGGATTTTGAACGTATTATGTGGTCCGATTTTGTGTATTGAATGTCTGCGCATGTGAAATTTTAATAGAAACGTAAATCTCAAACTAGGATGTCTGTTTTGGCGCGTAGAAATACTATCGTCGTCAACGATTTGCTATTTTGACACTGGCGAAAGAACGACAAAAAAAACAATTTAATAAACGCGGCAAAATGATTATTGTATCACAGAATAAAAACAGCATACAATATGTCAACGAAAAAATTCAGTTGTACGGAGTACAAAGTAAACATTGTCTAACCTTCACCTTAGAGGTGTTTTATTTGCGTCAGTTTAAGTGCAATAAACATGTTTGTTTAGGACTAACTAGAATGGCACATATAATCACTAATAGTACCTATTCATAATTAATATAATTTTACCTACAGTAAGATATAATGTAAAATACTTAGACTTTTCCACATTTTTATGATGGTTTTTAGTCAATATGTTTACACTGAGAGGATACGTTTAAGTACGGTACCATCAATGTTACAGTGCATCTAGACAATTACAGACCTTTACGGATCGTTCATATTACAGGGATTTGATGACAGAACCAACATCGTAAACTTATGAACAAATTTCAGTTTTCTACGATGATAATAATAAATTTATTGATTGATTTAAAACCATATTGAAACAACAAAGTAGAAGCCCTGACTCACTGAACTAGCATTAGCTGTTTGTCGGGGCTCAGTAATACATTTATTCTATATTTAAACCGTTGATTTAAAAAATTTAAGTTAAAGTTACAGCCTACTAGGTCCTATTAATGTGAACTTACCATTTTCCTTTACTTAACTTACCGAAGGATGTGATCTAGGTTTGTGATCAATAATATATAGATATATATTATTTGGGTACATTGCAGTAAAATGTACTTAAGTACTAGAACAGCTATCTCCAACAAAAAATGTAATAGTAGGTAATAGTAGATTGTATTGTTACATAGATAAATTATATCGAGAACAATATTTAAATTTTGTCATTTATTTTGTATATTATATTTGCTTATTTAATATAATATTACATAATATTATATCACAATTACATTTTAATGATATTTTTATCCGAATATTTTAAAAGGTATCTATGTCAAATATAAAAAACATACTAAATTAAATGTGTGTTTATCAAAACTTATTAACATTTATATTTATTTAAATTAGAATAGGAGTCGTTCATAAATGCTGGGCACGCGAGAGTTAAAAAATGGACGAATTTATTCCACCTTGACTTTAATGTGGAACGCTAAAAATAAAATAAAAGAATAATGGGCAGATTTAAATTATTTTTTTTACCTAATTATGATAACTTATATATGTTTCTACAAAAAAAATGTATATAATACTATATTCGTCCTATACTTAAGTACCCACAGAAATGTCGCATCTGAACAAATTAATTTCATAATCTATGTTCCATGACATGAGATGGCGACTTAGGAATAATTTGTGTTATTATTAATTTATAATACTTTTTATTGATTCAGTATCTTTTTAACCGATGAAAAGTAATTCCATATTTTTTACTGACATTCCTTGAATTATTTGTGCAATATCTAAGTACACACGACGGCATATTTTTATCAAGAGTTTTTTTTTAAATCAACACACCACGTGACAACTACACAAGCGCCTAGCGAGTGACTGATTAAAGTGCGGTGTATGCACCGCAGTTGAGTGGAACAGAGTAGCTGAATGCAGTGTCGCCTCTAGTACGTAGTACATAATAGCACAATGTTTGGGTATACCATTTTATTATCTGTGAGATCATTGGAAGTTATTTCTTAAATAGACTAGCAAAGACAAAGTTTTATGTATTTCCCGGAAGATAAACTAATTAATTAGCTGACTATTCGATCCTTGGTACACGTTTAATGGTTATACGTTTGAAATGTTTAAGTTTATACTCTTTTGTTAAGTTTCCGCTTCTTTATAAAATTAAGTAAGTTTTATTTTTATTTAAGTATAGGAATGAGGACCTGATAAGAGATGAGGGAAGTCGATGGATGCAGGTGGTTCAGGATATGACCAGGCATTCCGTGGTGGACTTGTGGTTGGCTGTAATAATTATGATGAAAGGGTACAAGTGAGCGCACAATCTACCTAACACATTTAATCTTGTAGTTAGATTATAAGAAATAAATAAATAAATAAATTATTTTACTTATCAACTACATTTAATCTTAATTAACAACAAAAATGTAAATGAGTCATCATCCTAGAAGAGGTTTAAGTTGTGGTTTAAGTGGAATGCCTGGTTAGTACGATCTCCAGGTTATGATGGTATTTATCGTTGATATTTCATAAAGCGTAATCTTTTCCCGGTCGAGCCGACCCATTCGTGTTACATCTATACTACTCGTACAACGGTCGTCAGCGTGGCTGTTGATCAAGAGTTCCCGGGTTCGAACCTGGGATCGGGCCAAAAAATTAAAAACGAACTCGCAGTCAATTCAGGATATTACGCATTGTCCCCGCATAGATTAGATCCGTGACCTGCCACACAGCTCTAGTGTACGTGCACCACACTGCAAAAGTATCACGAGACATTTTTTTATAAAAATAATTATAATTTTTTAATAAAAATAAATTTTATAAAAATGGAATTATTACTGAACTTAATTGGAAAAGGAGGCCAATAGTTTTCGCTAGTTTGTACGGTAATTATATATAAGAAATTTATGATAACACTAAATAGTTTTTGATTAATAAATGTTACTGTAAAGTAGATAAATATTATGTTCAATTAAATTATAGAAATAAATATAGTAATATAACGTATACTTAATACTATAATATTACTTGCAATGTATATATATATATATATATATATATATATATATATATATATATATATATATATATATATATATATATATTAGTATTAGAATGAAGGCATTAGAGCTGGCTAGCTTTATTTCATATTGTTATAGATACCTTTGCTGGGTGCATGTGCAGTAATGTATCACACAAAACCACATGTAAATGCAATAAATAATTTTTTTCTTTTAACCGGCTCGTAAACTAGTTGTAAAAACTGTATCTCAAAAGTCACAATCCTATAGAATTAGACGGCTTAAGCTATGTATTTAAATGGGTTACGTATTCATGAGATTTCCTACGTTACTTTTATAAGAAATACCTATATCTTATAACACCACCTGACTAGAGTGATTTGAATACTTCTTTCTTTAATTTTCAACAATAATCTAGCAATTAAATAAAAAAAAACCAACGACACAAAGTTTCCTGCTAAGGTACATGAGGGTAAGATGATCACCTTAAGCTTTGCCGCCCTATAAAACCAAAACGAGGAGAAGGATAGATACAAAAACACAAAGTCGTATGCTGTAACTAATATATTATAAAAAATAGCAAATAAGCTTTGGAAATAATTAGGAACACTTCGGAAATCAACTTAATTAAAACCAGCTACATTACGCCAAATTTAAGAAATCATTATGTGAACCAGTACGGACTGGTAATCGCAAATAAAATTCGCCGATTAGAAGATCTTAAAACCAAGCAAGCAAGATATATAACATCTTTAAATTTCTTGAAGAGATGAAGAGACCATAATCTCATTCCTACGTGTGTCAAAATATCAACAAAAAAGGACATTCGAGGAAGCGCCAAGATCTTAAATCAGGCAAGTAAAAAGTTGTTACGAACGGTTAGGAGTTTTTGAAAATGAAGTCTCAATTTTATATACCTAAAGGATGGAAACATTACTATAGTACGTGGTACGACCTCGTAACCTTGGTCTACCGGTCAACGACACTAACTACATATTTGGCATGTTTTTGTACTGTGCTATTGTGTATCAAATAAAGTGGACTGTACATTAATACATAATTACATTAGAGAATAGTAATGCATATTATTATGTTAGTCGTGAATAACATGTTTTTCTGCGATACCAGTAAAAAGGTACCGAAGAGTACTCATCATTTATACGTGGTAGAGCCACACTGCAGCTATATTACAGTTGTAGCACAAATCGATCCATACCAAGATAGAATACCAGCGTAAATTGGCAGCTTAATGCTGCTGTGTTTTGTATGGTGATTGCAAAAAAACCAGCAACCCTTATTACTGAAAATGTGGCTTATGACCTTAGTCTTCAAGGGTGACAACGCATCTGCATTTTGAAACTTAATTGAGGATAAACTCCTTACCATCAGCGGTTTTGTGTGATGGTTGGTCACTCTTATTTAATAATAAAAAAATAGCTCACCTATCACAGGCCATACAGCAGCATTATGTTAGTATGTTACGTTGGTATGCTATGATGTAAGACCCATTCGTGTTTCAGATTTTAGTTATAATAAAAACTTAAAGTTATAGCCTACATAATATGTACGTCCTAATGCTTGGTATATATGCCTCGTCATTTCTGTGGAGTAGATAATCCCCTATGCTGCTCCGATGCGTGTTGTTGGACTTCAAAGGCACTTGAAATATTTAGTTTTAAACATTCAAATTTCCTCACGGTGTAATTAACTCTTTGTGGTATTGACAGGAATCGAGCTCGGGTTCCTCATGACGTACTATGTAATTTAAACGATCATTCAACCCTTACACCCACTATTAAAATATCTGAACAATAATACAGAAGAAGTTACTGAGATAATATCTATAAATATGTATAGTATTATCTCAATGACTACTAATATGTTGTATAGTAAGCAACTGCTGCTGCAGTCCGCCAGCTGTAAGGTTCCCGCCAAAAACTCCCGCGCTTGTAAAATAATGTTATTATCTATATTTTGTGTAATAATTACTTATATAATATGTTTTAATCAATATACGATAACGTGCCAAACTAAAGACATAAAAATAAGTTTGTGCAAAGTGAACAGATTAATTACAGAGGCTGCACTAAAAGTATCGGGAATGGAATATTTCCACTGTTCCTGTCATATTAAAATCTTTTTAATTGAAAACTCCTTGGTTTTAAAAATCGAATACCATTTATTTATTTAAAAAAAGATTCTCGGTCTGGTCACAAGGTTTTGTCAAACCTGTTTAGTCGTTGAGAAAATGGAATTGACTCGAGAAAATTCAAGAGCGATGATTTATTATGACTTTCGAAGTGATTTAACACAAAAACAGTGTGTTGATCGGATGATTTCTGCACTTAGTAATTAAGCCCCATCCAAAACCACAATTTATCGCTGATTCGCTGTATTTCAACGTGGACGTGTCAAGCTCAGTGATGATCCACGTCAAGGTCGTCCAAAAACTGCAGTCACCAAGAAAACGTTGATGCTGTGCGTAAGCTGATTGCGGAAGATCGACATGTGACATACCGCGAAATTCAGGCAACTTTAGACATTGGCATGAGTCAAATACAAATAATCTTGCATGAACAATTAGGTGTAAAAAAGTAGTTTTCCCGATGGATACCGCATTCGCTCTGTGAAGAGCAAAAAGCGGCTCGCGTTACTTGGTGCGTCAGAACTCTCGAAAGATTCCACGCAGGATCCTCAAATGATGTATACAACGTTGTATCAGGTGACGAATCCTGGATGTACGCGTACGAACCCGAAACAAAAAACCAGTCACGAGTTTGGGTGTTCGAAAATGAGTTAAAGCCAACAAAAATTGTTCGTTCACGGAGTGTTGCAAAAAAAATGGTGGCCACGTTTGTCTCCAAAACCGGCCATGTTACGACTATTTCTCTTGAGGCACAAAGAACGGTTAATGCAGAATAGTATGCTAGCATTTGTTTGCCACAGGTCGTTTTTGAACTCCGTAAAGAGAACTGCAACCGCCGCATCATCCTCCATCACGACAATGCAAGTTCTCACACCGCACACAGAATCAAAGAGTTTTTAGAGCAAGAAAACATAGAGTTATTAGACCATCCACCGTACAGCCCCGACCTAAGCTCTAATGATTTCTATACTTTTCCTAAAATAAAGAATAAATTGCGTGGACAGAGATTTTCGTCACCTGAAGAAGCTGTGGACGCCTACAAAACGGCCATTTTGGAGACCCCAACTTCCGAATGGAATGGTTGCTTCAATGATTGGTTACATCGTATGGAAAAAATATGAGTCAAATTTCGCGCAGAATACTTCGAAAAGCAATAAATACATTTTAAAATAGTAGTGTTGTGTCACTTCCTTGATTTCCGTATTAATTAGAAAAAATACTGTTTGCACGATAAATATGTGAGCGGTCGGTTTTAAAACTGAGTTTAAAAATTAGCTTTGTTATTTGGTAGGCGTACCATTTCTGCCTTGGCAAGAGGAAGGTACTGTCACAGAGTAAGGACTTACTCATGTGGTACTGTTCTGTACCTTCCACTACTGTGTGTTGTAGGTAACTATATTTTAAAAGAAAGTAGATAGGTAACAGCCTATCTATTCTATTACATCACACTTCAACAGGTCTACTCTCGTTTCCTAGAACCTATATTTTTTTATAGGGTGGGGGACAAATGGGCACACAGTCCCGCTGGTGGCAAGTGGCTGTTGTGTCACACAGACATTCTATATATATCCTCGATTACGAATCAAAATGCAGATGCGTTGTCACCCCTGAGGTTCTCTACACTCACCATACGAAACACAATAATTGTTTACGAAAAGCATTAAGGTACTATTTGACGCCGGTATTCTGTGAGAGCGTGGTCCTTCCCCGGTCGAGCCGACCCATTCGTGCTATAACTATACTACTAATATAACTGCAGCATGGCTCTACCACGTATAAATATCATATTGTGTATCATAATTCATAACGTGGTAAACTTAAATCCCTATGTATACTTCTAGCATAAACCACTGTATAACGCTAGCTAGATGCCCAATTAAAAAATATATATCGAAGTATCATCCCACCTCTGCAAACGATCTATTTCGTCAGAGTCAACGCCCGCTAGATTGAAGGTCAATGTTAGTCATCGCTAGAGCGGACGTTGTGGTAGGTTATAAATTTTTGCTAGTGTGTCATGCGGGACACGAAACTATTTGAGAATGACACTAACTCCAGTCATTTGCATAAATAAAACTCTGTAACTATTTTAAAGTGCCGATTTTGTTTTTAATTCTTCGTAATGTGGTACCGATATACATGCGTAAATTAATTATGTAGTTTGTACCTATTCTAGTTCTAAGAGCTGGCTTGATGATGCATCTACCTTTTCCCTAAGCAGATATAGACAAAAAAGTAACCTTATATTTTGTTTCCTCAAAATAATATAATTTATTAAAAGTATATACTTAAATGTGTTTGTATAATGTAAACAATTTTTAAACGGGGAAGACAAAGACCTATAACTGAAATATTTTTAAGCCTAATTGTCAAACTTACTCTTCGCATCTCACAATTATTCATGCGCATTAAATTCAAGCGCGATTTGTGGTTTATGGAAAAAAATAAACAAAAAAATTCTTTTAAAAATATTTTTTTTTACCTTTTCCCACCAAAAATATACGAAATTATTAAAATAGTAGCTAGTACGCGCGACTTCGTTAGCGTCGAAATTATTACGATTGAATTACTTGGGTTTTATTTCTTGCGCAGAACGCTAATTCTTTTTCCAAAATAAAAGTAGCCTTAGTTACTCCCTATAAAATCAGCTATCTTCCAGTGAAAGTCCCGTCAAAATAGGTCCAGCTATTTCGGAGATTAACCGGAACAAACAGACAGACAGACAGACAGACAGACAAAATTTTTAAAAAATTGTTTATATTTTGTTATCATCATTCATCATCATCATCATTACAGCCCTTCACAAGTCCACTGCTGAACATAGGCCTCCCCCAAGTAACGCCACAAAGCACGGTCCTGAGCCACCTGCATCCATCGACTTCCTGCATGTCTTAACAGGTCGTCACTCCACCTAGTTGGGGGTCGCCCTACATTACGCCTACCGGTACGGGGCTGCCACTTGAGAACCTTTCTTCCCCATCGGTTATCGGTTCTTCGAGCTATGTGGCCGGCCCATTGCCACTTTAGCTTACTAATCCGTTGGGCTATGTCAGTCACTCTGGTTTTACTGCGGATATCCTCATTTCTAAGTCTATCACGCAGAGAAACTCCGAGCATAGCCCTCTTCATAGCTCGTTGAGCGACCTCGAGCGTCCTCATACGGCCAGCAGTGAAAAACCACGTCTCTGATTCGTAAGTCATCACTGGCAACACGCACTGGTTGTACACTTTAGTTTTTAGAGATTGAGGTATACCTGACGAGAAGCTGTGTCGTAATTTCCCGAACGCTGCTCAGCCGAGTTGAATCCGTCGATTGACCTCTCGGTCGAAGTTGGACTTACGTAGTCGGACTATTTGTCCCAGGTAAACGTACTCGTCAACAACTTCGAGCATAGTGCTCCCAACAACTACCGGCAAAGGTGAGACATGGACATTAAACATGATCTTTGTTTTGTCCATGTTCATCTTAAGACCTATCCGTTGGGAGACACCATTGAGGTCATTGAGCATAGTGCTAAGGTCCTCCAGCGATTCTGCCGTAAGGACTATATCGTCGGCAAATCGAAGGTGAGTGATGTACTCGCCATTGATGTTAACACCGTATCCTTTCCAGTCCAGTAGCTTGAAACATCTTCCAATGCAGCGGTGAAGAGTTTCGGGGACATCACGTCACCCTGTCTTACACCTCTCTGCAGTTGGATAGGTTTCGAGCTCTGATTCTGTACTCGGATAGCCATTGTAGCCCTACTGTACAAACACTTCAGCACTTCGGTATACAGACAGTCAACTTGGCACCGCTGAAGGGACTGTAGCACCGCCCAAATTTCGACGGAATCAAAGGCTTTCTCATAGTCCACCTACGCCAGGCAAAGTGGCAGATTGTACTCTTCGGTCTTCTGTACAATCTGCCACAGGGTATGTATGTGGTCTATGGTACTGAAGCCTTTTCGGAAACCGGCTTGTTCGGGAGGCTGGAAGTCGTCGAGTCTGCTTGCGAGACGATTCGTAATGACTCTCGAAAACAACACGTAGACGCGGCTCAGAAGGGAAATCGGTCTGTAGTTCTTCAAGAGAGCATTGTCGCTTTTCTTAAAGATCAAGACCACTGCACTTCTGCTCCACGCCTCTGGAGTAGTGCCACCATGGAGGACGAAATTGAAGCGCTTCTGAAGGACTTCAAGTACCGGTGTTCCAACCGCTTTCAGAAGCTCCGCTGTAATCCCATCCTCGCCTATGGCCCTGCAGTTTTTAAGGCGCTGGAGAGCCATTCTAATCTCGCTCAGACTGACGTCCGGGATATCATCGGAATAGTGTCGGGTAAGACTTGCTCTTGCATTGTTACTCACACTTGCATGTGGCTCCAACGATCATGTGTACAGCTGCCCATAGAACCTCTCAATCTCACTCAAAATCTCAGGTGTCTCGGAAACGATGCTGCCACACTCAGTCTTCAGCTTTAACAGTTGGCTCTTTCTGGCAGACAGATCTCTGGCAAAGATTTTGGAGCCCTGGTTCCGCTCGATCGCTTCTTTAATACGAGCAGTATTAAAATTGCGTAAGTCTCGCCGCATGCATTTGGAGATCTGTCTGTTAAGTTGCCTGTATGCTGTCAAATCTGTTGACGATTGCAGCCTCATCTCCCGTCTAACAGCCATGAGATTAAGTGTGTGATCGGAGAGTTTTTGTGTTCTTCTGCGGCGGGTCTTGCAGAACTTAGCTCCGACCGCATGGACAGTTTCAACGAGCTTGTCATTCATATCGTCCACTGCATTGCAATCTTCTAGGCACTGAAAGCGGTTACATAACTCGAGCTGAAAAGTCTTGGGATTCTGGATTAGAGCACGAGGGGGACGGAGCGTTGACTTCATTAGACGAGACCTCTCCAACTTAACGCTTAGGTTCAGTGTGCCTCTAACCATTGGGTGATCGCTGCCGGTTTTCACCCTTGCGATCACTGAGACATCATTGAACAGTTGGCGTCTGGTCGTCATAATGAAGTCAATCTCATTTTTTGTCGAACCGTCGGGGCTCGACCAGGTCCACTTCCTGTGGGGCCACTTCCGGAAGAAAGAGTTCATCATAAAGAGTCTCTTTTCCATAAAGTTAGCCAGTTGCTGGCCCCTACGGTTCCGTTGCCCTACTCCAAATTTCCCTAACGTCAGCTTACTGGCTTATCTTGTGCCTAGTTTTGCGTTGAAGTCTCCCATCAACACAGTGTAGTGGGTTTTGGAGGAATGCATGGCTCTAGAAATATCCTCATACATTTCCTCCAGCTCCTCATCGGGATGTGCCGAGGTTGGTGCGTAGACCTGTATGACCTTCAGCGAATACCGTTTGGTGATTCTGAGTAGCGGGTACGCGACCCACGTCGACACACTCCCAATCTTTACAACGTTGTTGACGAGAGACTTGTGGACGATAAATCCGACACCTCCTTGGGACAGACGGTCGCCCTCCCGGTGATAGAACAAGTTGCCGGACTCGAGGATTACCGTGTCCTCCCCCTCTCTTCGGACCTCAGATAGTCCAATAATATGCCAGCGCAACTTATCTACCTCTTCTTCCAGCTCCAGTATCTTCTCGTCAGTCCTCAGGGTTCGTGCGTTATACGTTGCCAGGTTGAGTCGTCGTAGGTGGCAACCGAACCTCTACCGGAGATTCTTAGCACCCCCTGCCCCGCCGTTACCATGGTTGCCACCGTAGCCAGGAATAGTGGGGCCGCCGGGGACTGGGTCCGTTTATTTGCGTCGTTGCTCATGGGGGGATATTTCCCATAGTTGCCACACCTGGCGAGCGGGTTGGCAACCGCAGTTTTTTTTATTATGTTATTGTTGTTATTAGGAAGATGCTGCTGCCCATCTCCTTCCTGTCTCCCTCTGTCGCCTCTTACGACACCCACGGGAAGATATGGGGTAGTGGATATTCTCAACCGCCACTACACGGCAATATAACGGTATTTTGTTATAAGTATCGTAAATGCTTGCATGTGCATTTAGTAAAAGGCTGTTAATTTGACATTACAAACAAACACTTCAATTTTATTTATTTGTATAAATGGTGCGTAATGACTCATGACGGTTTCATAGAATTGACGATTAGAAACAGAAAATATCAAGAAACTTATTATATATATATATATATATATATATATATATATATATATATATATATATATATATATATATATATATATATATATATATATAAAAATAAAAAAAAATAATAAAATAAAATAATTTATTTTTCTTCACAAAAATTAAATGAATGACATAGTTGACTGGGATCTCCATTTAAGCAAGTAATGCCTGTGTTTGGACATACATTTTTTAATTTAAAAAACCAAAAATAACAAAAACAAATTACTCGACTTTAACAACCAAAATTTACAAAAATTACAAAAGTGTGTATGTGTGCATGCGTGCGTAAGAGCGCGCGCGCATGTGTGAGTGTGTGTGTGTATGTGTGTGTGTGTGTGTGTGTGTGTGTGTGTGTGTGTGTGTGCGTGTGTGTGTGTGTGTGCGTGTGTGTGTTTATGAAAAATCATTTTGTTAAATTATATTGTACATAGAAGTGAATTATGGAATGCGGTACAGCAGAAATTCAGTTTCTTCAAAAGTTTTCGACTGCACCCACTTAAGTATCAGGTTTTTACACTCCCTGTACGTTTTTTCGTATATGTTCAATTCTCTATTTATTTTATTATATAGGAATGCAGAACATGCAGCTAAATTGCCTACTAGCAAAAACTGTTTTGGTACCAGAAGGCTTAACCACAATATCTTTTCGCCGCTTTTTCAAGATGCATGGGTCAAAGGACAGGGATTTGTGTACTTTGAGGATTGTCATAGTAACATATAATTGTCTAACTGAGAGTAAACCACTTATTCTATACAGTTGTTCAGTGAAAAAACGTCTTTTTTTAAAATACATGACCTTAATAAGGGTTCGTTGGGCTCTTTCCAAGTTAAGAAATTTGGTCTTTGTAGCTCCACCCCACACCGGAATGCAATATGTTATGATAGATTGCACAAGGGACGTGTATATTTGGTTAAGAAGATATCTAGGAGAGTCCGATTGCTTAGTACTATCAGGTATTACGTGTCTTAGAGTTTTGAAAATCCAAATCAATTTTCTGGTCCTATTAATGACATGGTCGAGGTGTGGGTACCACGATAGCCTCTGATCTATAACGATGCCAAGATATTTAGTGTGAGAGACTTTTTCAATTGATGGGCAGTCACAAGCTTTGTTTTTAGCATCCTCAAAACACATATGAATTTTAAGGCAAAAGTCATTCTGTGGCTGCAAGTTGTTGGTAATGCTAAAGCAAATAAAATTTGTCTTAGCTGTATTCAAAGTGAGGAGATTTTGTTGCAACCATAGAGCGACTCGAGCTAGCCCACTTTCAGCACTAATCTTGAGAGCCTCCCAAGATTCATCAGCAAAAACCAAAGCCGTGTCATCGGCGTACGACAGGATTTTGGCATTTGGTATGGTCATACTACACAGATCATTGACATAAATTAGAAATAAGGTCGGGCCCAGAACGCTACCCTGTGGAACGCCATATGAAGACACCACCGCTTCCCCACTAATGAACCCAGGAAGCTTCACCTTCTGTTTTCTCTCCGATAGGTAGTTTTCGAAAAGAGCAAGCGGAGTCCCTCTTATTCAAATTTTTTCAAGCTTGTGCACAAGGTTAGGGACAGAGACGGTGTCGAATGCTTTCTTCAGATCAAGGAAGACCGACAAACATTTTTTGCCGTGGTCGAGTTGTTCTGTTACAAATGTGCTTAATTCAATAATTGCATCTTCTGTCGATCTTCCTTGTCTGAAGCCAAATTGTGTGGGTGCTAATATATTAAATTTATTTAAGTAATTGAGTAATCTAATATTAAGTAACTTTTCCAGAATTTTAGATATTGCTGGTAGAACGGAAATTGGTCTGTAATTACTAATGTCATCTCTGTCTCCGCCCTTGTACACAGGTGTAATAATGGACTGCTTTAATGGTGCTGGGAATATCCCTGTATCATAACATAGATTATTTAAGTGGGAAATAATAGGAGCCAAGTCATTGACTGCCAATTTCATGAAGTCATTGGAGATATTGTCCCAGCCTGGAGCGCTGTTTGATTTTAAGTTTAAAATGATATTTTTAATTTCTTCTATGTCTGTATGTAGTAAAACAAAGGAGTGTAATGGCACCGAATTGTTTTCCATAGGTCTACTAGGTGTCACATTGACGTTCTGTATTTTATTGGCAAGTTGTATTCCTATATTTACGAAATAGCTATTTATGAAGTTTGCAGATTCAGTGGGCGATGATTTCAGATTGAATAGTTCAGCGTTAGTATTTCTTGATTGATTACTGTATGTAATATTTTTTATATTTTTCCATAATAGTTTATTGTTATTTAAGGATTTAATAATACTTTCTCTATCATATTGCCTTTTCATTCTTTTTATTAAATTGTTACAGTAATTCCTGTACCGTCTGTATGTAACGCGAAGAATGTTATTATGTGGGTCTTTTCGCAAGTTTTTTTGAAGTTTATTTCTGTTTCTTATACAACGTAAGATTCCTGCAGATATCCACGGTTGTTTTATTCTTTTAGTGCAAGGGATATTAGACACTGATGTATTTAGTTTAAGACTTTCAGTAATTTTATGTATTAAGTTGTTAGTCACAGCCACTGGATCATTACAAAATAATAATTCTGATAAGTTTTTAGTCTGTAGGTATTTTAAAGCATTTTCAAAATTTGTAGTTTGTTTAATTTTATTATCTTTAAGTTGTGTTTTTAATTTAGAAATTGACAGGAGCATAGTAGAATGATCCGTGGTGGTATATATATATATATATATATATATATATATATATAACTGAGGTGATAAACGAATCACCATCTCTTTGATGGTTTGAAGAAAGGCTACCGATGCGTTATCACCTCTGAGGACTAAAATGAAATGTGAAAGTCACTTTTTTTTTCAATACCATTACAGCAGTGCAAGGACCAAGGTACGTGAGGGTAATATGGTCACTTTAAGCTTTGCCGCCCTATAAAACCAAAACTAGAAGTAGGACGGAGACAAAAACACAAAGTCTTCTATAACTAGTATAATAAGAAAAAAATAGCAAACACGCTCTGGAAAAATTGGGAACACTTCGAAAAATCAACTTAAAAAAACTAACTATTTCGCATCCCAAACACTCACTATGTTCAACTGAACTGTACTGCAATCCGTACACCTTACATTAGTGTCATTTAGTGTGGCTTCGATACGGAGCGGCGCTAGTAATACGAAAATCCAAATCAAAGTTTGAACTTGGAAATAACAATTCAATAGTGAAGTAACTAAAATTGTTTGTAGTTCAAGTGAAAAAATAGGTAATAATACCGTAATACCACAATAGAAAAAAATATTTCTTCATTTAAATCTACAATCGTAGACTAAAACATGCAGATATTCTATTACAAAATAACCGAATGTAGGTAAAATATTTATTATATTTTACATAGTTACCTTTCAAAATATTCAAAAAATATCATTGAAATGTAATTGTAACATGATATTATGTAATATTATAGTAAATTAAAACATATGCAAAATAAATGACAATTTAAAAAATTGTATTCAATATAATTAACAATATAATCTAAATTTACAATTTTTACATACTGATCATTCTACTTAACTGTACTTAATAGTTATTGTGTGTGTAAAAACTGCAACGCGCAGGCGCAATGCGCGCTGATATCAACTGCGCATGCGCGACTCTACTGTTTCCCGCGCATACGCGAAGACATAGAGTAGCGCACAAATTTGTTTGCAATAGCTTCTCTAGTACGAAGTACATATAACCAATGTCTAAAATATTTACTATAATGTCAAGTCAACTGTCAAAATGGCGTCGATAAAGCATTGTCCTTTGGAACCTTTAATATTTTGATTGACTGATGAAGAGCTATCGTATCACAGAGCCATCTATGCAAACAAGGCTGTAGTTTTTGAGTTACAATAAAGTGACCATATTAACCGAATGACCATATTACCCTCACCACAGTATAAATAATAGTACTACCCTCACGTACTATACTATTTGGCGGCAAAAATAGGTAAAAGTGTGGCACTTATCCAGACCAACTCCCAGGCCGCTTTTTTGTCTAGAAAAACTAAAAAGGTTACAAAGCCAGATATAAAAGTCATAAACTAGTAACACTAACCTATGCCAATGTATTTCGAATGACAAACAATGGAGCGTCGGTCGGCGGTTTGACCTTGGAACATCACCTTGACTAACCACGGTCGCTACACCCACCTCGTCTATTATGCATGTACGATATCTATGTTCAAATGGTCGACTTAATTATGCGCATTTAGTTCTACATAATTAAGGCACTTAAATGGGGAGGTAAAACATTACATAAAAATTGAAACTTTTAAGTATCGTAAATATTTACGTGGTAGGGCCATGCTGCAGCTATATTACTGGTATATTTGAAGCACGATAGGGTAGGCTCGACCGGGGAAGGACGACGCTCTCATAGAATGCCAGCATAAAATAGCAGTTCAATGCTGCTGTGTTTCGTATGGTGAATGTAGAGAGCCGGAGACCCTTTTTACAGGAAACGCGGCATTTCATCTTAGTGCTCACGGGTACGAAGATAGATGTAGATGTATATGGACCCCAGCAACCACTTACCATTAGATGGACTGTGCTCGTTTTCCCCCCTTATCCTATTAAAAAAATTTAAATCTATCATAACGCTTGAGGATCTATGTAAATTAATCCAGAAATGTTATTACGATAAGCAGATCGTTGTGTAATTGTGTAACTGTAATCGGAATCGCTACTACTTTAAGTTTTTTTACACTTATTGTCTTTTTCTTGAATAAATTTTACCCCCACCTATGAATGGACAAGGACAAAATTCCAAACCATGAACAAATATATGTAGGCAATACCATTTGTAGAGTATTCTCGTAAAAACTCAAAAACGGCTCGATCTATTTTGATGAAATTTTTGTGTGTGTTTAAATGGGTGGTTATATGGATTTAGATTGACAATTGGACAAGGTAGGTGGCGCTATTATTGTAATTCAGAAATCACCCGTGCGAAGCCGGGGCGCATCACTAGTCATCAATAAATTACGATTAAACATCCTTACATATAAACCACCGTTAAAGAAAGACCTCCTCTATCGCTTTCCTTATAATACTGCTGGCCCATCTGCTGTTTCAGTTTGCCTCTGTCACATCTTACGACTCGCCTCTACAGGGCGATACGTTACATAAGAACAATAGATTTAATTAGACGATATTTAAATATAAGCTTCTTCTAAAATAATAATATCCTCCAGACCGAATTTCGGCCACGGTGGCCTGCCTCAACGGAGGCTAGCCATCGGCGCAGGACTGGATTATAGTGCCCAAGTGTATGTGGTAGCACAGGTGCACTCTCTAAACCCTCGCTCTCATAATCCGATGGGACGGTAAACCGACACGACCGGAGAGAAATCAGGCGCAGGACCAACGGCTTTACGTGATTTCCGAAGCACGGGGGTGAGACACCGCCAACTTCCTGACTCCGGACAGCTACTGAGAATTTCTTGACGGAAAAACTTAATAATTAATTTTTTGGCCCGACCCGGGATTCGAACCCAGGATCCTCATGATCAGCAGTCGCACTACTACAACCACTAGACCAACGAGGCAGCTAAGCTTCTTTTAAGTACTAGATATAAAACTTCACAATTTTTTAAATTTATTTATTTAATCTTTATTGAACCAAAACATTACAGGATCGAAATTCATACTTAATGCTAAAAGCATTCTCTGCCAGTCGACGGGCAGTGAAGACTGTAAAGGCGTTAGGCAGAACGTAAAATATGATAAAATTAAGCCCATGGTAGCAATATCAAAGAATTATAACTAAAGTACGTGAGGGTAATAGTCATCCGTTTATTATGATCACCTTCATAAAGATCAAAAACTACAGCAATGTTTACAGAGCCATCTATGGCACTGTGATATGAAGTTGACATTATAGTAAATATTTTAGTCCATTTTAGTATTGTGTAGTGTAGTTAGTTTTTTTTTTAGTTGCTTTTGCGAAATATTCCTAATTATTAGGTACCAAAGCTTGTGTGTTATTATTTTTTTCTTAACATATTAATTATAGCATACGACTGTGTTTTTGTCTTTGTCCTCCTCTTAGTTTTGGTTTTATAGGGCGGCAAAGCGACCATATCAAATAAGGTGACCTTATTACCCACACGTACCTTAACTGAGCTCTCTTCTTCTTCTGTTTATTGTTTTGCTATTTTATGTTACGATTTATTTAAAATTTATCATGATAGACCACTGCTCGAACTCAAAAGAGACGAAACGTGCCACACTTAAAAACAGCAGCTGCGGTTCGCCAAGCCAAATGCTGTGTGCAACCCCTTTTCGTTACTTTCGGCAACGTCTAATTCTACAATTTAAATAACGTTTAAAATGGGAAATGAAATAATTTATTAAATCTATTATGTTCTAAATTGTAACAAAAATGGGCTGGTGCTGCAAAATGCTACCTAGCAGCCTTGGACTCAATGTAAAGGCGTGCTAAGACGGTTATTGGTGATCCGAGTTTGGTTAAAACCAATCTTACTAGCCTCGAACACAGGCGCAAAGTAACCAGCTTTTCGGTTTTCTACAGGATGCATTTCGGAGTGTGCGCAGGAATTGCATGATTTAATTCCTCCCCTCCCTTCCACCATCGGACAACCAGACGTTCGGCCAGTCTCCAACCTTTCGTTGTTGACTTACCATGCATTCGAACCAAACGGTTTGCTACGTCGACCATCATGCATACAGCAAAGTAACCAGCTTTTCGGTTTTGTATAGGATGCATTTTGGAGAGTCCGCAGGAATTGCATGATTTAATTCCTCCCCCTCCCTTCCACCATCGGACTACCAGACGTTCGGCCAGTCTCCATCCTTTCGTTGTTGACTTACCACGCATTCGAACCAAACGGTTTGCTGCGTCGTTCGTCATGCGTACAGCAAAGGAGTGGAATAAGTTGCCAGCATCTCTCCTTCCATCTGATTACAGTGTGGGTGTCTACAAGGCAAGAGTGAATAGGTTTTTATTAAGTCAGTGCGCTTCACCATCTTAGGCTACATCACCACTTAACATCAAGTGGGATTGTAGCTAAGCGATGGCTCAGAACAATAAAATATTTTTTAGCAGTAACAACCTTCAAAGGTCCCATTGCTTGAAACAAGCCTCCTTTATTTTCTAAGATGACTTTGGAGGCTTTAAACTTTTTTATAATGAATAAAATATGGTGTTGTGATTATGTGGCGAAGTAAATATTTTACTTCCTTTTTTAAATAACTGCCTTATATTGGGCTGTAGGGTTACCTATATTAAAATAGTAGTCATGTCTTTACTTAATTTTACTTTTATTTTATTTTAAGTAATGTAGAACTTGGCCCGTTCATATCACAAATCTTTTATTTGGCGTAACGGATATCTCCGAACATCGTCTGTACCTGATGGCTCATTTTTAGGATTCTGGATATTTAAAGAAACCTTACTATACATACAAAATTGTAATTGTGTAAGTCTAATGGTTTTTAAGTGCTAAGGGGGTTGAAAGTAGTTCCAAATGGTTCCTGTAAATACAATATACACTTCCGGTCTGTGACATATTATCCTTAAGGCAAATTAGGCACTTGCCCAGGGCCGCAAAGTTGCAAAGGGGTGCGGAAATTTTTAAACGACAAAAAATATGTACTTAAATACTTATATAAAATAAAAAAATACTTTCTACAGAGATGTACAGCTTCCAATCACGTTTTTCATTCACTTCCACCTGTTACATGTTCTCATTATTTTACAACCGAACTATACTATACTCTAAATTATAATTTACTTGATATGACTGCCTCTGTTGGTTTTGTGGTTGTAAACGTGACTGCTGGTCATGAGGTCCCAGATTCCAGGTCGGGCCAAAAAATCAGTTATTGTGTTTTTCCGTGAAGAAATTCTCGGTAGCCGCCTAGAGTCAGAAGGTTAGTCAGGCCGTGTCTAAGCCCCCGTGCTTTGAAAAGCACGTAAAGCCGTTGGTCCTGTGCCTGATCTCTCTTCGTTCGTGTCCTTTTATCGTCCCATCGGTCTATGAGAGTTACTCGGGTACTATAATCATGTCCTACGTCGATGGCTAGTTTGCGTTAAGGCTGGCCGCCGTGACCAAAATTCGGTCTGGAGGATATGGTTGTGCAAATTATGTAACTATAATTTATATTATATGGCTGTCAGAGGTGCTAGCCCAGGGTGCTGTCTACATGTATCCGCCTCTGCTTCCGGTGCGTCGTCCTTTTCTATTTCGAACTCGGTGGGTGCACTGCGGTTTGTCCAAGTAATATAAGCTAATTATGAACCGAAATCTTTACTCATTCTTTTAACTTAGGTTTTAAAAATAATAGTATGATTTTTAAATGCTCGAAAACTATTGACAGAAACAAATTTTTATTTGTATGATTTACATGATTAACTTAGCTGTTGATTTGCACAACTTTTTATAAAACAATTAAGTAACTTCGTTCTACAACAATCTAAAGCTGTCAAAATGGTCCTTCCTTGCGCGGTTTAATGTCAAGAATGCTGGGTGCGTTTCCTCGCTTACTTAGCATTTGGTTGAAAAAAGAACTAATCCTATTTACCAGCGGCGACGATTAGCCGCGGATACAATTTCTTTACAAACTTCCCCTCTTGTCGTCCAATGGACCTATACATATAGTCATCTCTAAGAGACTGATATTTGCGCAATTAGTGTAGTTTAGACACCTTTGGATGTCGCTACAGATTTAACCCCTCAGTCCCCAGCTAAAATGTTTGCACCGCCCGCGCGATTCGCGTGACGCGGTGTCGCTAAAAAGTAACCTAACATAGAATTTGTCATACATTTATTTTCAATAAAATTCATTATGAATTTCAATTTAATACTTATTTCTGTTTATTTTGTTATATTACTTATTTTAGTGCTTTTACTTCATTACAAATAGATTTTAATTGTACTTTCATAGTAAAAAGTGTACATATCCAGCGCAAGACAGCAGCGTGAATATCACAATTATTTCTATATATTACTCGAAATTATTTATGTAAAAAGATAAATTATGTTCATACAAAAGCTTTTATAACAATTTTACAATAAAACACTAATAATACACTAGATAAATCCAAAAATCAACACAATAACACGACACACCTAACAGTCGTGAAGAAATGGACGTAGATTATAAATAAATACCATAGACTAACTGAGTTTTTATTGCATTAAAGGATAGAAAATTTCACATGGAGCCTATAATACCAAATTTCTTCATAGACAAGTAGTCTCTAAATATAAGTTTTTATCGTTTAAAGTACTGTGGATGGTTGTGGTCGGATCCGACCGCTTGGAATTTGGCGGAATATCACCGTGGTCGGATCCGACCGTGTTCGTATTGTTGGGCTAAATGAGGTATTCCTGAAAGAAGAGGCCACAAACGTGTCCACGCAGTTAGGATCCCACAATAAATACAAGTCCAATGGTTAAAACAAAATTATTTAAATAACCTAACTGGGTAAAAAAAAGTTTAATGAACAGAGAAATATCATATAACCTATATCACTCCCATACTTAAAACGAATCTAACGACTCCTCATGTTTTGAAAACCATTAGCCGTTTAGTCTACCGAGCGTGCCAAAGAAATGAACATACATACATAAATACCTACTCGGAAAAACGTTACCTTCTTTCTCAGGCAGTCGGGTAACAACAAATTAACTGTGATAATCATTAGTACAGCTAATACGAATATAAGTTTTCTTCATTTTGTCATAATTAATCCGTAAAAGTTTAAAGCCTCTAAAGTCATCTTAGAAAAGAAAGGCGGCTTGTTTCAAACAATGGGACCTTTGAAGGTTGTTTTTGCTTAAAAAAATATTTTATTGTTAACACTAACTACTACTAAACTAAACTAAAATCCCACCTGATGTTAAGTGGTGAATCGCACTGACTTAATAAAAACCTATCCATCTTGCCTTGAAGACACCACGACACTGTAATCGGATGGAAAGACAGATGCTGTCAACTTATTCCACACCTTTGCTGTACGCATGACGAACGACGCAGCAAACCGTTAGGTTCGAATGCGTGGTAAGTCAACAACGAAAGGGTGGAGACTGGCCGAACATCTGGTCGTGGTGGAAGGGAGGGGGAGGAATTAAATCATGCAATTCCTGCGGACTCTCCAAAATGCATCCTATACAAAACCGAAAAGCTGGTTACTTTGCGCCTGTGTACAAGGCTAGTAAGATCGGAATTTAACCAAATTTGGATCACAAATAAGCCTCTTAGCACGCCTTTCCATTGAGTCCAAAGCTGTTAAGTGGCATTTTGCAGCACCAGCCCATTTTTGTTACAATTTAGAATATAATAGATTTATTAATTTAATCCCCTTGTTGCCTCAGCCAGTATCGGAATCCTCGGCGTCGACATATCGAGTGACGTGCAGTTTCGTGGTCACTTGGAAGGGAAGGTCAAATTGGCCTCTAAAAAGCTTGGCGTGCTCAGCAGAGCGGGACAGTATTTCATGCCGGCACACCACCTGCAACTTTACAAGGCGATGGTTCGGCTGCACATGGAATACTGTTCCCATCTCTGGGCTGGGGCTCCCCAGTACCAGCTCGTTCCACTTGACCGTAACCAGCGCAGAGCGGCTCGAATCGTCGACGACCGAGTGCTTTCCAATCGGCTCGATTCACTGGCGCTGCGAAGAGATGTTGCATCTCTTTGCGTATTTTATCGCATCTATCACGGGGAGTGCTCTGAGGAATTGTTCGGATTAATCCCAGCCGCCAAATTTCGTGAACGCACTACACGGCAAACGTCCCGATACCATCCACACCATCTGGATGCTTGGCGGTCCACCACTGTACGTTTCACAAGGACTTTTCTTCCACGTACAACCTCTCTGTGGAATAGTTTACCACCGGCAATTTTTCGGACCGATACGACCTGGGGACCTTCAAGAAAAGAGCTTACTCCTTTCTAACGCATGCTCGTTTGCCTCTTCTTCTATAATAAAATAAATAAATAAATAATAAATTAACAAACGGAGACGTCCTTCCCGCGTCCGCATGTCTTATTTAATTACATCGCTTTAAATTTATTCTAGTATAATGTATTAACCTTCGCGACATTTGCAGTCTAGGAGGACGAATACAAAACAAAAACGTCGACCGAATAGTATTTATCACGTCTGAATGTTGATAGAGCATGTGTTTTCCTTTAGTCATATTACATGGTATATATACATAATCATAATACATAGATTTATTGCTGTGAAATCGCCTAAAGTCATTTTATTAATAAGACCTATTTTACCGGTAACGAGGCATTCCCTTAGTCATTAGGATTTTTTTATAGAATAAGTGTGACAAAAAGCACACAGTCCACTTGATGGTAAGTGGATGTTTACTGTGGCCTATAGACATCTACATTTATCCTTGATTAAGAATCAAAACGCAGATGTGTTGTCACACCTGAGTACTAAGATGGAATGCCTCGTTTCCAGTAAAAAATGGTCTCCGGATCTCTACACTCACCATACAAAACACATCAATATTAAGCAGTTATTATACGCTGGCATTCTGTGAGAGCGTGATCCTTCCCCGGTCGAGCCGACCCATTCGTGCTACAACTATAATATAACTGAAGCGTGGCTCTACCACGTATGTAACGACCACGTAACAACGCGTTAGCATTTTGATTCTAAATCGGGGATAGACGTTGATTGATGTTTAATATTTACGGCTACAGCATCTACTTACCATCAGGTGGTCTGTATGCACACTTGTTATTTTATAATATTAAAAAACTATTACAGTGATATTGTTCAACCATAACACAACCTCGATAAAAATAAATAGAGTTAAGTAAAAAATTATAAGCTCAAAATATTGTAATAACTATTTTTGACAAAACATTATTTTCATAAATAGATCAAAACAAAATCATATACGATATATATTACTACAAAATAAACGAGCAGCATAGTAAGAAAGAACAAAATAAACAAAAAACTAAAATTATCACACTTAGAACAGTATTCCTCGAGGTATTTTGCTATTTATTTTAAAGGAAAAGAAAAGACGCTCGATTACGAATCAAAATGGAGATGCGTTGTCACCCCTGAGGGCTAAGATAGAATGCTTCGTTTCCATTAAAAAGGGCCTTGAAAGTATGTTATGGGTGACTGAAAGTTGGATAGGTTAGCAAAATTAAAAGACCAAGGGCCAGGATTAAGAAAGAAATGTTTCGCTTTTTTGGTCACGTGTGATAGAGAAAATTTATGGTGAAGAAGTCAGCGGCAAAATAGGCAACGGAAGGATCTTTACGATTAAATTGACGTGTAGAGCCATAAAAGTAAAGTTATAGTCTATATACGTCCCACTGCTGGGCACAGGCACAGTGTCCGCCGCGCTACCCCAATGCGCGTTGGCGAACTTCACATGTCTTTGAAATATTTTTTTCTTATTCCTCAGACATGCAGGTTTCCTCACGATGTTTTCCTTCACCGCCGAGCACGCCGATTTTATTGGTCCCGGGGTGGATCGAACTCGGGTTACTTGCGTTCTGGTATATTTACAGCGAGCGTTAACCATCTGAGCTACCACGGTAGAGCCATACTGCAGCTATATTACGAGTATAGTTGTAGCACGAAGGGGTCGGCTCTCTCAGAATACTATTGTAAATTAGCAACATAATGCTGCCGAGTTTCGAATGGCGAGTGTACAGAAACGGAAATATTATTCCTATTCATTGAAAACGAGGCATCTTAGATCTCAAGGGTACAACGCATCTGCATTTTAATTCTTAATTAAGGATAAATATACATGTCTATGGACGAAGCATCCACTTACCATCAGATGGACTTTGTGCTGGCTTGTCACTCTTATTCAGTGAAAAAATTGGTGACACCTACATTTATGCCCCACGGGATTAGAATTTGCGAGTTTCTATACCTATCGCTGTAACTTTGATGACTTCTGTTAATTAACACAGCCAAAATCATGATAACTTGCAGTTGGTATTGAATGAGATCGAGATCCATGCGAATCCGAGTTGAATCGCTACTTACTCATAAAGATCACATTAGATAAGCCTCAGAGCACTTCGCTCTAAACAGCTTTTAAGGACCTTGATCTATGTGAGCGTGAGTTGAAGTCACTCGTGTCGGGATCAACATCCTTGTGAAAAACCAACTTTTGCTGCGCAATCCTCAGGCCAGAAGTGATTGAACTCACCACGCGGACACGTGTGTAGCACACATACACAAATGTATTTTAGACGTGCATTTTGCATGTCTTAAATGAGCCGACGAATTTTTAGGTTGCTGCGAATGACTTGCTTATTTGCATACTAAATACATATAGACGATCCAGTGCTAAAGCGATAAGCGTTATTTTAAAATTGTATGCCTTCTGTTCTGGGTTTGAGATATCTAAGATTCGGAAGATTTCTGAGAATGAAGATTATTAAGTACGCACGCTGCTACCTACTTGCTTTATATATAAAACTATTTCTCTCTCCCAATAGGTTTGCTGGAAGAGAACTCTTATTAGGGTTAAGCTCGCCTTTGTACATTTATTTAAATATTTAATAATTGTTACCAACTTATTGTGTGTACAATAAAGAATAAAGAATAAAGAATAAAGATTTTTTTTTATAAAACTGAAGAGGCAAACGAATGTACAGCCAAGTTATAGCAAGAAGGCTACAGATGCGTTAGCACTCTTGATAATTATACTGGCTTTTTATAACCTTCTGGCCAGAACATAGTACTGCAATCACTGATATTTGGCATCAGAAAAAGGTTGGACGGTATTCAATAACTACGGGAGTCTGGATATTTGACTATGTTGCATTTTTTGTATGTAAAACACTTTCACGGTACCGGAGAATATTTTTTTAATTATATCTAAATAAATATGTTTCTCATTACCGTTACAGCCTGTCCAAGAGTTCACTGCCACTGTTACTGCCAGCCTGATAGAGTATGTACCTCGTAGGGATATTTGCCATAGCTGCCACGCTCGACAGGCGAGTTGCAAACGGTGGTAAATTCTCTAGTTGTTGCTAGAAAAACGTTGCTGCTTGTTTGTTTCCCACAGTCGCTTTTTACGGCACCCTCGAAACGATATTGGGTAGTGAATATTCTTATACCGCCATTTCACGGTTGGTAATTATTATTAAGATGTAATAAATGTAATTATTTTCTATGTATTTGACTTTTCTCTTTTCATTTATTTTTTTTTACATTTATTTCTTTGGCTCCTATTATATATTTTTCTACTTAGCTTAATGGTTAACGAGGCGAGAATAGGTTTAAACATTAACACACTTTTCAAGATTTCTTTTAAATTTATTTAGGACAACCAACAAGACATACACGAACACAATGTAAATACTACAAATTACAGAAAGGTTTATATCTAAGTACAGTCTTAATTAAAGGTTGCCACGGCATGCAATGTGGACAACGAATATGTTTCTTAAACTTACAACAAGATATCTCGCATTGTGTCTAAAATTTTCCTTATATTTTTTCAAGATCTCAAAATATCACTTATTACTATTATTTCAGTTCCATTATATGATAAAGCAAATTTCAAAAAAATGGTCGCGTGCTGTGAGTACCTAGTCAAAATAAATGATAAGAAAGTGAATCAATCACTGCTTAATTGCAGCCATAAATAAACAAAATAACATCTCATCATTTAAAATTAATACGTTAAGATGCAAAAAAGGCATATTCCTTTAGCCCAAATGTTCCAAAACAAAAGGTGTCTACGAACCTGTAATCGGCGCAAGACGCGCATGTGTGAGTGTCGTACGAAACGCTCGGCTTAGATAAGTTCCCAAAATTATGTAGATGCGCCATTTTGTTCTTATAAAATGATTTTCGATGTTATTCGCAAGAATAATTTCAAAACTGATAAATTTATGATAATAAAATAAATTTATTATAACTGATTCGTTTTTCAGATTATTTTTACTTATATGTTGCCTAGAAAAAAAATCTAATCTGCAAATTCATACTTTTCATCACAAGATAAACGTTTTACCTGAAGTTTTCTTACAAAAATAACCAGAACGATGACAATTAGTGTTCCTATGTTCTGTCAACACAAGCCGAATAACATTAAGATTTTGTTTATTTTACGTATAATTCAACTAAATGGGCATTATCTCCACAAAAATTAAAGTGCCCGGTCTGCATAAAAATAATCAACTCTTCGGCCACAATTCTGTAGTTATATGACGGTTCGTCCTTTTTCTAACAAGGGCGTGCGGCCGACAACCCTGCGCTATCGATCTAATGCGCACACGCATGCCTGTGTGTTTATGTGTGGGACTCGTTGATTGTACAGGGTGACTTTTAGTTTCAACGGAATCTAGCTATCGTCGTTAAATGTAATTGAAGCGATATAATTTCTTACTCATATAAACAGAATGTGGTTTTTAATCGTTGAAATTTTCGATCAAATGATTGATATGTTTAATTTGATCAACTAATGAATGTCATTACTGACTTATAACAATTAAAAAAAAAAGAAGCTTTCACCAGAACGTTATTATATTTTTATCAAAACAGTATCAAATTTAATTCAAAGATTCAAAGTTCTGCTAAATCTTAATGTATTAAACTTTAACCGTAAACAATGATATTTAAAACGAGTTTAAGACGATTTTTCTAAAAAGAAGGAAAATATGATAAAGAATACAAAAAGAAAATAGAGAATGGTTTTTTCCGGTGTATTTTTAAAATCACTTTAAAAATATTCTTGAAACTTGCTGTATATCTCGTCCTAACCCACTAACTTACTGTGGCCCCCGGTCAGGCGCATTGAATAGTTTCCAAAGGTTTATTTTGCACTATTTTTAGGGCACCTGTGAAGTCCCAGCGACCTTAACCGGATTATTGCTTTAAATCTCCAATTGGTTTTATTATTCAGCGCGTTTTATTTTTCTTAAAAGCTTTTTAAAATGTAGAAAGAGGTTATAATGCAAAAGGGTTCTAAATATTCTATGGAAAGAATGCTGACCTGACAATAAACAAGACAAAAATATTATTTTAAAAATTAGCAACTTAAATACAGGAAGTTGAGAGATGTAGATGGCTCAGGACCGAGTTTTGTGGCATTCCTTGGAAATCTATGTTCAGAAGTAGACTTGTGAAAGGGTATGATGATGATGAATTTATTTCCTTTCACTCAAATGTATATAAATAGATTATTTTCTATTTCGAATAGTCTAAATATTTTGAAGTAGAAAATATGTTATGTTACTCGTATCTACATACGGTTGAAATGTTGACAGCTATGCTTAAATGATTAATTCCCAATTTATCACATTTAGTAGCACCACGTAAAAAAATATCATGATCAGTAAGATCTGTGTGGCACACCATACCAACAGCAGAATCTCGGAAGGCAGGCGGAGCCCCTGGTTGCCTGCGAGATAACAAGGAACAGTTGATGACTTGCTAACAGGCATAGAAACTCTGAGCGTTGATCATCAAGTAGATTCGTTTAATAAATACATATATGTTTTTCGTTAATCTTATGTTTACTAAAATTTTATAATATCATGAAAATACAAAATTGTTCGTTTTTTGTAAATTTTACCTATACTAAAATTTCTACGAATTTTACAATGTTAATCAAAGTATAGAACAATATGGTTCTCAATAGGAATCGACGTATGGATATTACAATATTAAAGCAAAAAGTAAAGGATATTTAATTTTCTCTCCTCTGTTTCCGTAGTGTATTTTTGAAATATGGCATTCGTGCGATCGGACTTCTTGAGATACTCCATAATAAATTGTTGAAATTGTTAACTTTCTTCTTCATACTTCAAACAGAGTGTATAAAAGCTGCATTTTTTTCTTATATTACAGTGTTTGTGGTAATAAAATATGACGACAATTAAAATGTTACTGAATCGGTACGGTCCCTTCGTTAGCTATATATTGAAATTCATTTTATGGTTGATAATGCAATATGTTCATAGTATAGTTCATCTTCGATGTTGATATGCAGAAGTTGTTGTTGTAGCTGACGTTATCAATTTCCATATGACATCACCTTCCTAAAAGAAAAATATTCCGATAGTTAATAAAATGGCATTATAATAATTTAAAGATCACTATAAAAATAATGTTGCACTTATTTTGCATAAATTGATATGAACAGGAAGTTTTAAGGAAAATAAAAAATGTCGAAATCCAAAAACATTTGCCGGACATTTTTAAATGCGTTCGCGCCGAAAACGCCAAACAACGTTCCTAAACCAAACACAGGCTTCTGTTACCGAAGTAGTCACGTCAAAACGAATCCTTTTAGCAAAATTAGTCAGAGTTCCCGAAAAACACGGCCGTCGACCCCTCAGGGCAACACCTAAATATTTTAGTATCAGAAAATTCAGATGTTTACATAACACGGCGAATTTTTAAAGAAACTTCACGCCAAAGGGCTACAAACGCACACAGATAAAAATTCTGAGTGTGTGAGTGACGCACACACGGAGAAGACATAAGAATGCCCAATCGGTACATGTCGCACTACTACAATGAAGGGACGACGTAAGTCGCATACAAGTGCATAATTCGGCCGAGATGCAAAAAAAAAATATTTGGCAATGCGGCCCCTACGCGCCCGCCAGTCGCCCGCCCGACAGGGTTAGGTTAGGTTAGATTTTTTGGCTCAAAACGCTCGTTGGGGATTTTTTGAGTATTTATGTCTACACCGCTAGGAAAAGGAATTCTTCCTGCAGCTTTATTAACGACAGTACGTCGCAATTTTTGAATCGGAGCACGTGTCGGCTCGGTCTAGTCGGACTCCAATTTGAATTCTTGAATTTCGTATTCAATTTTTCTAATTGAGCTTTTATCTATATTTCTTAGATTTTCGGGCGTTTTGTTTCAAACTGAACGGCGAGCGCAGTATTATTTTGCCATAACATCTTTTTCAGAAACAGACCATGGCATAAATTATTTAAATCCAATGAAATCAAGATTTTTTTCTTTTTATGCAACAAAAGACTGTAGTGACTTGTGACGTGTTGTGATTTATTTTAATCTTTATTTAGAATTTTTTGTTTGGACACTCTGGTGTTTTATCGATTTTATTTGGTAAGTACGTTTTATTTTTGGTTTTATATTTTTTAAGTTTCTATTTCTATTTTATGTTAATATTTATATTTTAATTATGTTTTAACTTTTTGGGTCGTTTATTTTTATTCCTAAACTGAAGAACTTTAAGTACCCTGTTTGGTTAAAAATATTGTTTATTTATTAATAATCCGATAAACACGTTAAAACGTCACTGTTCACACGTATATAGATAAAACTTTGCTTTTGTAAACGGTTTACTGCTAAATGTATAAAAAAAAACACTGTCATAACAAATAATTGTATTTCTGATAAAAAATGGACTAGACTAGGCACAAGGACACGTCGTCCAGTGACGTCAGCGTCACTAGGCACTGGCGAGAAAGTCGGCCATCTTGATTCTGTGCTCTTTTTTCGAAGCCTACAAAGTGCGCGGGCGCAACCGCCATATTGGTGTACATATAGATTTAGAAATTATATATCTAAAAATACATAATGATTTTTCAGCATCGGTAAGAACTTATAATATAACATAGTTTTTTTTTAAAATAAGTAGTTATAAGAACAAGAAGTCGAACTTAACCATCTTATGTGGTTGTAGGTTTTTCCTGTCCTGTTTCATCTCTATGGTTTCATCTATTTTGTGATTAACAAAATTATTAATTAATTATTTTTTTAGTTAAAAGAGCTAATTTTATCATAAACTTAAGACTTTCAAATAGAAAAATCTTTTAATATTCAAGAATAGGCCTTGGGAACTACAACTTACATCAGTTTTCGGATTAAGAATTTAATAATTATTTACGTATAGTAGTAGCAATATTTTTTATCTATGTTTATCACTGTGTTAAAAAAGACTCCCTTAGCTTTATACTAAATTACTAAAACAATATGTTTCCTGGACTATGGAAAATTCATTCATATTTTCAAGTATAAAAATTTTAAAGCCCATTAATTTATTTACCACACTTTAAAGTATACGTGGTAGAGCCATGCTGCAGTTATATTAGTAGTATAGTTGTAGCACGAATGGGTCGGCTCGACCGGGGAAGGACCACACTTTCACATAATACAAGCGTAAAATAGTAGCTTAATGCTGCTGTGTTTCGTATGGTGATTGTAGAGAACCGGAGATCCATTCTACTGGAAACGAGGCATTTTATCTTAGTCCTCACGGGTGACAACGCATCTGCATTTTGATTCGTAATCGAGTATAGATGTAGATGTCTACGAGCTACAGTATCCAAATACCATCTGGTGGACAGTGTGCTCGTTTGTCACCCTATCCTATAAAAAAAATCATTCTTAGTTGTTCCTATTGACCACTTTACCACAAAAGTGGGTTAAAAATTATTAATAAATAATTTACACATTAAATGATATACTTATAACTTACTTGTACATGAAGAAATAAAAATGTTTTGGAATATTTTTCATTTATTTTATTATTTATTTTCATTTGACATTAGTTCAACAACACCTCGATGGTATAAAGTCGTACAGGACTAGTACAGTACCAATACTCGTAGTACAGGACCAATTTCGGATGCTAAGTTAGATTTATATGTTTATTTTTTAATATTTTTTTTAATGTTCTGTTGTTGTGTTGTGAAAGGTAACTACGATGGAGCTCCAAAGAAAGAATTAAAAATAAGCAGACATTTAAAAGTCAAAATTTTTTGTAAATAATTGACCACCAATATATTATAATGTTTTCAATTGCTACATTAATGTCATGAATTAGACAATATTTAATCTTTATCATGTTGTTATATAAACTTCTATAAAGAAATAAATTTTACTCCTTATTACATCTGATGCTAAGCAAAAGATATAGCAAAAGTTACAAGTCACGTACGTCCCACGCCTGAGCACAGGCCTTCTCTCATTTCTAAGAGAGTCTTGAAGCAAGTCTGTCGCGCTGCTACAGTGCACTGGTGGATTTAGCATATCCTCGAAATACTTTATTCCTCAGGTTTCCCTATAATGGTTTTTTTCCATCGTCGAGCACGTGCTATATCACTACTGAAATTCGCTATTAATAATTAGCTGAAATCTTTAAAATAAATTAAAAATTCTTGTAATCAAAAAAATTCTACTTACAATATATAACATAGAATAACAAATGGGCTAAATCTATAAAGGCATGCTTAATTTTCTCGTAACAAAATTGAAAATTGACACTTTTGACAGTTAAGATAGCTATGCCTTCGATTTAACAAGCTCCCTACTGCGGTAGCCCTCGTGAGAAGCGACAAGAAACTCACGAGTGGACTATTTTCCCCCCAGCAGTTACAATTTAACTTTCTTCCATATAACGAGTTAAAATATTCTAAGGAAAATTAAGTACATCTGTATCTTTTTTGCAAGGTAATCGTCTAGTTTATTTTAAAAGGGAAACAAGTGCGCTCCCAATGAAACCGGAGGTGATCAATCATCAATAAAATCTACAAAATATGAAGTTAAAAAACAACTTTAAAAAAAGTAAATGTCGACTTCAAAAATTACTTTTAGCTAAGCTTCGGGAGGGTGGGGGGGTGAGCATGAACCCTAGAACAGCCTTTTTCACATGCAGTTTCCACAGGAATAAGTATAAATTTTTTGAATCTTTTATATATACTTTAAAAAACAGGGTGGGGTTAGCATATTTGGCTCTAGAGGCCATGGCGGCTTTATCCATTGCTACGCCACTGCTCCCATCGTAAGGATTCACTCGGTATGAAACTATTAGTAATCGCAGATGTTTTACACTTTTGAAGCTGGTCTAGGTATTTTACGTCTGTTGTCACATCAATAGAGACGTCAAAATATAATGGTTTATATCGTGAATCAACATCTCTTGCAAAACTATACCTATACCTATTTTTATTTTTGCAAAGCTAAAGTCCGTTTTGTTATTATTAGTCAATTGTGTTTGTGCATTCATGATTTAGTTTAATGTTTATGAAATAAATGTATTAAAACTTGACTATACAGGATTGGTAATTTCAGATATAGATGTGTAGCACCTTCTTTTATATAAAATACTATCTTCTTTACTTGATTTATTTTTCTTGGATATAATGTATGTGCTAAATGAACCTATTTCCTTCTTTCTTTCTTTCTTTCCTTCTTTTACGAGTTTCTCTGGTATGACATAAACAAGATGACATTACCGCCGTCTAATCCGATATACATAATAACTACTGTACCTCATATTTGTTTACTGTGATTGTGTAAGTAGACTATTATTATGTTTGCTATAATTTAAAAAAAATCAATCTTAGACTATTATTTTATAATTATACCTATACTATATTATTTTATACGTGGTAGAGCCATACTGTAGTAATATTAATAGTGCAGTTGTAGCACGAATGAGTCGACTCAACCGGGGAAGGACCACGCTCTCACAGTATATCAGCGTGAAATAGTAGCTTAAAGCGGCTGTGTTTCGTATGGTGTGTGTAGAGAACCGGAGATCCTTTTTACTACAAAATTGGCATTCCATCTTAGTACTTAGGGGTGACAACACATCCGCATTTTGATTCCTAATCGAGATTAAATATAGATATGTATATGGGCCACAGCAAACACCGTCAGTTGGACTGTGTGCCCGTTTGTCACAGTTTCTTCTATGAAAAATATTTCGGTCCCATCGTCGTTAACAACTCCTTTAAAAATATAGTTGCTATGAAAATAACGTAACCAGAATAGGACGATCATTAAAATATCCAATTACCAATTTATCCTGCCAACCTAACGGCCATATATATTAGGCGCACTTTGTCAGGCAATTGATGGCATTATGTTGCCTTCCCGTTCAATTTCAAACACGCGATTTGTTGTAGTAAATACAATAAATATACTGTGTTTGATATATAGATTTTAACGTTACTAAAGAGATACACGAGCTTTGGGCATATCAGTTGGTCAACACCTACGTTTTAATGTAACCTTTGTGGATAAGTTACCGGTTCTTGTTACTGATTTCATGAAACTTAGCATAAATAAACAACAACTTTAAAGAAACTTCCATCATCAGTCCGTAAGCAAACCGGGGTTAAATTAAGGTTATCTTGTATAGCATAGAGTATTTGCCGTCATCGAAATACTGAAAGTTTCTTCGCAGAAAGGCCAGTAGTAAAGAACTCTGTCTCAAAACTATATATCATCACTTTCATCACACACGGGTTATACACACGTCCTTTAGGTTTTGAACTGATAATCATCTTAAGCGGATATTTCGTACCTTCGACACTGCTTGTTCTCGCTGATCAATGGGATTTTATATCGAGTACGTGGTAGCTCAGTTGGTCAGCGCTCGTTGTTAAATTCAACGTACGCGAGCAACCAGGGTTCGTTCCTAGCCGACATCAACAAAATTGTTAATTGCAATTTTAAGTGCTGATTTACTACGTGCCCGGTGTTGAAGGGAAACATCGTGAGGAAACCAGCATGCGTAAGAAATTAAAAAAAATATTTCGAAGATGTGAAGTTCGTCAACACGGATAGCCCTAAAAGTAAAACCCTCTCAGAAATGAGAGGAGGCCTGTTCCCAGTAGGGACGTATATGGGCTGTAACTTTAACTTTAACGTGAAAATAGTTAATACAACCATCTACTTGGTATAAGGTGTAAATTAGCCCTTGGCAGGCGAATTGAAGATTGTCGTACCAGACGATTCATACTATGTTGTTTTTATGAAAATATTTACAAAGTATTAGTAAAATTACTTCTAGAAATTTCAAATCGGACCTTTGATTCAATAGAACAATAATCCTTTTAAAAAGTACCTAAGTGTCCGTTGAGAAAATACCAAAACTCCTTAATGTTTACGTGCTATATCGCCTTATGATACTTATGATTCCAGAGTAATAAAACTGTTTCATTATCAGTATAATCATCATTGTCATCATTACAACTTATGTATAATGGCACTTAAGTATGTGTATCCGATTTATTCACGATATGTAAGTACTCACGGTAATACCAGAAGAAATAATATTCCTAGCCTTACTTCGGTTTATGCATTTTGATTAATGTCCAATAAAACCAATATTTTATAATACACTAACAATCCGCCCCGGTTTAGCACGGGTGATTTCTGGACCTCGACTACAGCGCCACCGGATACTGTTGTGAATATAAACTATTCTCGAATCAACACAGCCGTTTAGAAGTTCAGTCGCATACACACGGACAGATGTATTATATATACACACTTATAACACCTATATATAAAAATATCTTACTGGCAATGCCTGAATTAGTAAACCTAGGTTTAACCGGATTTTAAGGTATCAAGTTCTAGGCAATCCATCGGAGTTCATGGGAGTTGCCGTATCAAAAATAAGTCATTGTTGGATAGTTCTCGTAAACTTGCGATTGCCAAAACCCTTTTTTAACTTTACACTTTCACAGCTTTTCATTATAAACTTAAACCACATCGAAGATAATTGAACTTGGCTTATAATTTGTTTTTAAATAACCCATATACCTATATCATGCAAATACGGTCACGAAATTGTACATAACTCTGTAATAAAACGTGGCTACTCGATCAGTAATTATAAAAATGTCCCGCCAAAATTACCATGTTTTTTATTATAAAATTTACAAAGATCGTAACCTACATGCAGCCAGTTAAAAACAACTTCACACAAATACAAAGCCGTTTCGCGCATAATATGAGTAAATGTTTTTCTGTCCTTATCACGCATTCAAACACGACGCATTCGGAGGCGCTGTGTCATTTTGCAACACGGTTTATAAAATAATACCAATAATACTGTGTACTTGCTTAGTTGGAAAACTGCTTAATATAAAGTGATAGGCATAACAAACAACCAGTTGTAGTTGGCACGCGTTGCAGCGCGTAACCTGTCTGATTATGGATCGTTTTATTTTGATCCACGTGCTTGAATATATTGTATTGTACTTTTTAACATTGGTTTGTTTCAGTGTTGTTGCTATTTGTTCGAAAACTAAAAAAATAAGGGTGTTTTATGCTATTAGAACCAAAAAAAACATAACTTTTGAAATGGTTTAATAAGTTAAAAAAGCAACTATGAAAGCAGTTTTAATAATAGGAAAGCATAATGATTCCATTATACATAAGTACTTTTCAAGGTCAACTTACATACCTATAAATTTTAGTTTGTTAATATATTTGCGTCCATGACGGCAATGGCTCGTAACTTTCGTACAATTGTTTACACAGAAGCATAAGGATATACAAATAAAATATTTAATAAATTTAATAAAAGATCTTTTTATATACTTCGACTATTCAGGCTTCATAATGAGGCAGATAAAAAACTAAAAATACAAAAAAATGTTGTGTAATAGTTTAAAGATCAATCCTATGTGTGTTATACATGATATGAACATAACCTTTTTAACAGCAACTCTGTTAGAATAAAGGTTTTTACTTACAACCTTAACCTTCCATCATTTAAGAATATCCAAAACGGCTTTAAATTCTCACAGAGTAAGCACAGTTTTAAAGCAAATACGTTGCACTACTACAAAGTAATCATCGTGTAAAATCTATTAAGACTGCTCTTTGATTCGCACTTAATCTTTTTAAAAGAACCACTCGGATTCGTATTCACGCCCGCATATCATTGAGGAAAGCTTAATGAAGCCATTGCGTTCATAAAACTGGTTTCGAGATGAGCAAGTTATTACATGATGTGTATAGGACTGCAAATAGTCAAGAATCTCTGTCATTTACATTGTTGTGCGCTTGTTAGTAGAGTAAATCCAACTCTATAATTAATAGACAACTACTTGTAGTATGTTTTACCCATACATAAAAGTGGAAGTACTCTTTAAATGGACGCTTTACTTTCGCGCCACGTTGTATAGGTTTAGTTGAGTTTTAGTTTAAAAATATTACTTTTTTTGATTATGGCACTTTAGGCGTAAACTAAAAATTAATTATGTTTATTTGTATGATGTAGAGCTACGTTTTTAAATGTGAAGTAAACAATGGAATAATGACAATAGAATGTTGTTTTTGTTTTTCTGGCGAAGTTGTGAACATGAAAGGACTTTTTGAAATGCTCTTATGAATATTGTAACAGAAGTGCTAGCTCAGGGGCTAAGCATCATAAAAATGATATTATTGTTAATACTCCCCGACTCCGCTATACCTATATCAATTCAGGAGCTTAATGGTAAAACCACACCCAAAATTGGATGAATTATTCACATTTTATTCGAATAATTTACAAAGCCGTAAGGCGACGTTGCAGTAGGTACCTTTTAACTTTTATGAATATCTGTAAATATAAGTACTTAAATTTAATTAATGTCCAAAACAAAATCATTTTATAAAAATTGAATGTAAGAACCATGGTAATATGAAAACTAATAGGCGAAGTAAAAAAATAAATAAAAATGACAAATAATCGCTATTTAAACGTGCACCTTGAAGAGATTACAATGAAACCGTGAAAAACTTATATCGAATGAAAGAGCTCATTATTTTTAAGGTTAGGTTGAAAACACATTCTACAAATTAGTTTTTAATAATTTTATCTTATGAAAAAATAAACAAAACGGACGAGTGCACGGCGAGATATCTTTAAAGTTAGACGTAGGTTGTTCTTTCTAATTTTTTTTTTTCACTTTAGTACTAATTCTTGCGAGAATTGCTGGTAGCTAAGGAACGTTTTTATATGCACATGCTGAACTACAAAAGGGTCTTAAGCTCAAACATAAGCGTGCTCTAAGGAAAGGTTACCTTAAGTTAACTACTTAAGGTTAAGAAAGGTTACGCAACCAGCACTAGTTTGGCTGTGCGTTGCTTACTCATCGAAACATCCTCAAGACACTTTTTACTGGAAACGAGGCATTCCATCTTAGTCCTCACGGGTGACAACGCATCTGCATTTTGATTTGTAATCGAGGGTAGATGTAGATATCTATGGGCTACAGCAATCATTTACGATCAGGTGGACTGTGTGCTCGTTTGTCACCCTATCCTATAAAAAAAAAACAACCTTGAGGTGCAGGGGGATATACAATTAATCTACACCTGCACAAATTACATATCAACTTTGCTGCCGGTTTCCGCATCTATACACTTGGAATCTTTTTGTTACCGTGTAGTGGCGGTGCGGTCTACGACTATTCACTACTCTGTATCATCCCGTGGGCGTCATAGGAGGCGACGGAGGGAAACAAATCAGGAAATGGGCAGCAGCGTCTTCTTAATAACGACTAAAAGTAAAAGAACTGCGTTTTCCAACTCGCTTGGTCTATGGCAAATATCCCCCCTAGGAGGCAATATATGAGGGAGTGCAGCAGTAGACTTTAATAGTTTGTAACGGTTTAACAGTAACACCTGGAATCCTTTCTGGTGTCAGTAAAATCCTAGAGCCTTAGGGATACTAAAAGAAGGAGCCGTGGTAGTTTAAGCTAGGTTCAGCTTTTAGATTTCAGCACGCGTAATCTGACTTTAATCCTAGCCGGCACCACTGAAATTTAATAAGGTGTTGATTTACTTCGCGTTCCGTGGTGAAAAAAAAATTAAGTAGTAAGTAAAAAAATTAATTAAGTCCTAGGATCATTTTAGTTATGCAGATTAACTGCATAACTAAAATGATCCTAGGACATGTGAGGTCCGCCGTTACGTACCGGAGATGCGGATCGAACTTTAAACCCACTTAAATGTGAGACGAGATCTGGACATCATAGATAGTGCAATTTCTTCCTTGTGGTTAGAACTAGTGACTAAGAGCGTCGTCCTATATTCTGCTTGTCACCCTTTGTCGAACTTTTTTACTAATTGGTTGTCAGTTCACCGAGCTATACTAGTCACTTCAGCTATTTTGTACTATATAGGTTTTAAGATGGGTATCACTTTTACGGATTCTAACATTAAGCCTGGGTTAACTATGATATCACGACGTTAATTAAGCACTTCAGTCCAACCTGCGACCCCAGGTGCTATAAAGCGCTTAACATATTACCTATTATCATTCAATTATTATGCATCAATATTCAATAATTATTTTATATTTATAATTCAAAAATATACACAATAACCAAACACATAGTATACAATTGTGATCTATCACTACGGAATATATGATATGTATTCAACGACTACGCCTATAGCCCAGAATTTAGTCATTGCGTACACGCGTGAATTAAACGCAGGTGCCGCATTCCTTCCTTGCCTTTAAATAGCATGCTATGTTTTTTTTTTTAATTAAAAGTGTTAAGGTTGTAAGCCATAAAGGCTGTTTTGTACGAGTAGATTAGGATTATAACTTCATGGGTCAGATTTAAAATTATCATAGGATTATTTTGCGTTCCCGCCCAAAGTTCCCGCTTAATACATAATAACTTGATTCGAGAATCTTCTTTTGGTGTTGAACTAATAGAGCGACATAATATTCACATTGCTAATCACAATCACACTATTAAAGGATAAAAAAAAGAAAACCTTTCCGGTTCGGTTGTCTGTTCTTCAAATTATTTGCCATCCATTGACACTTGAGCTTACTAATCCGTTCAGATATGTTAGTTACTTTTGTACTTCCATCGCTATCCTTGTCAAGTAATATTAATTGTTAACTAAAATCTATATGAAAAATTTACATTTAAATTTAGTTTTATATAAATTGCATAATAATTATAAGTATTATTATTAGTTCATTGCTATTTTTTACTTTATATTACTATATATATATATATATATATATATATATATATATATATATATATATATATATATATATATATATATATATATATATATATATATGTAAATATTAGTGTTATTGTAGCTGTCGTATTGTCTCGCGGGTGTTTTAAAAGGTAGAAGAAAGAAAATCCGATATTCTTCTATCATTCTTATCAGTTCTTTCTTGCTTTTACCTTGCAACTACTTCTTTTACGCTCTTATTTAGACGTCTAAATTCTGCCTTTTATTTACCAGCTTTGGTTACAAGTAAAAATCTAGCCATGCTCTCTTCTTTGCTTCAACTTCCATACGTACCTCATCATCCCACCATGACGTATTATTTTTCCTTTCATTCGTTCTCTTACTAACACCACATACTTCGGCTGACCTGCTAAGCGTGGAAACTATGGCAAATATCCCTAGGAAGTAATTTATGGGGGGGAGGCTATGTTCAACAGTAAGCCTTTGATAGGCAATAATGGTATATATTATAGTAATAGGATAATTAATAATTTAGAAAAGTTTAGAAACGTTGAGAATTAAAAAAGTTATAATTTACCGCGATCAAATTCGTAAAACTAGTTTTAATCAATGTAAAAAATCTATTATATATTCCAATGATTTTTATTTATAGTTTACAAACTTCATGCCCCATTATCGATTAATGACATTATTAATAATCCGATACTCTTAAGAATATCACTGTGAACACAAAAAGAACATTAAACTGAATATAACCCGAGTAAATTACTGGCTATAAACGGTTTTTATTTTTCATCCTTTGATCCGATTGTCGATCGAAATCACCAGCTGCTCTAACAATAATTTTATTTCTCAAGATCGAGCTGGCTGGAATCGTATTCCCTAATATACTAGTATAGTTACTTCCGACGTATACGATGTTTTTTTTAAAAAAGTAACAAGCGACACATAGGCAATGTGATCGTAAGTCGTGAATGCTGATACCTATACCCGTAGACATCTACATTTTTATGCTTGATTAACAATCAAAATGCAGTTCACTTGTGGACTCAGAGACTAACTACTTTTATAATAATATACTTACTCACGTTTACATTCATACACGAAAAATAAATAGATTGTTTAAGTGTAGTGTTGTTTTGATTTTTTAGTAATATAGAGTTATACTAATTATAATGTGAGCTAAAATGAGATAATTATTCGTTAACATTTTTTTCAATATACCTGCATTTTTAGGGTTCCGTTTTCATACAAGCGGAACTCTTATAATTACGTTCTGTTCTACTATATATCTCTTATTTATTACCGAATTATTTAAAATAAAAGAATAATACGATGAAGTGGCGGTTTAAGAATACTACATATAGTCGTGGTGGTGTAAAAATACCTACTATCACATATCGTCCCGTAGGTGTCATCAGAGGCGGCAGAGGGAAATTGGAACAGGAACAGGGACGAGCAGCAACATCTTCCTGACAATAACTCAAAATATTATGGAAACTGCGGTTGCCAACCTGCCTGCCAAGCGTGGTAACCATGGCAAAATCGGGGGGATGAGGCGATCTATAGAGGAGGCCTGTGTTCAGCAGTATACCTTTATAGACTGTAGTGGATAGATTGGGTATAATATTTTATCTACATACTTATATCGTACACTTTACAAAAGTAATAAAGTTTACGTCAATTTGCTAAGAAAATGCTGTCAATATATAATTCTTAATAATCCATCCGTGTAAACATTTTTTTAGACTTCTATATAACGTTCCTAAAACCATAATGATTTCTTAAATTTACGCGAACACTACACATTGAATAAAACTATTATTTACGGATTTTATCGCGTTTAATTATTTTAATTTATTTTTACGACACAAAACATACTACAAGCCGCCGAAGAAGATTAGTCAATTTTTACCATCCGTCAAGTGTAATATCCCTCTACAAGATGCAGGAGTGTACAAGTTAGATTGTGAATGTGGTCTCTCTTACATAGGTCAAACAAAAACATCCATAAAAACCCGCGTGAAAGAACATATAGCTGACGTGAAGCACCGACGCTCCGGGAAGTCTGCAGTCTGTGAACATGTTCAGGATCGTCCCCACCATTACATCAGATTTGATAAACCACAAGTCCTCGCAAAAGAACACCGATTCCTACCAAGGATGATACGTGAGGCTATTGAAATTAAAAAACATCCTAATTTCAATAGAGAAGATGGTTGGGTGCTGCCATCTGCTTGGGATCCTATAATTAACAAAATTAAACCCAAACCCAAGCATACCACTGCAAGACTTGAAGATACTGTAAGTTCGTTTTGCGTAAATCGGACCAAAAATTAATATTCAAAAACTGAAGGTAGCCGGACTAACTATGACATTGGGACGTCAAACATCTCAGTCCCCCCCGTGACCATGGTTGCTGTAAAGCGCCCGAAACGTCGGGATAATAATAAAAATAAATTAAAGTAATTAAACGCGATAAAATCCGTAAATAACAGTTTTATTCAATGTTCCTAAAACCATTTTTAGAAATTAGGCTAAGATTCCTAAATAACAAGCTTTAATTTAAACTGCAATAATCTTAACTTTTTGTAATCTAATAATCGTTTGCAATAATCTAAAAATTAACCGTCACCTTTTTACTTTAGATAAAAATTAAAACAAATGCTAAACTGTTGAAGCTGAAAAAACTTTAACTGATTAGTAATGTGCCCAGCGAAACACTGTCTTGCGCCTGTACCAACACGCACTTGACCACTATTTTTTTATTGACCCTATCCTTCTACGTTTATACTAGGACTTGGATTCGTTTACCATAGACTTTGGTTGGCTTTCGCGATTAAAAAAGAACATTATTTATGGTCTACAGTTTAAAAAAAGACCGAACAAAGGCGTACATGTAGTACTGCCTCTCAAATCTAAGTAATACTCAATCACTTCCTCAATCTCGCCCAGCGTTCGAGGACGACCAGTGCACTGCGTGTTTGTAGCCTTGCACTCGTCTAGCGACTTGTTGCACTCGCCGCACGCTAGGTGGGCGTGTTCAAGCCGATAGAATTCAATTTACCTACCGACTTTATAGTGTTGTTCCATTGTCCATTGCAAAAAAATATGTCGATTTTCACGCCAAATTTCAATTGCAAAATTAATAATAATCAAGTTGCTTTAAATAATTGTTATGATAATTAACATGCATAATAAAACAAAACAAATTCAAAAATAATAAATCTTCTTTATAAAAGGTGGAAGGATGAAAGTTGAATCAGTGCATAAAAAAACTAAACCAAAATGGCGGACAGTTCGTGTTATTTAATTGAACAAGGGGACAGATGAAAAGAAAACATTCTGCGAAAGTTGCCATTGTAAAAACTATATCAATAAAACAGCGCGCGAAACTGCACCTGCTTTAGCCACGAAGCTAATAATAAAGTGACATTAAAACCCAAATTCATATTCCCGTTAGTAATTTATTTTAATTGAAATAATCACAGTGGTTAACCTTAACAAGACGCTTATCTGGAAAACAAGATTTACTCTTTACAATAATTTTCGTTACGTTTCAAACATTTTATACAGGAAGCATAAAGCATAGCAAAATAAAGTACAATCGTTATAAATAGCTATATAATTACTGCGTGCCAGTTTTATTGAAAAATTGTAGAAACCAAAATAAAAATTGTCAATTTTCTATTTTAGACTAATCAAAGAGAATATAATCACTACGTAGCACACCTACGTGTGGAGTCATGGCTTAAAGGACAAGCATCCAAGCCAAAAATCTTAATTAAAAAAACACCTACGATTAGGTATAAACTGAAACGCAGCATATCTCCCTTGTCGCATTAACGCTGTAAGTTTAAAGTTAGGAAGATTATCATTTCTTATCCACCTTGTATTTCCACAAAGGTCGAGGGGAAAATCGACTTCCACTAACATCCATGCGACATTCAATGATACTCTCCTTGAACATTCGTGATAAATATCTACGTTCCGATCGAACCGACTAGTCTGTTATATTGTTTGAGTTTGTCAACCCGAACCTTGCGGCTTATCTGATGTTTACTTGCTAATTTGGGGTTGCTGAACATGCGACTTAAACCTATTCTTCCAAATAAACAATCGAAGTTTATTTAATTCTAAAATGCGGTTTTGACGGCTCCGTGGTGCAGTGGCTTAACAATGAGTTGCAGTGCTGGGGGCCGCGGGTGCGAATCCCGCGCAGAACAAGTCATTGTAGATCTACAAGGAATTGTTCGGAGTCTGGATATTTTCCCTGTGAAATCTATGTTTGTAAACGGCCTCCATGATACAGGAGAAAATCCGAGGGTAGGGGTGGGTAATCTTTAAAAAAAGAATGTGAATGAAATGAAAGTATGTAAAATTCATAATCACTTGCCAAAGCTTTGTTTTTGATTTGTGTACTCGTATATATATATATATATAAGCGAAATACTGACTGACTCATCACGAGATTTTACGCACGATTTTTGCAACTTCAACTTTTTGTAGGCGAAAATAGGTAGAAATCAAAAAAATTGTACAACCGGCTTCAATATAAATAAAATGAGAATAGTCGAAGTCAATTAAATACGCATTATTAAGGATAACTCAAAAACTGCTCTACGAGTTAGTTTAGTTTAGTTTTAGTTTTTAGTTAGTTACAAATTAGTTTGAACAAATTGATATGATATAAATTGTAAATCATATTTGTATTATCTGGCAATCAAGACTATTCCAAAATGCTTACAAATTAGCTTATGTGAATAAACAAAACAAATGAATAGGTATAATGAATACAGCTCAAATAAGGAGTTACTAATGGCTACAGATTGTTATAACAAGGTTTAAAAATTGAATTTTTTTACAAAAAACAATCTTAAATATCGTTACAATTAAAGAAATATAAATCATAATAATTAAAAAAAAATAGTACATTCTGCAAAATGGCACTTATTGTAATGCTACAAGGCATTAAGTAAGATTAAATCACCTATGATTTTACACCCTATAGAGTTAAACATAAGATGTACATTTGTGTAACATATTTCAAAGCCGTTAGCCTTCCGCGATCATTAAAAGCCTACATGCATGCGTTATACCTAGCCGCTATAAATAACAAAGCCGGAGCGTCACAAGGATACTGCATTTGTGTAGGATGGCTACGAGAAAGGTGTTTGATGAGGATGATTCCCAGTCTTGCAACATTGCAATCATTCAGATTTCAGTGTGTTAGGTTTATTAATCATTATAGTACATTCATATATTATAATTATACTAAAACTAAAGCGCTTATAAAAATTTAAGCTATATAACTTATTACAAAAAATAAAATAAAAACGATTAATCGTGCACATAACAAGTGCTTGTACAGCTTACAAATATTTGTTACAATTACATTTGTCAGCTGGCTCAACAAATCGGGAGCGGATTTTCGTGTTCTTTTAAAAAAAAATAAGATAAAGTTCATTTTTCGTTAACAAATGCGATAAACGAGTACGCAGTTCACCTGATGCTAAATGTACGGTGTGGCTCATAGATGCCTATATCTATCCTTAATTAAGAATCAAAATGTAGATTCATTGTTGCTTCTTAGCATTAAGATAGAATGCCTCGTCGTACTTACGCAGCGTAGTTTAACCACGTTATAAAAATTTTTACAATTCGTGTGATTGTTATTTCATCTTATATGCTTTACATTAATTAAATAATATCTTATATGCTTTACATTAATTAAATAAAATAAAAATCATAGAGTATTTTACATTAATGTAAATACTCTATGATTTAACCAAATTGACGTAGGATGGAAAAAGCTAAAATACCCAAAACTGGTAGTATCGGTACTTAGCCGATTAGTGGAACGTAAGAGCCCGGAACGTATCACCCCCATTATCTTACGTAGTTGTCAGAAAAGGTAACAGTGAAAAATGGCAAAAATATTTCATTGCATCTGATATAAGGATTTATAATCATCTATACTTTACCCAGACCGGTTATGTTGAGCAGCGTTACACGTACAAGACTTCTGGTACAGCAATTGTATGGAAAATTGAAAGAAAAAGGTCTATAGCCAGTAGCGGATTTGTACGGATTGTTGTTGATGATGACGACGATGAACTTATGTACCTCTGCTCCGTAATAAGATCTATAAAACTAAAAAAAATTTCACCCAAATGAATATTCATAAGCCATTTTATTAATATTGTTATGAATTCAAATTCGTATAATTGTTTTAATGATTCTATTTTTTATCATAACAATTAAATCAAAAGAAAACGTACATTGTTATTTCATTAACATTTTCGTCAACAATAAATGAATTAAACACAACACAATGAGGCAATTATAAAAGTCATGGAAGGTAAGTGAAGTCATTTATTAAAAAAAATATTGTATACAGTTTTGTATGTTGTATGCATTTTGTACAAAGTTTTAAATCTGCTTCATCATTTTAAACTTTCAGATCACTCAGAATTGATAATCTAAAGCCACAATTATCTAAATATTAACACATAAAGAGAAAAGAGCTTAAATTATGCTATACGAGTACCTAATCTAATCAATCTAAGTCTTTGAAAGACGTCATATTACGTCATGTTTTGACGGTATGTTATTTATGTTTGTTGCACACAAGAACTATGTCTTGTGATCATGAATTTCTTATATGAATTTAAAAAAATCTCTAACTGGTCGATTAAAAAAATTTTTGTTAATGCCATCCGGCTAAATTTGTATATCCGGATGCATGCGAGACGATTCCGGGGAAATGTGGATAGCTGGCGACCCTACAGCTCGGCGGACAGCGGTGGCGAGCGGGGGAACTCTCATGAAGGGGAGGTACATTTCGAAAGTTGCACCAAATGCGTCGCCTTGACCTCGATCCCCGTCTGCGTCGATCTGCATGCACTATTATTACTGTGTTTTTTTTTTTTCTTCTCTCCATGATCTGGTCATTAGGCAAGTATATAGAATGATGCATTCGTCCTTTCGTATTGTTCAAAACTGAATAAATTAAGGGTGAACATGGTTGTTACCATTGCCCTGATAATTTATTTAAAAAGTATACTCCGAAGACGAGAAAAAAATCTGTGAAGCCGTATTATAGAAACTTTAGGCTAAAATGTTTAATATCTACGACGTCTTCAGCAAACTTTGCCTATAATTTAAAAAAAAAGCACTTACATTCTAATTAGCTTTTCCAATCACCATCTCCTTATTCTTTTATTCATAACCTAATGATAATAAATATTTGTAATTAAATGCCGTACCTACCGCTCCCACACACAGGAATGGGAATGTTTTAACAAAATGCTTTTATCCTAGCGGAATACGTGGTAAATCAGTACATAAAATTCTAATTCACAATATCACTGTCGCCGGAATCAAACGCGGTTTGGTCGATTCGATCAAATTGACGGCGAGTGCTTTGGCCCCTGAACCATGGTTCATAATCGGTAATGTTATTTTACAAGTTCATTATTGTCTTTCCTGTAAGCACAAAGCAAATAAATGAATTTAATAAATCGGTCAGATATCTTTTTATGGAATTCAAAATTAGGAGTTATTCAATTCGACTGTAAGTTTTTTTAATGTGTGTTACCTCATAACTTTTCTCTGGGTGAACCGATTTTGATGATTCTTTTTCTACCTGAAAGCTGGTGCTTCTCATGTGATCCCATATTAAATCAAGATAATTTAATCAAGATCTAACAAGCAGCTTTTGAGATATATTTAATAATGCGTATTTAATTGATTCGGTTGTATTGAAGTCGGTTGTACAATTTTTTTCATTTTAACCAGTCATTTAACTATTATAAGCCAGTTATTGGCTACCATCCCACCTGACGGTTAGTTGTATATTTATTTTTATTAAAAATACTTATTATTACTACTTATATAATATTCCCTTTAACCACTCTTGGTAAATTTAAAATGCTTGTGTTAGAAGAAGTTCATGAGAGTAGTCGAAAGGCGTATTCGAACTCGCGACCTTTTGAGATCGCAGACCGCACCCCACCTTTTGTGATGTAGCTGAAGATAGAAAAGCACACTGACTTAGCTAAACAGAAGTCATTTCGCTCTTGCCTTAAAGGCACCCATGTGGTCGGTTAGAAAGATGGTGGCAAATTATTCCACAGAAGTAAATTGATCTATCTACTTAATTGATATCGGACTCTGGTCTGTTCAATATTTCATTTCGCAATTTACATCTTAAGTTAAATAAACCTTGGCCCCTATAGATGTTTAAATCTCTTGATCGCGAGGACCGTGAGATCGAAAACGGAAGGTGAAGTACGCGGAACTCGTCGCTTCTTTAGGTCAGGAATACGTTTGCACTTTTAATAATTGTAAATGTTCTCTTCGCCGATTTCGTCAGTAACAAGAACTTCCGTCAACAGATAAAAGCCATCAACTGCATATGGTACAAAACAGTGTCTTAATTATTCACAAAATCGCGATCCCATAGTCCATAATTTGGGGAGCGTAATAAAAGGTGGACTGTGGAAGTAGACATGGCCTCGGGCGGCAGTTTACACGAGAAACAATTGAATTATAATTTTGTTTTAATTAAATAAACTTGAATTAAGTAATTAAGATTTTAAAATTAAAAACACTAATTAAATTTTTTATGTTAATTAAAATTAAATTATTTAATCTGAAATAGGAACGCTGTTAAAAATTTAAATTCACAAATTTAATTTAAATTCAATTAAACTTAAGTTAAATAAATAAATTTTATTAAAATTTAAATTTCTATATAATTTATAACAAGACACAGATTATATACCTACTTAATTAATAATAAGATATAGATAAATATAGACGTGTGTCAATCATGAATGATTCGTTCGTTTGAGCTTGTACACTTAAAAATATTGTTGGTTCATTCATCTGTTTTTGAATGTTCTGGTACAACCAATCACAAGCAATAAAACGGAACCTTTTTAACTCGTGATTGGTGTGAATTGTGAATGAGTCAAAAACCGACCGAATGCCGAATGATCCGAATGAATTGTTTTTAGTGTAGGGTACTTGAACTCGAAATGATCCATTTGAATTATCGATCCGAATGTACCGGTATACGCCATATACGGATCCGAATATACGCGTGACGAAATCTACTAATATGATTCAGTAACGAGAAATGAATGATTGACACATGTCTAAACGGTACAGTGTAAACGGCGCAATAAACTTGCTGACATCACAGTATCTATATATATATATATATATATATATATATATATATATATATATATATATATATATATATATATATCTGTACGTCAACCAACGGCAAAGATGGGAAAAGATATAGATGACTCTGCCATTAGTATCGTTACTTCATGGATGTTAGAAAAAACATGTGTCTATGGCATTGAAGTAATGTGCATGAGAAAAGTTTGAGTCCATGTCTCTAATGTATGCTGCAAACGACAAAGTCTCGTCGTTTATTCTAGTAAGTAGTACATAATATTACTATGGTTGGCCAGCAATGGATGATTTCATAAATCTTAAACCAATATTTGTTTACTATTAATTTTAAAATGTATACAGTATTACAAAGTAAACAAATTTTTAAAACAATTCAGACAAATATTTCATTTAAATTCCATAAAATCAAAATACATGTGACATTTATAGGTGATATTAGTCATTCATAAACCAAACCCACGCATTTTTTTTATTAATACCTATAATTTATGTTTAAACTATCTGTAAAATTTTTAAGAAGAATATTTACGGCGATGTTATTTACCATTGTTAAAAAAACACAATTCAAGACTACTTTGTTTGTGTCCTTTCACGTGGAAAATGTGTAAAGAATCTGTTACGCACTTCAGTGCGCGTAGGCGGGAAAAGCACGTGGCTCTATGAAAATAATCTCTACGCATTGTTTCTTGTCTCAACATAGTGCATTGCAATACGGTTACAGCCTATTAAAGTCCATTTCTGAACATAGGACGTCCATAGATTGCCTCCTAATGGGGATATTTGCCACAGTTGCCACGTTTGGCAACCGCGTTAACAAGCGCAATTTTTTCAGTTATTACGAAGACCATGCCCTTCTCCCATTCGTTGCCCATCTCCTGATATGTTTCCCTCAGTGGCCTCTTGTGTGTCGTCCACGGGACGATATGGGGGAGTGGATATTCTTACACTGCCACTACATGGTAAAATTTTTGTTGGTACAATGCATTGCGTTGTTATACAAAATTTAAATTTTCAAGAATTCTTCTGCTCAAAATTTCTTGGAGTTAACGTAATTGTTCTTCCATCTTAAAAGCTTTTCATTAACATAGAAGTACTCTTAGACTACGTTACATATGAGTATACTTTGATGTAACCAATTCGGTATTAAATGGAAAGAAGCATCCCAAACTGGTAGCGTCTGTACTAAGTCTTTGGCAAAAATAATAACAGCATGCGGTGGGGGGTTAGAGCCAGTAATCCATTAACCCCTTTCGTTATGCTGATGTCGCAAAAGTCAACCGTTGAACATGCCAAAATTCATCTATCCTATCGGTAACGGACCACACTTTCTCAGAATACCAGCCTAAAATAGCAGCTTTATGCTGTTGTGTTTTGTATGGTGAGTGTGGTGAACTGGAGACCCTGTTCTCTGATAACGAGGCATTTGTAGTCCTTAGGGGTGACAACGCGTCTACATTTTTTTAATGGAGATTACATGTAGATGTCTATGGACAGAATCCTCGTACCATCAGGTGGACAAACGTGGACACAGCTTGTTTGTCACCGTTATTTTTTTAAATAACAAACATTTATGTAGTTAGACTTAGTACCTCGTAGGCGTCCCCAACCTACACACCATATTCTTTCGATCTTATCTTAAGTTTTCGAAATTGGCTATTTTGATCAGTTGTGGAACTCAACACATGCACGTGCACGTTCAATTGTTGTAGCAATATCCACTCATATTTAATCTCGACGATATTTATCTATGAGTGTGTTATAGTGACGTCATCATTGCAATTTTTTTAGACGCAGGTGAGCTAACTATCGAATTATAAGTAGCATACAACCCATCGATACCTGTTTTTCATGAGGAAATAAAGTACGCATTATAAGCGTCTTGAAGGTAACGTCGGGTTATGCCGGAATAGAGTTGCCAACCCAACTATATAAAATATTAGTCTACTATATTAAGGGTCCAAATACTCATTTAAAACATCACCCTTATCAACACCATTCCCTATAAAACTAGCGACACATATTGAATGTCGTGTTGGTTTTCGAATCATGTTTGACTGAGAAAATGGCGGCAAAGTTCGATTATAATGCATCTGTTGTGACATCTACGGGTATACGTGCTTAGGCAATGTCCTAATGAATTGTTATTACGTAAACACACTTTCTCATCGTTTTACATGTAAACGCAATCTGCTAATGCAAATTTAGTGCACTTGCACAAACCATAACTTTACAGTTGTTACTTCTAATATCATGACAACGTAAATATGATTATTTAAATGGTATTGTTTATGAAAATATGTTGGTTCTTAAAATCAAATTCAAGGGAACGTATGTACAATACAGGATAGATGTCAATCGCTGGCCATACAAGAATTAATAATTAAAATAATTATGATTAATTTATCTTGCTCTAACGTTTGTTTATAATATATTTGTTTGGTATCCTCCATGTTACCGTTGCTATAGTGGAATAAGTCAATCGCACAGGTTATTATTACTAAGATAAATATCCAATAAAACTCAGACTTTGTATGGTATAAGAACTCCTACCACTAAGTACTATCCAATCTTTAGGAAATAATAAGGTAATGTCCCTCGAGAGCGAATTTTGGTTACTGGTCACGGCGGCCAGTCTCAACGGAGACTAGCCATCTCACAGGACAGGATAATTGTGCACGAGTATGTGCACAAGCAGAGATGCAGTCTCCTTTCCTACACTCTCACAGCCCGATGGAACGGAAACCTAACACGACCGGAGAGAGATCAGGCAATGTCTTTATGTCTCTTAACTTCCTGCCTCCGGGCTGTTACTGAGAATTTCTTTACAGAATACTTATAATTTATCGGCTCGACCCGGGATTCGAACCTGAGACTACATGACTAGCAGTCGCGTTGTTTGGTCCTCAAGATCTAAACCAAGGAGACAGACGATAGATACAGATAAAGGCATAAATAATAAATAAGTAAGTACTAAAAGATTAAAAACAACTATATCGCAGATTATTTTTCTAGAAGCTTATAACTAACCTTAAAATGTGTTGTTTTTTAATATGATTGAGGCAAAGGAGCTTACCTTGAAAAGCCAATGTGAATTAAAAAGAGGTGTTTCAAACCGAGTTTCGTTTTATTACTCTCAATGTAGATCTAGTAAGTGTTGGCCGCGACTGCGAACTAATTAATGTTATCTCTATGTTATGTATTTATTTCACTCGTAACAATGCTTTCAAAATTTTGGTTTAAAATTTGTAGGTTGTTTATAAATACAAGCATCGGTACCATTATCAAGTTGATAGCGTTTCTAACACTTTCTTCAACAAGATTTCGCAAAATCTTATTTTCAATAAATGTGCAGACTCAGAGCAAAGAAAGTATATTTTTGTTCTGTTGCTCCGAACGTATTTCTGAAATGATGATTCACGATCCTAACCAGAATCCTAGTGGAAAAGATAATAAATCAAAAAGAATAAAGCTAAATGCACACCGTAACATCTTGTATCTTAATGTAATATGTTTTTGCATTCCAAAGTAACAGTAAGTCTTCAAACAAGCATTAGGGCAATGCGTCGTACAGTTTCATGCCCTCTCCCAGAATCGAGACGAGGCCTGTGTCCAGCAGTGGGACGTATATAGGTTGCAACTTTACTTTACCTTTTTACTATATCATCATGTGGTGTTTAAGACCTTTTGTAACCTTTACTCGAGTAAGAGAAAAACAACATTTGCAATATGATATCTGTTTAAAAATATAATAATCATTATTCTTATATCTATGTTCGGTAGAAGACATTTTGTGTATAAACTAATACGACTTAGTAACGTGACTAAATGCTAATAAGTTCATGGAAGAGACAAATTGAGGCAATAAACTACGCAGTCACGGGGCGTAGCGTCGCCCGTCTGTCCTTCAGGCAGATTGTATCGCTTTCTACTACATCTATATTGAAATACTAAAATATACACGAACGATTTTAATTGATGAATAAACTTGCGTCTTAGTTATATTTATTTATAACTATCATTAGTGACATATTACTTCAGTAACCGTACATAAGTAGGAAATGGCAAAATCAAGATAAGCGTTTATAATATTTTACTACTTAAACACTATGTAGTATGATATTGTTTGTAATTTTTCTTTATATCTTATATCAACACGAATACCATTTTATCTTGTTTAATGTAACTTAACATTTGATAAATCATTTCCGTTTTATACTTATTTTCACTGACTAAATAGTTTTATCAGTATGTAAATGCGTTTTTCCAATAACGACTAATAATAAAAACAAAACTACGGTTGGCAACTAGCTTGCCAAGCGTGGCAACTATGGCTAAAATTAAAAAAGGCCTGTGTTCAGCCGTGGTCTTTTATGGGCTGTAAAGGTAACAGTAAATAGTAATTTGTAATTGTTTATCGTATGATATTAAACAACATTACTCGTGCAAGACGAAGGATAGAAGTATGTAGTGGTTGTTAAACGACGCGCCGTTTTGATTGCATTAAAAAAAATGTTAAAGACCCTCATACGATACCTTGTCATTTATTTTGTTTGATTTATGAACTAACGCTTAAATTGATAAATAAAATATTTCCTGTAATATGAAGTTCGTTTAGATATTACAAATATTTGATAAATGTCAGTCTTTCCATAAAGCGTCAGCCGTCTTTTAGTAAACGCAAACCAAACGAACAATCAGAAAATTGCGATCTCGTTACCGCTCCCTAATTACGCCGAAATAATACACAAAACCTCAACCATTGTTTGTCTGAAAAAATGTTTTAACCGAACTCGAAAAATGCAAATGGCGCAATTAAAAAAAAGTATTCCCGCGAAAAATGACGACGCAAGATGGCCGCCCTATTTAGATCCTGCCTTCTATTGGCGCGCTAGCTTTAAATTTAAAAACGGAATGCACTGTCCTTGGCAAGAAAGGTTCGTTGACCTTCCGATGCATTTTGGCAGTTTCGCTGCACTATCAAATAATCGTAAGCGCCAAGCTGTGTTGTAAATGGTTTTAAGTTCTTGTCTCTTCGGTATGAGGTACATTTTCATTGAACTAGCGGTTAGGTGAATTGGTTTAATTTAGTTTTTCAAATATAAACTTTAAGACTACATACATAAGCTCTATTTCGTAAATCCGTTACAAATGCAAATTTAGTTTAGTGTTTTATTTTAGATCTTGTACTTTTAAACCGAAAGATAAGAATGCTTTGCTTACCCTTATATTGGCGAATGAAGACTTATTATACTCACCGAAGGTGAGCTAGACAGAGAGGTTTTTTTTGCAGTTTTGGGGTACAAAGCCTTTATTATTAACGGATCCTTGAAAGTATTTTAGTTTCATACAATTTATTTTACTTTTTGACACAAGTTTGCGAGCGACATAAATATCAAGAATGTCTTAGATTATCTGTTATAATTTTTGTTGGAGTAAGTAATAGGCAGGCCTGGTAAGACCAGCCAGTGTGATTTGACGTGATCTCTGCTATGGCTAAAGTCCACTGCTAGGCCCTCTACATTTTCAGTGAATTGAAGGAGTTGTTCAGCTACCAACATTTTCACCCCTTTTCAGCTTAATGACTAGTTCCCTAGAGGAGAGCTACAAATTAAATTAAAATCAAGTTAAATTAAACAGTCTGAAGTGACTGCATAGATAATCTTCTACCCCATATCATCCCACATACTATTCAGCAGTGATCAGGTATGTTCTACTGTCCATATCCTGGTTCAGCTTCCCTCTATCACCTCTTACGATATCCACGTGATGATATGGAATGTGGATAATCCTACAACGCCGCTTCACGGTTATCAGTGTAAATATAAAATTAATTTCTGTCATAGCCATGAACCATTACCTCGAAAACAAGTACGAGTAAACTGTATAAAAATGACCTCAATTGTACAAGACGTTCAGAAATTACACGATTAATAACAGATACATCAACAATTATATGACATATTCCTTTGTTATGTCAAATAATTAAGTTTTTTTTAATGAATTAGGGTACCAAACGAGCATACAGTCCACCTGATGGTAAATGGCTGCTGTAACCCATAGAAATTTATCCTCGATTAAGAATCGAAATGCAGATGTGTAGATATCTCTAAGGACTAAGATGGAATGCCTCGTTTCGAAATGGTTCTCCGGTTCTCTACATACGAAACACAGCAGCATTAAGCTGCTATTTTACGCTGGTATTCTGTGAGACCGTGGTCCTACACCACTCGAGCCGACCTGTACGTACTTCAACCATAATATAGCTTTTTTTATATAGGATAGGGTGACAAACGAGCACACAGTCCACCTGATGGTAAGTGGTTACTGTGGCCCATAGACATCTACATCTATCCTCGATTACGAATCAAAATGCAGATGCGTTGTCACCCGTGAGGACTAAGATGGAATGCCTCGTTTCCAGTAAAAAGGGTCTCCGGTTCCCTACACTCACCATACGAAATACAGCAGCATTAAGCTACTATTTCACGCTGGTATTCTGTGAGAGCGTGGTCCTTCCCCGGTCGAGCCGACCCATTCGTGCTACAATTATAATACTAATATAACTGCAGCATGGCTCTACCACGTATATTAGCTTGGCTCTAGCACATATAAAATGGATTAACAAATATTTTCTTTTTATTATGTATCGTTCTAACAATTTGTTATATAAGTGCTCGGTGAAAACTAAAAATAGCTGGGTATCAATTCAAAAACTGATATCTCACACATTGATGACAAGCGTCTTCTAAACTGATCATTGCCAGCACGAGAATGCAGGTTCTATCATCAATCCTCCTGCGGAGTGTGAGTATCGATTGTTATCCTAATTTTAAAAAGGCATTAATTCCAGCAATGGATTACAAGTGTTTAGCTCCTGTCTACCCCTTTAGGTGATAGGCGTGAGAGTTTACGTATGAACGGACAAGGAAAGTTCTTAGTGTTATACTCCTGTTCCTATACTACCAACACCTCAAAAGACACGAAATGCTTTTCTCATAAAAATTTATTATTAATTGATTTCAAATTATTTTCAAAAACTATAAACCAAATATTTTTAATCCACTTATATTTAATCTGTGAAATAAAAAAAGTTTCCAAACAACAGCAGTAACTTATAGAATGTAATTATATTATAATTTAAATATCAAAAATATATTATCAAGAGCATATAAAAAGATACCACAGTCGACAAATAGCAAACATTTATAAATTACCATGCAATATATTTGCCGCGGAAATACCACTAACGCTCAGCGGAGCGTAAAAATAACCAACGATAATAAAATAAAAAAACTAGTTAACATTATACCTACGTCAACCTGATTCTGATTAGTAATGCCGTCTAGAATAGTGCCATGACCTAGGCAATTGTAATGTTGTTAGGTAGGTAGATCTTCTAGAAAAACAAACATCAAATAACTTGTTAGCTCTAAAACAGGAACCCTACGTCAATCGTTAGGGTGCGAGCACATTAGAGTTGTTCATAACGTACAAAAATTACACTTTTATGAAAAATTATTAGGCATTTAATGTAATAGCGAAACCACTATAACGTTAAGTTAAAATAAAATATTCCTCTCAACACAACATTATCCCATAATAACTTTTTTTTTAAAACCACATTAGGAGCTGACAAAATAATCCTCAATGTTTGCCATCAAACCGCCTACCAAGACTTTTCCTTATGAGAGAGGTCTATATCCAGGAATGGAATCATTATAGAATGTGGGAAGATATAAGTCCTGGTAGCTCAGGGGCTAAACTCTCGCTGTAAATATCACAGTATGCGAGTAACCCGGGTTCGATCTACGCCGTCCCCAATAAAACTGTTGAGACCAATTTCAAGTACTGATTTATTACGTGCTTGTCGGTGAAGAACTTTCATGTCTGAGAAATAAAAAAAATGTATTTCGAAGACATGTGAAGTTCGTCAACATGAATTGGAGCAGCGCGATGGACATTTCCTTGCCCTAAAACCTTCTCAGAAATGAGAGGAGATGTGTGTCCAGCAGTGGGACGTGTATAGGCTGTACCTTTACTGAACTTTACTTTATAGGATAGGTATGTAAAAATATTATTATTCAATAATCCAACCATATATATAAGAAAAGATTAACTTGATATTGTAACTATATTATAATACATTACACACAAAACTAATAACAATACATAGTGTGTTAGCATCTCAAATGGTCAGGCGTTTGAGCCTTACATTACGAAAATAAACCAAGAGTAGCTTTCAAAGCAAACAAGCCAGTAGTGAAACTGAAATTAGTCACTCGGACTTTAGTGCTACGACTCAAATAGTGAACCTTATTTATCGATGTAAATAAAATTATTATCTATAATAGAAAATAAAATAGTAATTTTATTATTTACTTCGAATAAGTAGAAAGTTAAAGAGAAAAACGTAACTACTAAGAATGAGAAAAAAGAATCTATAAAATCATGAATCAGAATGTCATAAAATTTTAAGAAAGATTTAACATTACAATGTGCAATTATATTTAAAAAAAATATTATAGAAACATATATAAAAATTACTTTACCGTCGGAATAACACATTTTAAAAATAACTTACCACGTGGTAACGGTGTAAAATTATCCAATAGCCCATTTCGTTTTGTTGCGTTGGTATTATAAGAGGCGATAGTTATACCTAACGTAGCAAGACAGGCGACGAGGAGCACAAGCAGCATCAAAGGTGCAAGACGTTTGGTACTCCGATCATCAATTCGCCGACCGAGCATAATGATTTAGACTAAAAGAGACGCCAATGTCCTGCAGTTGACGTTGACGGAGTAATGGAGAAGATATATATATATATATATATATATATATATATATATATATATATATATATATCAATTTACTTAAACAAGCTTAAGTAAATAGCGGGGCGGACTCTTTACAGCCATATACCTTTTTTACAAATGATTGGAGGTCTGTGCCCAGTAATGGCATTTAATATAATATGTAATGTGCAACATTTTACACAACATATTACGTTACATTTTCTTCAATTAACAATCAAAATAGCTTAATGAAATCAAAAAAAATATATTGATATTACATCATTCTAAAATATAAATCTGACACTTTACAGTACCTATATAGAAGTGTGTAAATTTCATTTATTTGTTTGATGTTGCATCTTATGTACTTATATATTTAATTACACGTTGCTAAATTTTAAGTGTGAAAAATATAGCCAGACAATGATGCAATAAACGAAAAGATCTAAAGTGCCCGTACTTTATATTAGTCATTTTACTCATTGTCATATAAGTGGGAGATACTTCAATTTGCACATTGATAAAGGGAATTATACATCGTAAAGCATTCACATAAACTCTAAAATCGCGTAGCAATAAGCTGCAATATGACCGAAATGCCTAAGGGAAAACTCAAATTCAAGGATCATACACCACATCATAAACATACTCATCTTTTATAAGATTATCATACAGTCGCTACTACCGAAATTAGCATGCATAACATAGGGCCAGAAAACGATATTTTTTTAAAGCTGCCCACCGTTGTAAATTCATATTATTGCATTCATTAGCATGCAACCGAACGCCGGCAAGCTAATTCAAGGGGCCTGGATTCGACTGGCTGAGCGCTATTTGAAAGCAACAAAATTCGGTATTTACATAGTACTAGTCTCGTATATTTTAAAGGTTCAATGCACCGCCGAAATGCGTTATTCAAAAGTAGTACGACGGTTTAAATTGATAATAACCTTATGACTTAGACACAGTACAATATGAATTAAAATGCATTGTTTGTGAATTGTTACATCCTGCGATATGTGGGTAACATACATCAACATTTTAATATGATGTGACGCTTATATTTCTACTTTAAATGTTTTATACAGATTATATACAATTGATTATTTTAATTGTGCATTAGTATTCAGTTCATTAACATGCACTTTGCATATGAATAATGACTCCTTGTCAATTAAACAATATTTTTAATGCAATAAAATAATACTTATCTTACTATTTACCTTTGTATTTGACCTTTTTCCTCTATCTCAAAATTTTATAACTTAATACAATTATTTATACAAATTTAGCAATGCAATACCTAACCAAAACAAATTTACAACAGTATACACCACACCGTAATAAGTCGATATCAATTAATCATCGATCGTGGCACATCACTATTACTTCTAATTTCACGGTCGACGTGTCTATGTGTGATGGCGCGCTAGTGTGCGTGACCTTGCCGCGCAATGCGTTTCGGCGGTCGTTCAACCCGATGCATTCCCATCCCTGACTTTGGCACCGTAGGTATATGTACCTAATATACTATATAGACTACAAACATGTTTCTGCTTATAGATAAGCATTGTGGAAATATGTTTATACCTAAACGAATAATGCTGATACATACGTTAATTTGTACGTAATTAGAAGTATTGCGCATATTGATTACAACAACTAACACAAAGCTAGCCGCTTGATAAACAAAAACATGTAATGTCAATGTTTGCTTTTAGAATATTGTTTTCGGAGGTTAAAATTGGTGGCGTTTGTAGAAATATTTACAGAAGTGCACAATCTAGAAACACACAATGAGTTACGTTATGGTAACGCACGATTACTGACATAGCCTTCCGTGTTTGCAAACATTTTTTTATAGGGTGACAAACGGGCACACAGTCTACCTGATAGTAAGTGGGCGCAGATCGTCGCTCCATCTCCAGATCAGGGGACGTCACATACTACGTTTTCCTAGACGTGGTCCATAAAACGTCGCACGTCACACGCCCTCCGGCTGTCACTTCAGCTACAGATATGAGCTTGAGTTCACATTCCAATTTCAGTCACGGAATACCAGCGTAAAATAGCAGCTTAATACTGCTGTGTTTCGTATGGTGAGTGTAGAGCTCCGGAGACCCTTTTTGACTGGAAACGAGGCATTCCATATTAGTTCTCAGGGTTGACGACGTATCAACATTTTGATTTTTAATCGAAGATAAATGTAGATGTCTATGAGCCACAGCATCCCCTTACCATCAGGTGGACTGTGTTCTCGTTTGTCACCCCTATTCTATAAAAAAGAGAACTGCCGCAAATTTCACTGCTAAACATAGGCCGCCTCCATGGATTGTCTCATAACCGCCATTTTTATAAGTTGTTAATAGGAAGATACTGCTGCTCATCCTCTACTGTGGTTGCCTCTGTCATCTCTTATGACACGGAACGTTATGGGGAATTGCTTAATACAAACGTTGATGTATATAAGAATACTTGTGGTGTTTATTGACTTTGATGTATCTAATTTTAACGTATTGAATTTTTCCACTTAACTGCTCACCGAATCTTTAGAGGTATAGACATTGATTAAAACTACTTTTACGGATTTTTTCGCGTTTTATTTATTTTATTTTTAACACCCGACGTTTCGGGTGCTTTCCAGCACCCATGGTCACGGGGGACTGAGGTGACTGACGTCCCGATGTCAAAGTTAACCAGGAGTACCTTCAGCTTTTTTAATTATTGTCTTTGGTCCGATCTACGCAGAATGAAGTAACTGTGGTTTGAAGTCTTGCAGTGGTATGCTTGGGTTTAGTTTTAATTTTATTAATTATAGGATCCCAAGCAGGTGGTAATACCAAGCCTCCTTCTCTATTGAAATTAGGATGTTTTTTAATTTCAATAGCCTCACGTATCATCCTTGGTAGGAATCGGTGTTCTTTCGCGAGGATTTGTGGTCTATCAAATCTGATGTAATGGTTGGGGCCATCTAGGATATGATCGCAAACTGCAGACTTCCCGGAACGTTGATGCTTCACGTCAGCTATGTGTTCTTTTACGCGGGTTCTAATTGATCTCTTTGTTTGCCCTATATATGAGAGACCACAATCACAATCAAGCTTGTACACTCCTGCATCTTGTAGAGGAATATGACACTTGACGGATGGTAAGAACTGACTAATCTTCTTCGGCGGCTTGTAGAATGTTCTAATAGAAGCTCGCTTCAAGATGTAGCCAATCTTGTCTGTGACACCTCTGACATAAGGTAGTACAGCAGGCACACGCTCGACTGTGGCCGGCTTCACTCGGATTTGCCCACGGTAGCTAACTGTGATCACAGTTAGCTACCGTGGGCAAATCTTTGTTACAGAGAGCACGAGGAATCTGTGACAGCAAACACCTGGCCGCCGAGCTTCAGCACGTCAAGCAGGTTCTGCACGACAACAAGCTTCGGGTCCCGCGCCTCCGTCACAGTGACCGAGTGAAGCCGGCCACAGTCGAGCGTGTGCCTGCTGTACTACCTTATGTCAGAGGTGTCACAGACAAGATTGGCTACATCTTGAAGCGAGCTTCTATTAGAACATTCTACAAGCCGCCGAAGAAGATTAGTCAGTTCTTACCATCCGTCAAGTGTCATATTCCTCTACAAGATGCAGGAGTGTACAAGCTTGATTGTGATTGTGGTCTCTCATATATAGGGCAAACAAAGAGATCAATTAGAACCCGCGTAAAAGAACACATAGCTGACGTGAAGCATCAACGTTCCGGGAAGTCTGCAGTTTGCGATCATATCCTAGATGGCCCCAACCATTACATCAGATTTGATAGACCACAAATCCTCGCGAAAGAACACCGATTCCTACCAAGGATGATACGTGAGGCTATTGAAGTTAAAAAACATCCTAATTTCAATAGAGAAGGAGGCTTGGTATTACCACCTGCTTGGGATCCTATAATTAATAAAATTAAAACTAAACCCAAGCATACCACTGCAAGACTTCAAACCACAGTTAGTTCATTCTGCGTAGATCGGACCAAAGACAATAATTAAAAAAGCTGAAGGTACTCCGGGTTAACTTTGACATCGGGACGTCAGTCACCTCAGTCCCCCGTGACCATGGGTGCTGGAAGGCACCCGAAACGTCGGGTGTTAAAAATAAAATAAATAAAACGCGAAAAAATCCGTAAAAGTAGTTTTAATCAATGTACAGTGTTCGCGTAAATATAAGAAATCATTAGGTATAGACATGTTCTTTTAACCGGTTAATATTATAAAGTTATTTCAATTTTCAAACGTTTGTACCGCGAAACGATATATTTCACGTACAGCAAAAATTTTTTAGAACAACCGTGACAAACCAGCACACAGTCCACCTGATGGTAAGTGGATGCTGTGGCCCATTGACTATTGATTAAGAATCAAAATGCAGATGCGTTGTCATCCCTGGGGACTAAGATGGAATGCCTCATTTCGAGTAATAAGGTTCTTCGGTTCTCTACGCGCACCATACGAACCGCAGCAGCACTAACCTGCTATTTTACGCTGGTATTCTGAGAGTTTCGTCCTACCCAGGTCCAGCCGACTTATTGGTGCTACATGCATAATGCAGCTGCAGCATGCCACTACGACGTATAAAATTCGAATTATTGTTTTTTTATAATTTTAATAGTTTTTTAACCTTTTTGAGCAAGGTAACTTTACCTTGAGGTCGTTAAATTTTTTATAGCTGTGCCCGCTAACGGTCATGCGGCTTATCTGATGCTAAGTGACTATCGCTGCCCACGAACAACACCAGGGGAATTGTAGGTGCGTTATGGGATTTTTAGAAAAGAGTAAAGTGGTCTCTTGAACGTTCCTATGTTGTATCAGTTCGGTACAAAATGCCAGATCAACTGGAAATTCAACTTAAGTAGTAACACAGTACATTAAATATTTCATCATTAAGAATTTTTCTTCGTATTTAAATGGGGACCATTAGGGTGTTTGTACACGCTAAGAAAAGTCACCGGGTCTACGCAAGAATTCTCATCATCGTCGAGCCCAATCATTTGTGCTGCAACCACACATCTGCAGCATAATACTACCACGTAAACACACCTCCGTGTCAATATGACAATTTCGTTTTTAACATTAATAGGAAGGAGCTAAAAAAAATAGACAATTCTCTTCATCAAAAATATTACATTTATAGCATACTAGTAATCTGCCCCGGCTTCGCACGGGTGATATCTGGATTCTACACAGCGCCCCCTACCGGTTTTGACTAAGCCTAACCTTCCCGCAAGTGCAAGCATCAAGCAATATGTTGACAAACTTTTACCACAACCTTATGAATGGTATGGCAACGCATGAAATATGAAACAAAAATATTAATTTTATATATTAGAAATAATAAAAACTTTTTAATTTAAACTTTTTATCAAATAATAATATTAAACGGTTTATTGTAGTTTTATAGTGATCGTGAATACGATTTGTACGTAGTACCTAAATAATAATGTTAATAATGATGTTCTGAAAATATTTTTTGTTGGATATATGCTTAGAATTAAAAAAAAACTTTAATTTTATGATAGAGGTATCATAAGTAAGTACTCATAATCTGTATTAGTATTTTTTGTAAGTATTGAACTTATGTAATTTTCCACAATTCATAAAGCAGACAAGGACATAGGTCCTGATACCTATGGCCAATTATCGATCACATATAAGGTAATCTTCTTGAATCAATGTAATGGTGGCCTCGCGACGTATATGGTATACTCGAGATCGAAAAGTCAAGGATTTGAAGCTGCAATTAGCCGAAGGAACTAGGTCTTCTATTTATACATGTTTATCAGAAATTATGAGTATAGCGAGAACCTTTCGTCACCATTGGTTGTCGGTTCTTCAAGCTATATGGCTGGCCCTTTACCACTTCAGCTTAAGGTTAAAACTTAAAGTTACATCCTATATACGTCCCACTCCTGGGAACATGCCTCCGCTCATTTCTGAGAGAGTTTTAGGGTAAGGAATTGTCCGCCACGCTACTCTTCGAAAGTTCTTATTCGTCTTATATTAGTCTTCCAAAAAAATTTTTTCTTATTTCTCAGACAAGTAGGTTTCCTTACGACGTTTTCCTTCACCGCCGAGCTCGTGGTAAATCAGCACTTAAAATTGCAATTAACAATGTCATTGGTGCCGGCAGTGATCGAACCCCGTTTGCTCTCGTACTAATCCGTAATCATACGAGTGGTAGCTTCTTACGGATTGGCAAAGTGTACGACTGGCTTTGTGGCATTCCATGGGGAGGCCTTTAACCAGCGGTGGATTCGGAAAGGGCTTTATGATGATTATATAAGACCTTGAGGTTTCATAATAATAGTATTTCCATAGTAATTTTCCAATACGTTTTAAATAACACTAACAATATTTTTTCAAACGTAGAAGGCGTCTATTTTGACAAACGATACAATCAAATATTTCTATTTAAACATACTGCAATACAAAATAAAACTTTAAACAAATAGCTAATAAAACGTATTGCAAATTAATATCGTGCGTCACTCACACATATAACAAACGCACCAATAAAGCCAACCGCTCCACAGCACAGCCATAACTCAAATCGAACTCTATCGTAACGCGTCTGTGTGCATGCGAACACTAATACAATAGAGTTGCATGTGCCGTGCTTATTATAAACTACACACATGTGTGCGTCTATCCTTCCTTGACCTAGAACGGCGACTATCGTCTCTAGGTCAGGACCACTATACACTACGTCCAGTTTTAGATGATCCATCCCGCTCTCCTCCCACATACGAGTTGTTGAGTTGAGCGGGAAATTTCAATGGAATAACTCAGTTCTAACCCTTGTGGTCGTGTGATACGACTAGACGAGTTGTAGACGGTTCACGCAATCTCGGTAATGGCGGTTGGAATTTCAAATGCTTCGGTTCAGGGGCTTAAATTTCTAATTAGTTGCGGGTTTAGTTACAATAACTTATGTTTGTTGTTTAACTTGCTAGTGACGTAATATAAATTTTGAATTTTTGATGATGAAGAATGCTATCTGCGTTTCCTCGCTGAATGGCTATACTTCGGAACAGTTACTTCAGGAACACATCTGGACCCTCATATGGGGTAGTGAATATTCTTATCTGCTACTGCAAATGGCACAAATATGTTGTCATCTCTATAGTTGCGCCAGTTACCCAGTTGAACTGCCTCTGATGCCGGTCCGGCTCTAAACGAGGTCTGATCCCTGAGATGAAAGGCCGCCAAAGTGCTCCACGCAAGTAACATTTTGTTGTATTATATTGCAGTAAGTGGTATTTAATTTAAGTTAAAGTAATGTCCTCAGACACCTTAATCTAACTTCAGTTAAGATTCATAATGCAGATGCTTTGGCATCCGTTGGTTGGTAGTTTTATTCAAAAGGTGTATCTCCCTTTCTTGTCTCTCACCATACACGAAGCAGCAGTATTATGCTGCTATTTTACGCTGGAATACTGTGTGAGTTGAGTTCAACTCGGTTGGACAGCGTTTGTCAAATTACCACACAACTTCTCGTCAGGTATACTCGTACTTCAAAACTTGAAAACGAGAGTGAACAACCAGTGCGTGTTGCCAGTGATGATTTTTACCTTTAAGCTGAAGTGACAATGGTCCGGCCATATAGATCAAAGAACGGACAACCGATGGGGGAAAAAGGTTCTCGAGTGGCAGCCTCGTATCAGTATGCGTAGTGTAGGGCGACCCCCCACTAGATGGAGTGAAGACCTGGTAAGACATGTAGGAAGTCGATGGATGTAGGTGGTTAAAGGCCGTGTTTTGTGGCACTCCTTGGGAGGCCTTTCAACTGTGGATTTATGAAGGGCTGAAATGATAATGATGATGATGACTCTGTTTGAGCTAATTTCTTCTCTTTTTGAGGCGACCCAATGCTGCACACATATTGCGTGGCAGGTTGCAGGTTGCAGCGTCTCCAATTTACAAAAACTTTTATGTTACTCCTTCAGTTGTAATATGTTAATGATACTACCAATTTAACTTAAAATTAAAATACTGATTTTATAAGTCCACTGCAGAACAAAGGCCTCCCCGAAAAATAGCCTCATTGATTTTGCCATATTTTGCCATAGATGCCACGCCTAGCAGGCGGGTTGGCAATCACAGCTTTCATTATTTTGAGTTTTCTTCAGGAAGATCCATCTCCTTTTTTATTTTCCACTGTCGCCTCTTACGACACCCATGGGATGATTACAGGTAATTCTAAGCCTGCACTTGACTCCTATCACACCTGATGGCAAGTGGTGATGCAGCAGATAATGGTGAGGCGCACTAACTTGTCAAAAGCCTATTCTTGCCTTCAAGACATCCATATTGTAATCGGACGGAAATATATATGCTGGGAACTTATTACATAAAGATAAATAACCAATACAAGTTTGTGTATCTTTGTATAAGTTAGAGTATGATAGACTACAGCAATATAAAAAAAATCATTACTCCAAAGTTCACCTTGATTGTTCAAATTCAACCATAGACAACGTCTATATACGCGTCGGAATCCAGTTTGTTCGACCTTACCGTCCTTGCCAGCTAGCTCAACAACTCCATAAGAGCCCTTAGTTCTTTATCAAATTGACCAGTTTAGAAGAACTGTGAAATCGGGAATATGGTTCCTATTAATTCTACACATTGAAGTTGAAAACGCGTAAGGGTAGTTCAGTATTAAAATGGTCATGAAGTGTATACTTTGTAAGGGCCGAGACACTCTCCTACCCGACTTTTGTTCCAGTCGATTCGGAACTTAGCAACTTATTTTTGTGGATTTATTTCATAAAAATGAAATAATAAATACAAATTTGATTGTTGAAGCTTAATCACATCATTTTTTTAAATATTTTTTTAATTTACTACTTTTTAATTAAACTTATTTTAAAATCTAAGTGGTCTTTATGTAAGAAAGTATGTAAGTACCAAAATAGCTTGAAATTTATTTATCCCTTTCACACCGGCTTCACACGGTTCTGGATCTCAAAAACAGCGCCACCTACCGGATCCAACTGAGTTTTTAAACAATCCAGGGACGCACTCAAATACACACAAAAAACATCATCAAAATCGTTCGAGCCGTTTTCTTGTTTTGAAAAATTGATTTTTATATAAAAGACAAGAAGAAGAACACTAGCGATCTGCCCCGGCTCTGCACGGGCGATTTCTGGATCTCGACAACAGCGCTACCTACCGGGTCCAATTGACTGTTTAACCATCCCACTCAAATACACACAGCGATTGATTTTTATATAAAGAGATAAGAAAGAAAGTCTATTATTGTCTCTGTTATATTTAATATATGCATCCGCAATAAACTTCGTCAGATATTATCATTCAAAGTTTCTTAGCCACGGTAAACGAGCACAACCTTGCAATATCATATTCTTATGATTTTGTTTTAACAAAATGGTAAGTGAAGCTTGCAGCGTAATTTTTTATTGTATTTATAATGTCCTCCAGACCGAATTTCGGTCACGGCAGCCTGCCTCAACGGAGGCTAGCCATCGGCGCAGGACAGGATTATAGTGCCCAAGTGTATGCGCAAGCACAGGTGCACTCTCTATTCCCTCACTCTCATTATCCGATGGGACGATAAATCGACACGACCGGAGAGAGATCAGGCGCAGGACGCTCGGCTTTACGTGCTTTTCGAGGCACGGGGGTGAGACACCGCCAACTTCTTGACTCCGGGCAAATACTGAGAATTTCTTGACGGAAAAACTCCATAATTAATTTTTGGCTCGACCCGGGATTCGAATCCAGGACCTCATGATCAGCAGCCGCACTACTACAACCACTAGACCAACGAGGCAGTCATTGTATTTATACACACCTTATAACAGCTGTAGACAGCTTACCGAATATTTCTTTATGATTATGTAAAAATCTATGAGGAAAATAGGCGGATATTTGCCATAGGATAGATTTTAGCCATATGTGCGATTACAGCGCTTGAGAGGATTGGCGTGTTTATTATTATGAAATCGTACGACCGAAGACGACGAAATACCCATCTCCATCTTTGTTTCCCTCTATCACCTCTTACGACATCCACGGGATTACATTGGGTAGTCAATATTCTTATACCACCACCACACTAAGAAATGCAAATCTAAAAAAAAACTTTATTTTTCGAAAACAAGAAACAGACATTTTGTAGTTAAAGCTTACAAAAACTTAAAAAATAAACCTTTACAGATACTCGAGATACAGCAAATTTTATTTGAAGTACTGTAATCAATATAATGTAAATATTCTGGTTTATAATGTAAATATCCTTGTTATTAAAGTCCAAATTTTGAAATTTTAAACCCTTAATTAATGATCGCAATAAACGTAAGAGGTAAGCCACATGTAATACAGATAAAAAAACTTCCGATCAAAATTACGAATTGAAAAAACGCAATCAGGCGAAATAAAACTTCATTTCAAATTTCGAATTCTGCTTAAAAACATTCGCTAATTATTGAACGCAGCCGGCTCATGTACTAGCCGGGCTATGTATATATGTTGTACATAATTTCTTTTTGTATTTGGTGGAGTGTGCGTATGTGTTATATAAAATAAAAAGGGTGTTTTTGTCTATGTGCCAAATAAAAATGAGGGCGTAATGTCCGGTTGCATGGGCCGTTATATCGCGTGTCGGTCCATTGGGAAAGTGCGATAACGTTAAAATATTAGTTATGCATTTTTAATTATATATTTTAATTTATAAGTTTTATCCCAACTAATATATATATATATATATATATATATATATATATATATATATATATATATATATATATATATATATATATATATATATATATATATATATATAATAAATATATATATATAAATTTGTATTTTTTGTTCGTATTTTATATGTTCAAAACTTTCTCCACATACTGCTTGTTTGCATAAGGTGGCGCTGTTGTAGAATCCAGATATCACCCTATATTGCTGGTATCATATATTTATATGATACTAGCAATATGGGGTATATTGCTAGTATCATATAAAAAGTAAAAGTAAATATGTAATATATTATATTTATTTATGAGGTCAAATAAATATAAAATAATGATTATGTAGATTTACATTTGTTTCGAGATCATATTAAGACGTGTGCATATGGGTGGTGTATTAACTTCTAAAAATACTAATCTTCCCTGGACGTGAAATACACTACACTACATACCGAACTCAAATATTACATACGCTCTTTATTCGTTCAAGTTTACTTTTACGTTGCTAGAGCGCAACATAAAATACTGCGGCTACCCATTGGTCCATTATTTTTCAAAGATACTATTCTAATACGGCAAATGGTACCGTTAAAATTTACAAAAATTAGGATACTTGCGAAGTTAATTTCGGAGTTTTTTTACGGTTAGAGGTACCCAATTTTAAAACGGTATTTATATAGTTGAATTAAAAAAAATGTGTTTGACAAATTTAATTTCTTACGTGTCGTCGTAACATTTTGTTTTACGCTTAATGTATTTAATTTTGTTCTTGCGAATTCAAACAATTTTTTAAAATCTTTTTTATTTAAAAATATTGAATTTTCTTATTCATATTTAATTTTGACAGCTACCTCAACAAGGCTTAAAAAGATATTTCAATGTCATCCCCGACGTCAGTCTGAGGGAGATTAGAATGACTTTCCAGCACGTTAAAAACAACAAGGCTCCGAACAAGTATGAAATTACGACTGAGCTTCTGGAAACGGATAGAAAACCGGTACTTAAAGACCTTCAGAAGCTTTTTAATTTCATCCTCAATGATGGTTGACTCTATCCTAAGGTGTGGACCAAAAATGCGGTGGTCTTATTCTCCAAGAAAGGCTGGAAGAGAAAAGAGAATAAATGGAAGAACTATAGACCGATTTCTTTTCTGAGACGCGTCTATGCGCTCTTTTTGAGGTAAGTATCCAATATGTGCGTTATATTACAAGCTTTAGGAGGAGTTTAGCGCCTGTGTAGTTGGGTGTTTTAAGAGTTAGTATACAAGTTATATTACTGAAGTTTAATTATAAATACTATATTTATTTCTATAAAATCCGCAGTCAAAAGTTGAAGTCAAATAATATAACAATAATTTCATTGGTTATATGAATTTCAACATAACATCTACGAAACGATGTCGATCGATCGATCATTGAAACAAAATTTCACTATTCGATTGTAAAACTTAATCCGACAACTTCCTATTATTTTATAAGAATTAGGTATATCGTCAACGTTATGAAAATATTGTTTTCAGTTTAATAATCAATGCTACTATAATTACTGTGCAACCTCATCTCTCTGCAATACGTGGTTCACTCGTGCACTTGCTTCGAGATTATTCTAGCTTGTTCGTGACTCATTGTATCTAATCTGTGTTTTAATGCATTGTTACGTGCATTACATAAGGTCGAGTTCTAGGTTTATGTTAAAAATAATTTATTTTTCCGTATGAAAGTTTTAAAAGTGAAAATGTGACAGTTTTCGGTATCATACTGAAATTCAAATTAACTTTAAAAAAAATTATTCTACTTGGACCTTCATTATATTCTGCATTTCACATCTTTAAAATATTTTATATAGTGGTAACGGTTAAAACTTGATCACGAAGATTTTAAAATAAAATATATTATTTTAGTTTATCCCCCAGATAGCATTTAAGTCTTTAAACGAAATAGTAGCCATTTTAACCCTAATCGATTTTTGAGTTATGCATAGTTAAAAGTAGGTTTTAGCTTAGCCAGAAGAGTTGTAAGTATTTAAAGGCAATCGTTGTCTCCTGTATCACAGCTACTTATATATACTTACATTCTACTCTACCCACACTCATTCGCATGCATATGAAATCAATTCAAAGGCTAGCTTTCACTTTAAGAACAAGTTTAGATATTATCATGGACTTAATACCAATACTTTATGGTCGTACAATACTCATACAATTACTTGTGATATGCGATACACCTGTTTTCAGTAATATTTGATTGCTGATAATGTCGCAATAAAATAAGTAGTTGTTGATATCAAAATTCTATACACGACTTGAATTTGTAAATGAAAGTTTGTTAAAATTCGCCGGTTTTGACAAGCCCTTTTTGTTGAGTGTCACAGGCGTAATAAATTCAGAAAGATAAATTAATGGCATGCGTTATCAATTATTTAGTCTTTGCAAATTAAGATATTCAAAATTAAATTGTTTTGTTGCTTAAATTAAGCTTGTTACTTAAATTACATTGAAAATGTAAGATAAGGTATATCTACGTCTTTAAATACTTACCTACGAACGTAACGACCTACAGACTATGAAAAGATCACTGCTGAACATGCGATACTCCATAGATACCCCATAGGGATTACCCCATAGATTATATCATATTTATTATAGTTGCCACCCTTGTATGTGGCAACTCCAGTTCTTATTGCTTTGAGTTATTGTCAGAAAAACTCTACTGTCCATCTCCTATTTCATATCCCCCTGTCGTCTTTTTTGACACCCACGGAATGATATGGAGTGGCGGATTCTCTTAAACTGCCACTTCACCGCTGGCTTAGTATATTTCATTTATTTTCTATTTCTTGATGACTTACTGCTTAAAACTAGTGACACTGAAATTTTCGCAAGGAATTCTTACTTAAAATAAGTCACCACTACTTTATATTTTTTTAAAGACGTTACAAATGTAAAGAATATTTCAATTAACTCAATTTAATAAATAATATGGTGCACTTCTATAATGTTAAAAATGTAATTTCACGCAATCTAAATAGAGACGAAAATGTTTTGTGCATATGTTCATTTTCTAGCGAAGTATTTTTCTACAGCTTGCAAAGACAGACTAATTGATTAAAAACTACTTATGCAGTTTCGACAGTGGAGCGAATGACATTCGAAATTTAAATGAAGTAGCTATCGCAATTAGTGCGCACACACGCTTTCTGAGACACGTGTACACATATACGCACACGACGAAGCGTTGCGAATAAAAATGTTGTGATCAAAAATGTGTGAAAGAATGACACGCACACAGACGCATCGCCACAATTCAATAATATTGCTTGTCATTGGGCGTAACGATAGCAGAAAAAATATTCTATATTCCGTTTTACTTATGTACAGTTATATCGTACAAAGCATGTATATGCACAAAGCCTGATGAACCGTACTTTATGTATTTAAATAAAGTTAAAGTTACAGCCTATACACATTCCACTGCTGGGCACAAGCCTCTTCTTATTTCCAAGATCGGGCAAGGAAATATCCGCCACGCTGCCTCAACACGTGTTGGGGAAATTCATATTTTTTTCATATATACAGTTTTCCTCACAATGTTTTCCTTTAGCGACGAGTAACTCAGTACTTAAAATTTTGCAACTAACAATTTCATTGGTGCCAGCAGGGATCGAACCCGTATTGTTCACGTAATATGAAATTTACGGCGAGCGATTAGCCCTTGAGCTATGACTGTTTCATATATTTAAATAATTAACGAAAAAGGTTAAACCGAAAAATCATAGGTACGAAAAGTAATAGGTACATATAAAGGGACAATATTAGCCTTGGAGTATTGTAAAACAAACTGTTACTATAAACGACATAAGTAACATCATGTATCCAATTATAAATACGGTATAATGACAAAGATCATAGTCATGCATATTTAAACATAATAAAAATTGAAATAAAAAATGATCATCAAATTTCTTTAACAATATGATTTAAATTAAAAACAAACAATACTTGTGTTAAATTCTATTTATTTATTGACCGTACTTGACAATACAACCTGTATTGTACACACTATAGCAACTACACTCACACAAGCATACCACCACAAAGTTGTACACGAATTTAACATCATGTGCGTTAAGGTGGCAGCATCATATTTAACAATATTAATCAGCCCACATACGTTTTCATTTTGGTTAAATAAAGTTCTATTATTAACAAAATTTCATAATTATAGTATTAAACCTTGAGTTATTTTTTGTACCTGGTATAGCCACGCTGCAGCTATATTATGGGTGTAGCTTGAAAGGGTCGGCTCGACCCGGGTTTGAACCACGCTCTCACAGAATACCAGCGTAAAATTGCTGCTTAATACTGCTGCGTTTCGTATGGTGAGTGTAGAGATCCGGAGAACCTTTCGTACCGGAAACGAGGCATTCCATCTTAGTCCTCAGGGGTAACAAAGGATCTGCGTTTTTATTCTTAATGAAGGATAAATGTAGATGTGTATGGGCCACAGCAGTCACTTACCATCAGGTGGAATGTGTGCTCATTTGTCACCTTATTCTATAAAAAAATATTTAATATACACCTAAATATATGTGTGTATGTCTATAACTGTATAATACGAATAAGTAAAAAATATTAAATAATATTAATATTAAAAATATTTATTTACCTTCTACCACTAAGTACCACCTACTTACGCTTTACTGCTAAATAGCAGTGTTTGCTGTTTGCAATCTGAAGGATATTGAGACCCAGTGCAGATATAGCCTGTGAGCATTCCATCTTAGTCCCCAGAGGTGATTATGCGTCTGTAGTGTCCTTTGTTTGAAGTTTTCAGTTACATGTGTCCACTAGTAGTGCTAGTAGCCACTTACAATCAGGCGGGCTGTGATTCCCTTTGTCACTTCTACTTCATAAAAAAATATGAATTTATAAAATCAGGAGCAATGTTTGCGTAAAATCATAAAATTTGTGAAATAAACTATTTTATACCTTCTTGCATTTAACTTTAATCTTATAATTAAACTTTTGATGCATTTAACATGCATATAGCGTCCGCAGATAATAATCGCTGAGAATGTCTTTAATGTCTCACAAAGAGTAAATAATAAGCCTGTTTCAAGTGGTGACCGCATCTTTTCGACATTCAAACTTATAATGTAAAAATGATGAAATCTATAATCGCATGAAGCTAATTAGTTATGTACCATTGGGTAAAGTTTTTATGGCCCTTGATACTACGTAGAAAGAAAATTAGATTGTAGTTTAGTAAAATATCGAAATACTTGACCTATCTAAATACATTGACTTAACTCTTCTTCTGAAGCGACAGTAGCCTAGTGGCAGGGCGCGGCCCGCGAACTTAAAACAGGTCGCGGGTTCGAATCCACCATTCGACTACTGTCGTGAATCACTCCTAACACAAGCATTTTCAGCTTACCAGGAGTGGTTAAAGGGAATAGTAGTAATGTTAATTAATAGGATTACTAATATTTATTTAAAAAAAACTCTGTAATTAAGCTGAAAATACCTTTATTTAAATACCCCGTCAGTATACAAAAGCATAAGTTGGACATCATTTTCAATAATAAGTACTCATCCATAAGTTTGCCATTCCTCTAAAGAATAAGACCTTCATAATGAAGCGATATAACTATAAAATATAACTGGTGAAGTAGGTTCAATGATATTATTGTTATGTAAAGTGAAGAGTAGAAAATTTCATTTACCGAAAAAAGCTCAGGCATAGAGAAGATACTATTATTTTACGTATAACAGTCAAATTTATGTATTACAATATAAGATCAGGGATCTAAGAAAATTTATGCAGCCATCCTTCTTTTACAGTTTCGCAAATTTGTCACAGGAAATAGCCTCCAGTAGTGTTTACTCTAAGATATGAGCTCTCACATATCTTCAAGCTCTACCTAAAGTTTTGTTTATGCACACGCAGCGGCACATAAAAGACAAAGGTCGGCGGGACAGGTTTTTTGAGTCACTCGCAATCGATTTTATGCAACTTGTGTGGATATATTACCAGCATTATTGATGAAATTTTCGTACAAATGGCATCATTAAGTGATGTCTTTTTATATTTAATGTATCTGTAAGTTGCTTATAGACTTTTCACTTTCTTTTGCCCCGGTTTGAGGTCATACTTATCAATATATTCATGGTATTGGATAAATTATTTTCAATCTGTATAAATTCAAGTGAATCACATCGTAATGTTTACGATAACGATATTTTAATGTACAAGCCCACAGTTTCATAATCAATTTTTTATATAATTTCAAACAAAATTAAACCACATATAATATTTAAACAAACGACGTATGTTTCAATAATTCTTCAAAATAATAGAATTCATAGGTAACAGTGCCAGTAAGACGCACACTTGACTGTTGGTTTTTAATATATGTTGCGACAAGTCTGCAATTTTGGAAATTAGGGATGAGTAGAAAAGTATAAAAAATGTAATTATTATTTCCTAATGACGCATGAAACAAACATTTATTAACCAAAATACTATTTCTAGAGGTATATTAAATTTTTAAAAATCAAAATAAATTTTTTAAAAGGCATAAAATCAAAGTGACACCAAATTCAAGATGGCGGATAAACTTCCGTTCGTTTTAGATAGTCGTGTGCGTTATTTTTGCATTGACCCATTTTTAAACCGATGCGTTCTCTCATGACGAAGCGACACATGCACGCGCGAAACCTAACGAATTCTCTCAAACAATAAACACTTTAAAGTCTCTGACCTAAATTTCAAATGCACCCGAAACTGGGACACGCAAACATGAGTTGTGGGCTTTAAACAAGATGAATTGAAAACGTATAGACGTTACGCAGCAAGAAGGGATGCTGGACGCAGTCCTTGTATTGAATTATAGGCGTCCGCGCTACAATGAATTCAGCTGTAGACGTCTCAACGTCAGACGAAATACCTACGACATATTATAGCACTTATAATAGTGTCACTAACACTTATTTTTCGATTTTAGACATTTCATAGTTTAGACATTTCAAGTTATTCTTTTTTTATAGAATAAGGGTGACAAACGAGCACACAGTCCACCTGGTGGTAAATGGATGCTGTGGCCCATAGACATCTACATTTATCCTCGATTAAGATTCAAAATGCAAATGCGTTGTCACCCCTGAGGACTAAGGTGGAATGCCCTGTTTCCAGTAAAAAGAAGTCTCCGTATCTCTACATTCACCATACGAAACACAGCAGTATTAAGCCTTTCATTTAATCCTTCCCCGATCGAGCCGACCCATTCATGCTACAATTATAATATGGCTGCAGCGTGGTTCTACCACGTGTGAAAACTTATGACAAGCTTAATGGTTAAACCATTAATTAAAAAAAAACCGAGAACATTACAAAGTTTACTGAAAAAATCTTCCTCTTTCTTTTTTGTATTTGTAGATATATTTTTGTATTAATCATATATAATTTAATGCATATGTCACTCCCACAATTATTGCGATTCTAACGACACTACATATAATGAAATCCATCAAGCCGCTTAGGCCACAAAACGTGCCAAAGAAATAGAAAAGTTTGTAATGTTTTTCGAGAGTATGTATGCATACTCTCGAAAAGCATTACCCTCTCGCTTGCGCAGGCGAGTAAAAAGTATTAATATTTGTTTTTATATTCGGAAATCAACAACAGATGTTGCATAAAAATACATATACCCGTCTTACTTGGACGCAATTAACCTTCTGACAAAGCGGTGCTTAAGACCTTTCGTCACGGATCGTACTGCCTTTTTCTAAATTAAAATCTCAGAGTAATTATACGTATGTATATAATTACTCTAAGATTAAAATGAAAGTATTATACAACATTAATACATGTATTTCCACAAAGAAATTCAAAGGTGCGTAAAAAGCGACACGTAAACCATGGCTGGCGTTTTCATTACCTGTTGTTTAAGAAAAGTGAAAAATAATAACCACAATAAGTCGCAATTTAAGACATATCTGCAAGCTTTGTTGGTCATTGGAAGGTAATATTTCAACAAAGAGTTTAATCATTTCTGATATAATATCCATTGAAACTTTTGAAAACTTTTAAAATATTTTTAGATAAAGGCGTAAACTACACTTGCAGATAAAATGCACATGCTTTGTCGCCCTTGAAAGCTGAGCTGGAATGCTTCGCATTATTATGTGAGAGCGTGGTCCGGGGAATTAGGGGGAAATCCCGGAGAATATGTGCCGGGGAAGGACCACGCTCTCACAATATTATAGCTGTAGCATAACTCTCCCATGTGTTGAACACCCAAGCTAAGCCCGGTACTTGCCAAGTACTCGAGTCGAGTTGACTTAAAAAAAGGAGAGATACTCATGTCGAGTGTATGTTTTTTAGTAATAATAATAATGTCCTCCAGACCGAATTTCGGCCTCGGCGGCCTACCTCAACGGAGTCTAGCCATCGGCGCAGGACAAGATTATAGTGCCCAAATGTATGCGCAAGCACAGGCGCAGGCACTCTCTATTCCTTCACTCTTGTAATCCGATGGGACGGTAAACCGACACGACCGAGAGAGAGAGATCAGCGCAGGACCAACGGCTTTAGGGGCTTTCGGAGGCACGGGGGTGAGACACCGCCAACTTCCTGACTCCGGGCAGCTACTGAGAATTTCTCGACAGAAAAACTCAATAATTGATCTTTTGGCCCGACGCGGGATTCAAACCCAGGACTGCTGATCATGCAGCAGTCGCACTACTACAACCGCTAGACCAACGAGGCAGTCAAGTCAAGAGTTTTTAGTTTGTAAGTTACGTAATATTTTCGTCAATTGTGAACAGTATTTGATGACTCTTTTTTATTAAATACTTTAGGGTTATAATATAAATTTGAAGACAAAAAACGACGACATTGAGATTGATACGAGTATATTTGGTCCAATCAAAAGGGTAAAACTTAGAGTATACATAAACAAGCTATGCTTATATATACTCTAAGGGTAAAAAACTTGACTTAAGAAAATAAAAGCCGACTTAAAAGAAAATAAAAAAATAAAATGATTTATCATTCTAAAGTGGCCTGACTTTCAATTATTTTTTAAACTATGTCTTAGCACCTGCTCCAGAATGTGATAGTATTTTATTCTTTTAGTTTGCTTTTAGCCTTGAAATCGTAATCTGCCAAAATATTATCCCTCAGTGAACCTACGATTGAATGAAGAAATAATAAAACGCAACTTTCCAAAGTCACAGTGGGTAATTTATACAGTTTTTTTTTCTCTTTCGTGATTGCATCACAAGCCGCCGTTGCAGTGTGACCTCGATACGCACACCAGTGCGCCCGCGTACAATTATCTCGTTCTTTTGTGTGCGTAAATGATGCGTACAGATTCGCCCATACCCCATACACATGCAATTATAAAAAGGCTGTTCGATTTTGTAAGATATAAAAAAAATATTTATGTACAACAGAACCTGTAACAAACTCAATCATTAAATAATAGCTGTCATTAAAGGAAAATTTTGTACAAAGTGGGGAACTAACAATTTTTAAAAAGAACTTAATATTTGTTTAAGTTAATTATCATTAGATATTGAATATTTACAGATTAACAACGGTTTGCAATATTTTCTTATATATATTTAAGTGGGTTCCATAATCATATAAATGAGTTTTTTGGTAACATAAGGCTGCAAAGTCATAAATTCAAATACCTGCTTTAAATACATACGTGGTAGAGACATGCTGTAGTTATATTAGTAGTATAGCTCAAGCACGAATGGGTCTGCTCGACCAGGTAAGGACCACGCTCTCACAGAATACCAGCGTAAGATAGTAGCTTAATGCTGTTGTATTTCGTATGGTGAGTGTAGAGAACCGGAGACCCTTTTTACTGGAAACGAGGCATTCCATCTTAGTCCTCACGGGTGACAACGCATTTGCATTTCGATTTGTAATCGAGGATAGATGTAGATGTCTATGGGCCGCAGCAACCACTTACCATCAGGTGGATAATCTTTCAAAATATTAATAACGTACCATTATCCATTTTAAGCCAATTAATTTATTATTTATGACGAAAAATATTCATTTTTCTAGTACTTTTGATCTATGGCGAATATAAAAAATTATATTGGTGCTGATCTGCACTGCTGAACCTCACATCTCTTACTTGTGTTCCTTCACGAATATGGCAATTTTTCATTCGTAAGATAGTACGATTATTTGCATTAATTTAATAGCTATTTTGTTGATAATATTACATACTAAGGTTAAATACAAATAAAGATTACTTTTATTATTTATTTGAAATTGTAAAATTGTAATTTATTAATTGTTTTTAGAACAGCCTGTACAATGAGCGGGCTTCGTACACACAATCACGGAATTTCCTCTCTCATCTGATCTGCTCATAATAAAATGTGGCTTTTTTATCACTATTTACTTTTTTCTATGTACAGCTTTAATCTGTATTTACTCTGTACATGGCTCGTCTCGTATTGACGTGTTTAACTACGATGAGTTGGACTTTCGTTTGTCCACACGACAATCGAGAATTCTGCAATGTAGTTAACAAAATATTATATTACGGAATATAAAAAATATATTTTTGTACATAAACATGTAAAATTATAATTAAATTAATCACTTAAAATTTAATCAGCTTCTACTTGATTGTTTTAAAATTTGCATTTACTGGAGGACTATTTAGTTTTAATCGCTTTTCCTGATTTTTAACATTATTAGTGCGTCAAGTCTGCTTATAATTTTGTCGTAATGGCCCCATTATGAACAAATAAAATAAAATCTTTGTAGTTTCGAATCCGCTTTTGTAAATAATTAAAAAAAATATCCATTCGTCTATTACAGCCTATAAAAGACCACTGCTGACATTGGCCTCCCTCGTAGATTGCCTCATATTTTGCTTTTTTACCATAGTTGCCACGCTTGGCTTGGGCTGGCAACCGCAATAATAATAATAATAATAATAATAATAATAATAATAATAATAATAATAATAATAATAATAATAAAAAGTAATCTTATAATAATAATATATGTTTACAATTTTGAGTTGCTATCAGTAGAACGCTGCTGCCCATCTCCTGGCTTGTGTCACTCTGTCGCCTCTTACGACACCCACGGGATGATCTGGGGCTGTGGCTATTCTCACACCGCCACTACACGGTCTAATTTAAAAATATATAAAAAAAACTGAAAGCAGATCAATACGACAAAACTAGCTAGCTACAAAACCACTCAATCATTGAGTGTGATGTTTTTTGTTCGGCCATTTTAAATTCAGTCGCCATTATATATTTATTTTCGTTGCGGCCGCACTTTGTTTCGACATATATTTGTTCTATACCGAGCGCTAATTTGCATCGCTGATGCGTTGCCCTCTCTTTTATTTTTACCAGTCTGATTGATTAAAACGCTTAATTGATACGACTAAGTTCATTTTAGCAACGAAATATTTACTGTTAGTTAATTGACTAGTATTCGCACTTCCGTTGATGTTAATGATACAAAATTAAATATCGCCTTTAATATGGAATGTTGTGTAACTATGTTTGTTTAATATTGATTTCTTATATTTACGCGAACACTACACATTGAAATAATACTAGTTTTAACGGAATTTATCGCGTATATTTAACTTTTTACCCGACGTTTCGAGAGCTTTACAGCACCCATGGTCACGGGAAGGACTGAGATGTTCAACGTCCAGCTGTCATAGTTAACCGCGGTTACCATAGATTAAAATTTTAACTTTTGTTCCGATCTACACAGTATGAGCTTATGGTATCATGGAGTCTTGCAGTTGTATGCTTGGGTTGGGATTTAATTTTATTTATTATAGGATCCCAAGGAGATGGTAGCACCCAGCCATCTTCTCTATTGAAATTAGGATGTTTTTTGATTTCAATAGCCTCGCGAATCATCCTTGGAAGGAATCGGTGTTCTTTAGCGAGGATTTGTGGTCTATCAAATCTGATGTAGTGACGGGGGCGATCTTGTACATGTTCACAGACTGCAGACTTCCTGTGAACATGTACAAGATCGCCCCCGTCACTACATCAGATTTGATAGACCACAAATCCTCGCTAAAGAACACCGATTCCTTCCAAGGATGATTCGCGAGGCTATTGAAATCAAAAAACATCCTAATTTCAATAGAGAAGATGGCTGGGTGCTACCATCTCCTTGGGATCCTATAATAAATAAAATTAAATCCCAACCCAAGCATACAACTGCAAGACTCCATGATACCATAAGCTCATACTGTGTAGATCGGAACAAAAGTTAAAATTTTAATCTATGGTAACCGCGGTTAACTATGACAGCTGGACGTTGAACATCTCAGTCCTTCCCGTGACCATGGGTGCTGTAAAGCTCTCGAAACGTCGGGTAAAAAAGTTAAATATACGCGATAAATTCCGTTAAAACTAGTATTATTTCTATGTTTGTTTAAGATAACTATATGAAGGCAAAAGTACTCGGTGCACTAAGTCAACTTCCTTACTACGTAACTACTCCAAGACACCAATATAATGAAAATTAATTTTTAATGCCCAAATAACCGATTTCAAGGAACTTAAAGAATATAATAATTTCATATTCTGATTAAGAAATAGTGTATAGAAAAATCAAACATCCGACCTCAGAATGTAAATTAATTTTATTTATTTTTTTCTTTTAATGACGATTTTTACTTTTTATTAAAAAAAATCCATTTTGAATGAACTGAGGAATATTAAAATCTCATTGTGGTCTTAATCGTTACATCAAAAACTTCACACACAAACCCTATCTTGCCAACCTTAGAGGTGGCTTTTTTCTAAAAATGTATATGGAGCCACACCAGAAGTTGTAATAATTTAATAAAAAAGAATCATCATAATCGGTTCGCAATGAACGAAGATATCTCTCTCTTCTCACTCTTTATATATGACATTTTTCTGTCCATGTGTGAGTCCTAAACCAAAACGACTGGACCAATTTTGATTAAATTTTGTGTGTGTGTGTGACTAAGTTGATTCAAAATTTGTTTAGATTTAGATTGAGCCCGGTACATGGCGCTTTTGCCGAGATCCAGAAATCACCCGTGCAAAGCCTTGGCGTATCTGTGTTATACATAAAGAGCAAGAAAGAAACATACAAACGAATTGCAAACCTCCTCGTTTTTTGAAGTCTACTAAAACCAACTATCTCAGAAGTTTCTATTTAGGTAAGAGATCAGACGTAAAACTACATAAAGCTATGGTTATTAATCTTTTGATTGCGTGGATCAAATAGGGATGCGGCTGATCACATTTGTCGTACTTAGACCAACATTAAGTAGATTGTGTGCTTGTTTGTCACCTTTATACTATTTAAAAAAAAGACAGAGTGCTTTCATTTCAAGAGACGCCGAATTCGAGCTAAACTTAGTATTGTAAGAACACGCTTTCACGAAAACGTTTTCATTTCACGCAAATATATTCTCACGTGGTAGTATAATATGGTTGTAGTAGGAATGGGTCGGCTCGACTGGGAAGGACCACGCTCTCACAGAATACCAGCGTATAACAGCTGTTTGCTGTTGCTGTGTTTCGTATGGTGAGTGTAGAGAACCGAAAACTTATTGGAAACGAGGCATTCTATCTTAGTTCTCCGGGGTGTTTGCATTTTGTTTCTTAATCGAGGATAGATGTAGATGTCTATGGGCCACAGTATCCACTTACCATTAGGTGGACTGTGTGCTCGTTTGTCACTCTTTGTTCAAATAAAAATAATGATACTTTCACTGGTGTTATCTTTATACTTATGGAGGAAAGCTTGTAGTAAATAAAATATTTAGAATTTCAACTTTTTAGTTCCCTTTTAAGTCAGTTTATATTAAAGAACAATTTAATAAGATTAAAATGTAGCACAACCAATGAATGGTTGTAAGGTATTTATTATATTCAATCACACATTAATGACGGAGCAAAACTGCAAACGAAATCGGCAAATCGTTCTTAGCACGTTGCAAAATCTCAAATGTAAATCCTCCGTGGATTTTGATGTGGTGAAAAGGCTTGTAAGAAAAAATGCAGTGTCAGAAGGCGAAAGCGGAAGGAAGTGGGCCGTCGAACTGTTAAATAAATTACTGTACACATTTAACCTCCTTAGCCTTTCTTAACCTATCAAATTACACACATAACACGTCCAACAATGTATGTAATTTGTTACATTGTGTGTATGTATGTGTAACATACTATTAATTTTTTTTGTGACGGAATTTTCAAACCTGATAGAGCCAAGCTATAACAATATCATGGCTGTAACACGAATGGGTCGACTCAATCGGGAAAGGACCATGCTCGCACTGAATACCAGCGTAAATTTGCCGCTTAATACTGCTGTTTTTTGTATGTTAAGTGTGTTGGTGTAGAGATCCGGAGATCCTCTTTGCTGGAAAGGAGGCATTCCATTTTAGCCTTCCGGGATGACAGTGTATCTGTATTTTGATCTAAATCGTAAATAGATAGATGTAGATAGCCCGCGGCATCCACTTATTATCAGATAGACTGTCGCTGCTCGATTATCACACTTATTGTATATAAAAAATATATTTCAACTTTTTAATACGTGCTCGGTGGTGAAGGAAATGACGTAAGGAAATCAGCATGTCTCAGGAGTGTAATATTTCAAGAAAATGTGTAGTCCACCCACACGTACTATAGCATCGCGGATAACTTATATAAATACCTTTAGAAAGGTGAGTCAAACTAGTTTATTTGTGGTTTTTTTTAGATTACGGTAATGTTAATACATATTTGAGGATTATTTTTAGTTTTAACAACATAAGAACAAGGAAATTTTGTCCTTTGATATCATCATCATCATCATTATATCATTACAGTCTGTTACAAGTCTGCTAACGAACATAGGGCTTCCCCATGGATTAATACCACAATGTACTAAGCAACCTGCATCCGATGACTCCCTGCATGCCAAGTCGTCAATGCATTGCTTTTTGACCGTCACTCGCTGTTGCTGTTACAAAGATATGTTGATATATACTAACAAACAAGGAATTTTAGGCATCTGATAATATTATTATTCTTATTATTTATCGTGGTCCACATTACACTCCGATTTCAGCATTGAATTGCTCCTAGAGAAACTTTCCATGTCTCATGTTGCTCTCATGTTTGAGGCCATATTGCAGATTTTGTGCCGCTAGTGCTTACTGATCCGTTAGATCATGTCACTTATTCTCATTCTAATGCTCTCTGGGTGACTTTGAGCCTCCCTCAACGAGCTAAAAAGTTTTGATATTAAATAATAAAAAACTCTACCGTCGGTAATGTTTTAAATGCAAAACTCCGTACAAAGTGACTGACACGGCAGTCAAGGACTTAAAAATATCCGTATTTTTTTAAAAATTACTGCTTTTTATTTGCTTATTCGTAATTTCAAGTAACAATTGATTAAAACTATTTATACGGATTTTATCGCTTTTAATTAACTTATTTTTAATTCCTTATTTTCTTATTTTTAATTAACTTAGTTTCGGGTGCTATACAGCTCCCATGGTTACTATTGAGATGTTTGACGTCCCATTGTCATAGTTAACTCGGCTACCTTCAGTTTTTGAATATTAATAATTTACTGTAAAGTACCCGAAAATACGGGAATTAAAAATAAGTTAATTAAACGCGATAAAATCCGTATAAATTGTTTTATTCAACGTGTAGCGTTCGGGTAATTCGAAGGAATCTTCAAATAACAATTTTTTTCTGCATATATTACGAAAATAAAAAAATGTCTTATAAATTTAACATTTAATTGCAAAATCCCAATCAATAGTACAGTGTTAAATAAGTTATAAGTTTGAAACCAAAATAGGAGAATATCGTAATTTATTTAAAAACCACAATAACTTTATTCAGTGAATTTAGAAAAAAATGCCATAAAACTCAACACAGCGACGGCGGCGCGCGAGCAATTTAAAAATAGTACTCTTACTTTCAAAGGACATCCCCCATTTTTTCTATTTTTATCCACAACCCGCACGATAGAAATAGTGACGTATTTTTTTCAGCCACTCGCTTTCACTAGTTCCTCGCAAAAGCAAATAAAGATCGGTTAAAACTCGGTTGAATTTTTCCCCCGCGATTTCATGATTATTGATTTGTTTTTTTTATTGTAAATTTACACTGGCTCTAGTATCATGGAGACCATTTTTATTGCGTCAATTACGGATCTGTTTTTTGATTTTTTTTTATTTTTTACGCATCTAGTTAAATATTATTGTTAGTGTTAAATCTGGAAACACATATTTATTATACTCGCACTTTATTATGAAAATATTGGTGTAATTTTAAAATTATGCGAAAACTTTAAGATTATGAATCATAAAAGTTTAGACAGCTCATGTATTTACAATAAAATCTACGAAGAATTACAACTTTGCTAATGCTTTGCTTACTACGGGGCAGTATCGTATTTGATGGAAGTTATCTATCAATGTCTTAGCTAACTTTACAATGATTCTTACTATTTGTGTAGAAAGATGTTTATATGACTTTAAACCGATAAAATTAAACAATGTCACAAAAGTATTTCTAAAAATAAAATCTTTTTCAGATTCATTAGCTCATACAAGGCCACTTCCGGACAAAGATCTCTCCAATTTTAGAAAGGATTTAACTTAATCCGATTACTTTTCACACTTAGCAAGTGGATTGACAATCGCAGCACCAGACGTCGTGCACTTTTAACATTGCTCCTCGTCACTAGCCTGGTATTTTACGCCAGGCGTAAAGTTTACAGTTAAATAGTTACAATACAATAATAAAAAAAACTTTATTAAAAAAAATTATAATTTTATAATATAACTGTATTTATACTGACTCGACCCTTCAGACCGAAACAAAACAGTGCAAGCTCTGCTGTTAGATAAGAGGTAGGTCTACCCAGACAGATTTGGTACTTCACTGCTGGCCATATGAGGACGCTCACGGTTGCTCAGCAAGCTATGGAGAGGGCTATGCTCGGGGTTTCTCTGCATGATAAGCTCAGATATGAGGACATCCGCAGTAGAACCAGAGTGACAGACATAGCCCAACGGGTTGGTAAGCTGAAGTGGCGATAGGCCGGCCATATAGCTCGAAGAACCAACAACCGATGGGGAAAAAAGGCTCTCGAGTGGCAGCCTCGTACAGATATACGTAGTGTAGATCGAACGCCGACTAGATGGAGTGACGACCTGGTAAGATATGTAGGAAGTCGATAGATGCAGGCGGCTCAGGACCGTGCATTGTGGCGATCCTTAGCGGAAGTCTTTGTTCAACAGTGGACTTGTGACGGGCTGTAATGATGATGATGAGGATTCCTAGGCAGAAATTGAGTTGTATCACCAGCTACCTTTCGATCATTATAATAAAAAACAAAGTTGTATGAAGAAGTTGTTAGGAGTTGGGTAATTAATTTTACTAAAAATCTGTACATTTGATTATGTAACCAAATAAAAATCGTCCGATTGTGGTTTAATCCTTAAAAATTCATAAAATTTCTATTATGAATATATTTCAACGTTGAAAATACACTTAAAGATAAGGAATTCATCCTGATAATAGTCTTATAAACGTAATCAACGGAGTGTAAATACGTACACACGGCTTAATTTGTAAGACATCTAAATTAATCAAGCACCGGTTACTAAGTTAGTTTCTAAATCACGAATAAAATTGGCTTCACAACCACAAGATATAACGGAGTTTTAGGGATCGGTCGAGTATCTTTGTAGAGACGTCAGCACGAGGTTGCTATATCTAATCCTTAGTTTTCTCATTAATAAAACGTTATTGTTTAAACCATCGTAATATAAGATATGACCATTGACCACATCTACCTATAGATACCGTAAAGCATAGACAACTAAATAGCGAACGTTTCGGAATGAAAGTTTAGAGAAATAAAAATCAAATACCCAAACGTTATGGCGCTGATTCTGTAACTCTAACATTTAGGTTAAAATATAACCATCTTGCATAAGAAAACGTTGAGGGGTGGGCGGCCCCTCCGTATCTCCGTTTTTAGTATTTTAGTAAGTTCAGGGGGAAATTACCCCCGGGGGCGTGGGTGTAGGGGACTTGGGGGTAAGATGTTGATGTTTCTTAGTTTTATATTACTGGTGTGCTTTATTGCTTAGTTGTATTGGTGTGTACGCTGCTTGGATGTGTGTTGACTGCGTGACTTGAGCAAGTTTCCGCCTATGCAGATGGGTTTTATGAAACGTCTTCCAGCGGGTCTATGCCTCCCTTTATAGATGTGCTTTAACTGCTGTCGTTATTTCGAGGGTTAGGTAACACCGCCAGTGAGCTGAGCTGTAATGTTAGTCGTGAAATTCTAGTTCGGTTGCGGCTCTTGAGAACTGGTCAGTGAGCCACTTCTAAATTTTATGGCGTGGCGTGAAACGCATGGATCTTACAATTTTATTTATTGCTCTACACTAAACCTTTACAACAATCTTTTTTAAGTTCACTGCTGGCCTTTATGATAATAATAAAAAAATCTAAAGGAAGTGTGATTGAATTACCAATTTTTTTTAATAAACTGAAGAGATATACGTACTTACAGCCAATCAGCTACTGCAGTCCATGTGTTTCGACAAAGTAGACCAAAACTGTGTTGGACAATGATTGAATCCTCACAGTCAGTAATTATACTGATTTTCTTTACTTTTTTTCTTTTTACTCCAGCAGCAGTGCCAGCAATAAACACAGTAAAAAAATTACCAGAGTTCTAGAAAAGAAAGGGAGTTTCTTTTCTAGAACTCTCTTAGTAACTAAATTGACTTTAATTTTTTTTAAATAGAGCACTAGTCTCGTTAAACAAGTCTACCTAATAAACAACTAAAAATTATAATTTATGTTGTAGTAGGTATTTATAATGCTAAACAATACTTTTACATATTTGAATATGTATATTACTCAGTCATCTATTCTATTGTACGCCATACAACCAACTGCAGCGTTCGGTATTCGAACTCGTAGCCCCGCAATATTGTAACCAAACGCTTAACCACAGCACAACCGGACCATCCATTAATAAATTAGTCCGTAAAGTCTTAAATAAAAATATTTTACGTCAATAAGAAACAAGTAAATTGTAATTACGAATATTTATGGGTAATAAAAATATTCGAAATATGTTTGATTGGCTAACTACGAGCATAATATAAACAAGATTTTTATTGCATAATCGGAAAAAAAAACTGTTTCTAGGTTACAGTATACGGTTTAGATATATATGTTATAGACTCAAGTTCACAGATAAATTATAAATAAATATTTCTGAAGATTTATTACAGTTTTTTAGAAGAGCTATTAACTCAATTGTGGCGGAGAAATTAATATACTTTTATTTTTTATTTCAAGCTGTACACTACGTTCTTTTGGGGTTTAAAAAGACTTCAAACTTAAAAAGTCATAACAAACGAAATTTATATTGGACATAATAAAGCAAAATTTCGTTTTGTCAAATATTATTTATAAATTTACATTCTTTTCGTAATTATTCATTTGACCGAAGAAGGAACAGTGAAACCGTATCGACAAATAGCATCTCTTATAATATAATAGCTGACCAAATAGAAGTTTTTAAAAATCGAATGAAATGAGCATATGGTGAATTAAACTGAAGCTAGAGCAGCATCTTTCTGATAACAATTTAAAATGATAAAAGCTGCAGTTGCCAGTCTGTCTGCCAAGCGTGGCAACTATAACAACCCCCCCCCCCCTAATCTTTGGAGGAGGCCTATGTTCAGCAGTGGACTTTATAGGCTGTAATAGAATAGAATAGATACATAGATATTCTGTAGTAACCTCTTAAAACTGGAAGCACCGTAACAATTATCTGCAAAACCTTCCCACCGTAGCAGTGACACGTAAAAACCAAGTTATTCTCTCCCGTTCTCTTATTTGAAATTAACATACGTACGTGTATGGGGCACGTTGCGCGGAAACATCAAAAACTCTAATCAAAACATAACGACGCCAGCCACCCGGAGCCCCCGCAAGTTTCCCCCGTCAATATTCTTAGTAGAATATAATCAATTCTTAGAGAGAAAGAAACAGTCTCGGTGTATTGATAAATGAGCACTCCCTTCATATTTCCGCGTTTGCCCCCTCCTGCCTGGTGGGGTGCTTTAAAGACTCCCAGGGTAGGGGCGTCTTAGGAACGTGCAAGATAGTAAGCAACAGGGCTGGGGCTAATGAACTTTTCGCTTTTTAGGGAGTTTCTTGAAAGGGTCTTAAGTGTAGTTCACGACTAAAATTCAGAGATAAAATCCAGTATACCCAATTTATTCGAGCCCTTTTCCTTACTCATCTTATTTTATATTTTGAAATCTAATAAGCCTGTAATCAAAATTTATTTTAATTTTAATTAAACTCTCTTATTTAAAAGTGTATCGTACAAATACATCTATTTATAAAAATTAAGTCAAAAGTTATTATAGTTTCAATTATACTAAATTATTTACGAGTATTTTAGAAAAATATCATTTTATCAAAACGAAGACAAAAGTTATTTAAATTTTTTGTACTCACTTATTTAAAAGTGTATAATATAAATATATCGCTTTAAATAATGAAGTCAAAAGTTATTATAATTTCAATTATACCCACTTATTTAAAAGTGTATTATATACGTACATCACTATATAAAAATGAAGTCAAAATTTGATATCATTTCAATTATACTTACTAATTTAAAAGTGTATTTTATAATTTTTTCACTAGATGGCGTTGTGTGATAGCTGTGGAATATTATTATATTATATAATTTTTTCACTTTCTTAAATGAATTATAGAACTATTTTCATAAGTTAATAATAAATTTAATACATTATTACGCTTTAGTTTAACCTATAATATAGTATAGATTAATTTTATTTAATTTACATTAAAATAAAAAAGAAGTAATAGTTGAAACAATTCTTAAGAAAACAGTCCTCTTGCTTAAGACGACAATTAAATATTACGATGGCAATCGACGTAGCAACAACCCTGCTACGAGGCCTACGCTCGTAGCGGCCACATCGTAGGCGCTAGTGCGCCCCCCTGTATAACTTTTTACTAAGAACCACGCGAAATGAGTGGATAAAACATAGGTAGCTTCACTCATCCAAGTTATTTTTAATTATATTTTTATTATAATATCTTTTATAGAAACTAGTCCGATATTTTAACCTGGGTTATTTAATATGCGTATTATTGCAACCACGTTAATATTCTATTTAGGTATTAATTAAATTTTCAAAGCTAATTTCGTAACCTTTAAAATTAAATTAACAAATAAAAATATTAAAATACAAATATTATATTAAATATTATATACTATTAGAAACAGAACAATTGTAATGTGTAAACAAAAAATTAATTATTATTCATTCATCATGCGTATTGAAATACCGACGGGAATCGAATCTATGCGAAACCTGACTCTAACAATTGCACCAAAGGGCTCGCGCCCGTTCTTATTTTAAACAACTACCGTCTTATAATACATCCCGTTTCGCGACTAAATATCAGCGAATGTAGCGGCGTATGGCGTCCACCCATTCTTGATCGTTTATGAAACTTTAAAATAATAAATAATAATAAATTAAATAATAATAATATATTTTATAATAATAAAAATATATTAGTATTATAATATATTTTATTATTATAAATAATATTATATATATATATATATATATATATATATATATATATATATATATATATATAATAATAAAATATATTATTATTATTTAATAATAATAAATTATATAATAATAATATATTTTCATTGACATATAGATTTGACAAATGTAAGCAAGAACAGTAAGCTAAATATCTAAACAATATTCCAAAAAGATATACAAATATTTGCCGCTGGACTAGGATAATCCTATATCTTGGAGTCCGCGAGCACAAATTGACTAGAGATTTGTACACAGTCTTAACAGGAAAGTAATAAATCGTATTATATACAGTGAGACGTTAGGGAAGGAAGTTTTATGTATTAAAATATTCTGTGATATTGTGGTTTTAATTATATTCTAGTGCTAAAAACATTAATTAAGAAAATCTCAGCTTAAGCTCGTAATAATTGAAAGTTTTAAAATGTTATGAATAAGTAAAGTAAGTAAAAATGAGAGATTATTTTTTTAAATTAGTTAAAGATAAAAATAACATAGGAGCATAAAACGTGTTTTTATTTTATAAGATACGTTACAAACAAATTTCTTGAGTACGTTGCATGTTTCTTGCCCCACGGCGAAATAGTCTAAAATTTTTACTAAAATGCTCGTTTTTAAAAAAAAATATTATATTAAATATTTACGCACAGATTTAATTTACACCATAATTGCAATATAGTCACAATCAATTAATATAGACACTTGTAGCAATTATTAAATGACTGTCTATTATTTTTAAAAATTTATAAAAAAAGATTTGTAACAAAGGATTACAAATTATTAACGCTAAGTACCTCCTTAAAAAACTATATGTTTCTTTCTGGTTCATGAGGTTTAAATTTAAACAAAATGTTCATCACACGATATGGACATTTTATATAAATTTAAACCACAAAATCATGAACAAGATTGTGTTGGTTGGATTTTGTCGAATCAAGTATCAAAACGCTTAAAACTAAGTGCTTCCGCGTGGCGTATTTACAAGTATTGTAAGTATAGAATTATATATTTTATAACGCCCCCCACCCTCTTCCCGCGCAAACTAAGTCTTTGCGCATCTTTCTATCCCCACCTTTTTGCCTTCTTCTTTTAAAACCACCCATCGTATGAACCCCTTTCCCCTCATTCGACTAATTTCGGGGTACAACTGAAGAATTATTTCTTGCGATCGCCTCGCCAATGAAATTACAACTGAAAGTCGATGCTCAAGGGTCTATTTTTAGTCTAAACACGCACACAGTCTTGGGACTGTATCTTTTCACTTCGAAAACTAATTCTGAATTAGAAAATGGAAGCAAGTGCTCGACACTCTCGCACGAAAATGTATTTAGTTTTAAGGTTGTAGAGTCGGTTATTATTCGTAGAGTAGATGAAAAATATAACCGTTTCGTCAAAAATATGAAATTAAAATCTTCATACTAGCGAAAGAAGTTTTAGCATCTTTGTTTTAGAGTGAGACGGACAACGTTGCATGCTTAGTCTCGCTTCCTCCAAGGAGAGGGTGGCAAGAGATGGGTAGTTTGAAGTAAAAAGCCTTGGTTCCTTGATCAATGCGCGCCGCATTTGGAATTAATCATAACCGGGTATTTTCGGTCCATGTCCCGCTGAGGAGGCTGTGGGTGGGGAGAGGGTATCGAGAATTCGTATTCTTAATGAAAATACGGGCTCTTCCTGTTTACATTTTGTAATAAATTGTTTTACTCCGATGTTTGTGCGTCGGGAGATGTCGAATTTATTATTTGAATCTCGGGGACGAGTGGAGGCGACGTTTTTACGTCCTCGCATCTTGTTTCAAAACTTAAATAGAAGCACATTACAATTGCACGGCCCAAAATTATTATCATCACAAAAGAGCTTCACTAAGCCTTTTGTTTAAATAACCGTTATATAAGCGCGTTGTATTGAATTTTATATTTATTTATTTATTCTTTATTGCATTCCATAAAACAAAAATAAATCAAAAGGCGGACTTAATGCCTTGAGACATTCTCTACCAGTCAACGCAAACTTTATACTGATATTGTGAATTTAAATGACCACATTATAGGAAAGTAATCTTTGACATAAACTAACGTAACCTATTATGGCCACATTTTATTAGTAACCTTATATGACCGCGATAAAACAAATAAAAGCACTATTATTACGTGTAAAGGGTAGGGACTGATGCTCGTCTTACTGACCCACTGCCCCGATCCCTCACGCAACGACTGCACAGAACCCGTCCCCTATATTATGTTCCTTGCTCTACACGACTCTGCTATCCTAATACGTTTATTGTAGGCTGTAGTGAAATAAACAAAGAGATTCATACACGTTATTTAATTGAAAATAAACTAAATTGAGTCATTACTAATAAATAAGTATGGTCTATTTATTTGCTTGTTGATATTTTATTTTCTAATTCTTATGCTGTTAATAATTAGTTAATTAAAGTTATATTAAATGTGTATTATGTCTTCAGTTTACAAGATGAGTGCGAGACGGGATGTATGGGAAAGTTAGTGTACGAAACCAACCCAAAGAAAGATTGATTTTATTGCAAAGGAATTATAAAAATGATGTAAAATCCGAAGTATGGAGTGTGGGTAATTAACTAATAATATTGTTTCCAAGTGACCCAAATTAATGAGTAAAGTACTATCTGGTACCCGGCGTGTTGCTGCCTCAGAAGAAACAATTGTGGGAATATCGTTTTAAATTTGGAAAAGTTATACTGATTAATTAGGAGTGATAATACAATAATTGAAGTTGAATAATTAATAACCTTCACATAAATATGTCGGTGCATTATACGCGCGCCACTTACTGTAATTTAATTGGACTGTGCGTAAAACCTTTGCGAAAGTGCAAGCAATATTTTGACAAAGCTTTCCGCAATTTGATGAACGGTATGGCAGTGCATAAAATGCGAACAAACAAATATCTTTTTTATATATTAGATTGTACAGTAACCCGTACAAATATTATATAATAGTGTACATATACAGCCTAAGCATTTGTTAAACATAATTAGTATCATCTACATTTACAACTATTCATAAACCATTTGTGCCAACTAATCTTGCCTACAAATTCCTACTTGTTAATATTTAATACGTAAAAACAATAAATCAAACTAAATTATCAGTAATGACATCTGCATAGTAATTTATGGCAAGTAAATAATAAAAAAGAAATAAGTGAAGTTATTTCAACAATTTTTTTGGAAATACCATTAACTCATCGTCAGCAATACCATGCAATTTTTTAATATTCTTTTTATTTTAAACGATATTAGTAACGCTGTTATACTATTAATAGTCTCGTGAATCACTCCAAGACGTTTTAATCGCTTGTGTTAGGAATTGTTGACAATAGTAGTCGAATAGTGGATTCGATAAAGACTTTCCCTCCCCTGTGGATCCCTTAAACTGTGTAGTGGTGGCGTAATAATACCCACTATTCCATACCATCGCGGCGATGTAAGAGGCGATAGAGGGTAATCTAATCTGTAAATCAGCAACATCTTCCTGATAACTACTGATAAATACTTCAGTTGCCAAAACGCTAGCTGAACTTGGCAATTGGCAAAACCCTCCTTATAAAGCAATAAGAGGAGACTTATTTTGATTTGGTTTTTTTCATAAAAAGATAAAAATAGTTCGCCGACGATACACGACGTGGTAAGCTATAATTAAGACTATGTTTTGTTTTTAATCCTAGAATAAAAATATTGTAAAATATCAAATAATGACTTGTTAGTTATCCTTAATAAAATTAATAAATAAATAAATAAGGTAGGAATTAACGCTTACTTAACCAATAGGCTGTAGTGAAATATCGCTTCTAAAGTGAAATACCACTGATTGGTTTGTATTTGGTTAATATGTCTTATTAAATTAGCATTAAACACTAATACAAAAACATAACAAACATACCATTTACACAAGTATCGCAATCTATTTCCTCTTCTTTCCTTTTTAGCTGACTCCAACAAGTGGTAAAAAACCGATTGCAAATAATATTAATAATTTCCACCTCACAGTTTCTTAAGTGAAGGCTTTAATTATTCAACATAGTACGTCTTACCACTATGTTTGTAACAAGAATGGGTTGGCTCGATGGGGGTAAGAGCGCGCCTAGCATAGGAAACACAGTAGCATTAACTGCTGTGTTATGGCGAGAGTAGAGAACCGTAGACCCTTTTTACTGGATAGGAGATATTCCATCTTGTCCTCCGGGTTCACAATGGGCCACAGTATTAAGGAGAAGGAAACTAAGTAACGGATTCTTTTAAATGGCCAGCTTACGGAAAGTTAAGAAAAAGAAGTTTAAAGCAAAATCTGCCATAATTTTATGTTATATACATCATAATACTATGATTGTTTTAATTTGCATAAAAAATTGGTCTATTTTCTGAATATTCCAAACGTGTAAGATCGAATCACAACACAGTTGGCTTTAGCGCCTAATAAAACTTAATAGCACTTTTTCATACAATGCAACAATTACTGTTGCTATTGTAAAATATCAGGCGCTTTGCTTTATGTTCGGTCCACAGTTAGGGAATTAATAGCTGCAGAGAACATTAAATTTAGTGGATCCGACTTAACCGTACACTTTAATGTATTGTATAATGGTGTTGATTTTGTTCAGTATTTAACGTTAGTGAAAGAAAATGTTATTTATATTTTCTATCGGAATTCAATATTACGTCTAAATTTAACTACAGTGTTTTAATGTTTCGCATGTCCTACTTTTTTATTTAAATTTGGTACAGTGCAGACGTTTTAGTTTTTGTTATTATTTCTTACAAGACGTTACGTTATGTAACGTTATACTTAGATTTCCTTCCGAATCGTGGAGGCAGTTTAATTAGTTCTTTAATGTTTTTTTTACATTTTTTTAAAAACTAAGATACTAAAACTAATTGTTTATAACCGGCGATTTTTCCCGACGGATACGACCTTCTAGAAAAGAGCTTACTCCTTTCTAAAAGGCTGGCAACGCATCTGCAATTCCCCTGGTGTTGCGGTTGTTCATGGGCGGCAGTAGTCACTGTCCATCAGGTGTACAAAAACTCTTCTACAAAAAAAAAATACTAATGACAACTGCCTTTTAAAATAATTCTAAGAATTCTCAATTACTGCTAAAAATAGACCCCCATGTATATATAGGTTGCCTCATCGTGGTGATTTCGCCATAGTTGCTACGCTCGGCAAGCGGGTTGGCTACCGCAGTTTTTTTTTCATATTTTGAGTTATCATCAAGCAGATGCTGCTGCCTATCTCCTGTTCAGCTTCCCTCTGTCATCTCTTACAACCCAGGGCTAGGGCTAAGGGATAGTGGATATTATTACGCCACCACTATACGGTTTGTATGTTTATTTATTATTTTAATGTTTTTGGATTTACGTTTGAGGAAAGGATAAACTTTTTTATTAGAAATTGAAATTAAGTCGTTACTATAATTATTTACGATAAAAAAGATAATAGTTGGATATTTGGCAGTCGAATATTAAAACAGAAATATATCAGTAGAGTGTAGTGATGTCAAAACATTTTTTTTTTTGCAAATACTGTGTAATGACGTTTTGCATTTATAATGAAATGACCATTTTATTTGTATATTTCTAAATAATTATAGTCTTATTTAGCAAAAAATAAAAATATGGCAAGTTTTGAGGCACTATTTATAGTAGCAAATTTAAAAGACGCATTTTTATTAAGGTGGTCAATTACCCAACCGTACATTAGTATAATAAATTAGTATAATTGTACTGAACAATTTAAATTTTACTGATTACATTTTCTGCACACTGTGAAATAAAGTACGGGATAAGCCAAAGCAAACGCCAAAACGTCATCTAAAGATTCGTCACACCATAAATACCAAGTTAGAAGCAGGCGAGACCCTCAGCGGGCGACTAACAAAAACGACGGCGACATCAAAAAAAAAACAACAAAATAAAACCGGGCAGGAGTATTCTCATAACCTAACCCGCGGCGTCACATCACAGCCTCCCGAAAACTCGTATCTACCTACTCGTATATTCATTTCCGTTCCGTTAATACCGCATACTTTTAACTGTCTAACTAGGTGGGACCCCCCCCTGTCCCCACTCCCTCACACCATCACTACTTACACGCGGTAGGCGCAACTTTTATAATACTACGTACTCGGGAGCTTTTTAACGAACCACCCGAAGGGGGTCGCCACCTGCCACGCATACCGAAAAATACGTAAAACAGGAGGTGTGGGGTACAACGCGCCCCCCCGGTTAGAAGTGGCCGTATTTTGCGTATTTTTAAATTATTCCTCACATGCTGGTGTTTGTGCGATGTTTAGTGCGACTTTGCGTTACCTATTGTGTTATCTGCTCTAAATGGAATCGGTTCGGTTTTCTTTACGAATTTGCTTCTGAAAATAAAAACATTTCTAAATTTATTCAGTCCAAACTTTGAAAGCGAATTACGATTCCGACGAATCTGAGAAAAGAATCTTTTAATTAATACCATTAATACATATTGTGTCTTAAATTAAAATAGAAAAATGAAATGTCACTTATAATTGGAAATATAAATGATTAAATCAAACAAATTTCCGCATATTTTATAAAAATCATATTCTTCAAACTATGTTTAATTATTTAAATAATGAGTGAAAAGTTAATTAAAGTTACAGCCTGTATACATAACAATGTATGTGTAGACTACCTCGTTAGTCTAGTGGTTGTAGTAGTGCGACTGCTGATCATGAGGTCCTGTGTTCGAATCCCGGGTCGGGCCAAAAAATTAATGATTGAGTTTTTCCGTCAAGAAATTTTCAGTAATTGCCCGGAGTCAGGAATTTGGCGGTGTCTCATCCCCGTGCCTCGGAAAGCACGTAAAGCCGTTGGTCCCGCGCCTGATCTCTCTCCGGTCGTGTCGGTTTACCGTTCCATCGAATTATGAGAGTGAGGAAATAGAAAGTGCACCTGTGCTTGCGCATACAATTGGGCACTATAATCCTGTCCTAAGCCGATGGCTAGTCTCCGTTGAGGCAGGCCGCCGTGGCCGAAATTCGGTCGGGAGGACATTACAGTATTACAGTACGCGAGCAACCCGGGTTCGATCCCCGCCGGCACCAATGAAATTCTTAGTTTCAATTTAAGTGCTGATTTACCACGTACTCGGCGGTAAAGGCAAACATCATGCGGAAACCTGCATGTCTGAGAAATAAGAAAAAAACTATTTCGAATACATATGAAGTTTGCCAAGACGCATTAGGGCAGCGCGGCAGACAATTCCTTGCTCTAAACCCCACTCAGAAATGAGCGGAGGCCTGTGCCCAGGAGTGGGGCGTATAAACGCTGTAATTTTAACTTTAATTTTCTTTGTAGCATAAAAATGTCCAAAGCTGCCTAACCTTAGTCTCACAGACTGATGATGAGCAAAATTGCTGGTGCACAGGCGTCGGCTCTGCAGTCTCCAAACAAGCATGTTTAATATGTTTTTTTAAATTACACAATGGAGCACTCAGCCTACCTGTTGGTAAGTGGATATTAAGGCTCACATGCGCCTTCCTCTACGAAACGGTAAGCCTCGTTACAATTAAGAAGGATCGCCGGTTCGTGTTATTTATTTTATTTATTTATTTACACTTTATTGTACTAAAGGTACAAACAGCGGACTTAATGCCATATGGCATTTTCCACCAGCCAACCGGAAAGTTAGTGAGAGATGTGTGTACTGTAGTAGGCTAGGATGAAACCTAAAATTGATAAATTTCACCTAAACACACACACACACACACACACACACACACACACCACACACACAACTTAACTATATATATGTATATATATATATATATAATAGATTAAATGCTATTTATATATTTATGTGTCAGATGAACCCAAATAATGTTCTTTTACCTTTGTTTTAAAAATCCACTTGTTGAGGGATTTTCTTATTGCTAGGGGAAGCGCATTCCAGAGTCTTACATCTGTAGCAACGAAACAGTTTGAGAGGAAACCAGTACGGTGAGAGGGAGTATGGAGCACGAGATTGTTACGAGAGCGAATATTGCAATCATGGGAGGAACCCAGGTATTGAAACTTACATTTCAGATACTCTGGGGCCAATGGATCGTAAAGAATAGTGAACAGAGTGCTAAGAATTCTAAGGTTCCTGCGTTGTGGGATATTTAACCATTTAAGTTGAGAGCGATAGAAAGAGACGTGGTCATACTTTCGAACACCATAAATGAAACGGATACAGTTGTTGAGAAGCCGATCCAATTTATTGACCAAGTATTTGTCTGCATCTAAGTAACACACATCAGCATAATCAAACATAGGAAGAATTAGCGATTGAATTAGAAGTTTCTTCGTACAAAGCGGTAAGATATTTTTATATCTGTACAATTTTCTCAAAGTAGTACGAACTTTACGGCTAACTTCCTCAACATGACTGCGCCAAGTAAGTGAACAATCCAAGGTTAATCCCAAATCCCTAACATGAGAGCTGTAAGGAATTACCTCGCCGTTATTAATCAGAGGATCGAACGATGTATGATTAAGTTTACCTAATTGACGTGCACTGCCTAAGACTCTAGCTTGGCATTTGCTTGGATTAACAGCAACCCATTATCTTCTTGACCAATTAAGAATCCAGTTAAGATCGGAGATAATCACGGCTACAGCATTATTTTTGGAAGTAGCATCGGCATGAGCATAGAGATGCAAGTCGTCGGCATACATATGGTAAGAAGCACGAAAATTACAAGTAATGCTATAATCATGTTAATAAATATGGAGAAAAGTAAAGGACAGAGAATTCTACCTTGCGGAACACCAGTGGTTAATTCACCCCAATCGGACACCATACCATCGACCCTAATCGCCTGCTGGCGACCACGAAGATAGGAGGAGACCCAATTCCGTGCTGATAATGAAAAACCTGTGTAAGACAAGATGGCGATGAGAATATCATGGTCAACGGTATTAAAGGCGTTAGAAAAATCTATTAAAACTAACACCGTCAACGTTCCAAACTCCATGCCATCACGCACATCCTGTGTTATTTTTAAAAGCGCCGTTGTGGTGCTATGTCCAGGTCGAAATCGTGATTGGTGTTGATTCAGTAAGTTGCTTTTGGTTAAGTGAGTTTGTATATATTTGAGCGCTTCAGCTTCTAAGACTTTTGACAAAAACGTCAAAATCGAGATAGGCCGGAAGTGATTGAGAGCACTGGGCATAGAGATTTTTGGAAGAGGGAGAACAAAATCCTTCTGCCAGCATAACGGAAACTTCCCAGTAAGCAATGAGCGGTTTATAATGGAGGTTAAAATTGGTACAATATGATCTAAAACATATGATATCATGGTTCTTCCTATGTTGTCATGACCTACTGCCTTTGATTTAAGTTTTTGTAATACTTTTAAAATATCCTTCTCAGTGACAGCAGAAAAAGAGAAAGAATCAGTATGCGGGGATGACATGGAAGTAATATCCGAAATAGTTTTCATTTTAATGTGAGATGGGAGACAAGCCGCTGTAGAAAAGTGAGCATTGAGATCATTTAATGAGAAAATATCTGAGATTACTTGTTCTTTTAGTTTTACTGAGACCATGAGAGTGAATGAACTTCCATGTCTCCGATTGCAATGAATCAATTAGGAAATCATGAAAATATCGGCGTTTAGCAGACCTAACCACCTGATTGCAGCGATTCCTAGCCTTTTTGAAGGCCTCCCAGTTCCGTACAGTACGGCAAGATTTATATGTGACAAAAGCTCTATTGCGCCTGTTCATTACCAGGCGTACGTCGCAATGATCCACGGTACTGATGGACGTTTGATTTTAACCTTGCGTTTTGGCGCATGTGTATTGAAAATATTCAATAATTTAGAATGAAACTCCATAACCATATCATTAATTGAGTCAGTATTTAACACTGGAGACCAATCAATGGCGGACATTTCATTAATTAAGTTATCTCTATTTAATCGAGCATAGCTGCGTAACTTTATCGTATGAGGGATATGTTTAGGTGGTTTTAATTTATATGAGAGAAATAACAAGTCGTGGTTCGAAAAACCAGGAGCTGGGAACTAACCATAACTCGCAACTTTATTAGAAGATGTAATAATTAAATCGATCCAAGAATCCACGGTAAAAAAATTAGAGTAAGTAGCTTTAAGGGGGAGAATGGAGAGGTTGACCGAGTTTATGATGGATCGTAACTTTTGAGAATTAGAGGAGTTTTTAACAGGTCTGTGTTGAAATCACCCATAATGACTTGATGTGTGTACTCAGAGCAGATGTTATCTAGGATAGATTCCAAAGTGGAAAAATAATTAATAGAGGGAGGAGAGTAAACGACTCCAAGAATAGCTTTTCCCCCTTTAAATTAATTTCAAGAAACAAATACTCCATGTCATTAGCCTGTTGATCAAAACTGGATATTACTTTGAAGGTTATATCACTACGTAGGTAAATAGTGATTCCACCTCCACGCCTTAAAATTTGGTCCTGTCGTACCAGTGCAAAGCCTGGTAGACCATATGATGTAGAACATAGGTTAGGTTTTAACCAGGTCTCGGACACTAGCATAGCATGGACGAGATCAGCTGAGAAAGTAGCCAATAATTCAGTATAATGACATGGAATACTTTGCGCATTAATATGACATATATTAAGATTTGAGTGAACAAAGTTAATAAATGTATCAGAAATTTGTTGCCTTATGGTGACCTGAAAGTTATAATCATCATCATCGGAGTGAAAAGACGAGCTCGTATCACTTGCTGACACAAAAACTTCGTCATCAGACATAGTAATTTAAGGTAAATATCATATACCTAACACAAATATTTAAAAAAATAATGAGATATATAATGCTAGAATATAATTTATATGTATAATATAAGGTACAATTCTATCACACCACCTTTCCTCAAGTTGACTGATAGTTACAAAGCAGAAAACACGAAAACTTCAATTTTACATAAAAAAACGAACATGGCAAAAGACAAGTATTCCAAGTAATATTTAACAAAAACTAATGCAAAATTTTGTTAAGGTATAAAACAATGTAAGTAAGACTTAATGGTCCACATGCCTTTGCCTTAACCATAATCTGTCACTGCCATTCAAGTGACCAAAATATTATGACAAAATTAATGAATCAAGAAAGTAACAAGAGCGATAGTCAAAATTGCAAAAAGAAAATAATAAAAAATTAACCATGCCTACTTAATTAGAACAAAATTGCTAGATCAAACCACTAAACTTACTTATTACTACTTCCACTACTACTTTCAAGATTACAAAACTACACTTATTGAGGTGTATTAATGATCTCTTGATCTGATGATAAATTGTATGACCAGTCCACTAAACAATATAAAATGTAATATAATACTATCGTAGCTTATTCCAGTAGTAACCAAGATTATCATAACAGTGTACATTAAACTTAATTAAAACTTAATTAAAAAGTAGTACGAAAAATTAAAAGAGATACTTACAACAGTAGTAAATTATTATCAACATATCAGATAAAAATTCAAAACAAGTCTGAATGTTTTCAAAAATATGCAAAGATCTATTAATATTTGAAAACTAAAAAATAGTAAATATTAATCTCACAAAATTATTTGTAACATCCAGTTGCTATAAATTTAAGATAAATACTATGTAAGGTTATTGGCCATAAATGTGAATTGGGATTGAAAGTGAGTAAAACGTATAAACATTTCATCAATACAGTTAAAAGAAAAATAAAAGAAAAAAATATACACAAAACATGGACTATTTACAATGCCATTAGGGTAATATTATTACATTTTAATATCAACAACCATAACAACTATCATAGAGTTATTTGTATTATGAAGTGGGAGAAAAGTATATGCATGTAAAGTACATTGTAAGGATTCATTTATTAGTATCAATAATAAGAAGTGGATTTCACGTTTCAAAAAACAGTATCTTAGATGTATAGCAAGTAGATGAGAAGTATAGTAAGTAGAAACTTATTGGAATATGCATCTTCCACTCATGTATATTGATATAATACACATGTTTATCACAAATGGCCATTGCATTAGGCAACAGAAAACTAGCAAAAATGATACTATGCTCACAGAAAAAAATGTCACTTTCTTGATGCAATACGGCGAGATTTCTTTACATCAACATCTAACAGAGGAGGACCAGATGGTTTGCGCCGACCAGGCTCGATCTGATGGCCATCACAGGAACTGCTATGCTGGACTAATTTATTAGTGACATTTTTCGCAGAGACATCAATGCTTTTAGCATTCACTGAGATAGAAGACATATTAGACGAGGGGAATTTATCTATCAATGCCATAAGCTTTACTTCTGTGCAGACCTTCTCACGCGTAAAACCTGGAGGCTTTATATAAATTGAACCATCAAATGTCCAAACATTTTTGAGATCGAAATGATTTCGGGCCTTCTTGTAAATTTCTTGCCGTGGGTTAGTTAAGAACTCTGAAACCACAATTCCTGATCCTTTTAACTTTGATTTCAACTTCCACACTTCTGATTTAACATGTTGCTCGTGAAACTTAACCATTATGGGTTGAATATGCTCATTCCGTTTAGCTTCAAGACGGTAGCAATGAGACAGTGAGGTACAGGATATATCAGCAATCCCAATTTTACTCTGAATAATATTTATAACCTGTTCTTGAAGGCTACACTCAGAATTTTCTGTAACACCGTGAAACAGAAGTGAGCTTTGCCTATATCTCATGTTAATTTCATCTACTGCACCAATGCACTAACATACTTGCTGTTTAAGTATTCCCAGCATTGAGGTAACAGCTTCCTTAAATCATTGAAAATCGTCTTTTAGTTGCCCTAAAGTAGAGTTTGATGACGTAGAAACATCCTTTAGTCGTGATTCAAAATCTGCCATTTTCACAGACCAGGTGCTTTCAAGGTCCTTTTGTAAGTCTTCTAAATTATTAATTTTTGCCATTACGGGTGCGTTTTTAATAGTTAGAATAATGTTATGAAAGTTAGTGAAACATCAGAGGTTGAGGGTTAGGTGGTATAGCACTCAATACATTGTTTGACACATGAAAATATACTCTGGAATTGAGCACAAACTAATAATCAATGGATTAAAACTCTTGAAATTATAATCACAATCCAAATTATATGTGAAAATTGTTTAAAACTGGTAAAAAAGTTACCATCTGTTAATTGTTTCACGCCTACCCACAGTAGCATAATTCTGCACTTCAAGCTATTTTTCTGCGAGTGTGATCGTTCCTCGATGGAAACAGTTAAGAGGATAGTTATCTAACTACCCTGGGTAGATCCAAACGGACTCGATGATGATAATGAATATTTAACATATTATTTTAGATTAGCTCTAAATTACATCTCACTAACTTCCATGCAAGCAAATACATATATATATTAATCTGTCAAAGCTGTGCCAAATTAGAAGCAATCTTGTTACAGGATTCCTTTAAATCAGGTCAAGCCTCTACAATAGCCACATTTAACGGAAATATGTGCAGTTTAGAAGCCAATGCAATTTTGTCTACGATGCGGATTTTCAGAGTAATGTTCATTTCAAATGAACGTATAAAAAGTCAAATATTATTAAAAACAATTAACATGACTTAAATGATACCTTAATTATAATAAAATATATTGTATTTTCAACCACATGTAGTATATTACATAAACTTTTTGTAATAATTTTTCATGCATAATGGCTCCGTGGCACAATGAGTTGCAGCGCTGAGGGCAGCAGATGCGAATCCCGCAAGGAACAAGTAATTGCATGATTTAAAAATAATTATTTCAGCACACAGTCCACCTGATGGTAAGTGGTTGCTGTGGCCCATAGACATCTATATCCATTTTCGATTACGATTCAAAAGGCAGATGCGTTGTCACCCATGAGGACCAAGATGGAATGCCTCGTTTCCAGTAAAAAGGATCGCCAGTTCTCTACACTCACCATACAAAATATAGCAGCATTAAGCTACTATTTTACGCTGGTATTCTGCGAGAGCGTGGTCCTTCCCCGGTCGAACCGATCGATCCACTCGTACTACAACCATACTACCAAAATGGCTGCGGTGTGACTCTACCGCGTATATAAATAAATTACATAAATTTATTTTGAAATAAATTTTACTTTTTAGTATTGTAAATTAGATAAAGTATTGCGAGATAAATATCCTCCTTAAAAGTTAATAAGCAATTGTAAATATGCACAAGCAACGGCTTGAAAACTTTTAGCTGTTCTTATACCAGTATTTTGATTAAAGGCAACGGTACATGAATGTTTCTCTTAGACAAAGTTAGTGTTGAACTGCTGGCATCTAGCTTAACTAAAGAATTCAAAATCGTGAATTAAACCGGAGCAACTTTACATTTTGTTGAGAAATGAAAGCATTTATTGAAAATTGTGTTTTAAATTAACAGCGATAGGTATAAAATTAAACAAATCCGTTTTTATTTTCAAATACAGCATATTGTAAACATTATCATAGACACTGAGTTTTATGGAGATTTATTTAAAATAGTAATACCAAAATTATAATCATAATTTTAAAGTTTCAAAAATATTGCTTTAGAAACAACTTCTTGGCAGTGAATTAAGCCAATGCACAGTTTGTGAGAAACAGTACATACTTGTACGTATTTAAAAAAATACATTAAAATAAAAACTAAAATATCATTTTTCTTGCAAAGGATATTTACACATTAAAATACAGCTGGCAAAACTAAATATCAAAACCTTGAAAAATCGAACGAGAGCGAACGGTTTTTTTTCCAAATTACATATATTAGATGCAAGCCCTTAAGACAAAAAGAACACTTCAAACGTACAAGGGGATATTTTAAAGTTCGCGGAATGGGGGGGGGGGTAAGGAGTGGAAATAAAAATCCAAATTTATTTTTCCTTTTCAATATATTCACCTGCTATCCTAAAACATTTCGGATCTTTCAATTAACTTATGTATACCATCAAAAAAATTCTTTGCCTAAAAAATACGCCGAAACTGCTTCCTTCACTTCTTTATCACTTAAAAATGTTTTCCCACAAAGTTCTTTTTTTAAGTTTGGAAATAGATATCACTGGGGGCCAGGTCAGGACTATAGGGTAGGTGTGGCAAAATTTCGAAGCCCATCATCTTCAGGGAGCCATCGCAACATGGCACTCGTGAACAGGCGCGTTGTCGTGCAGAAAAAGGAAATTTTGGTCAACTTTCCCCTTCTTTTCTCCTTTATGGCTTCCTATAATTGTTCTAGGATTAAAGCGTAGTAATTTGCGGCTATGGAGATACCTTTATTTTTATAATTAATCAATAGGATTCCTTCTAAGTCCCAAAAGACTGTCGCCATGATTTCCCCAGCCGATTGTGCCACCTAAAATTTCTTGGGCCACTGCATAGAGTCCTGTTTGGACTCATGTTCGTAGTGGTGAACCCAAGTTTTGTCACCAGTAACAATTCGAGCCAACACCCCATCTTTGTCTTGCATACAGAGGTCCATAAATGCACGAGAACACTCCACGCACTGTTGCTTTTGAGGTGGCGTGAGCATTCTAGGCACCCATATTACGCTGACTTAAGTCATGCCAAGATGGGCATGAAGAATTTTGAAAATGGTTGTATCTGATACTCCAACAACTTCTGCGAGCTGTTTTTTTCTTTAGGTGTCTTCTGCATTTTCTAATATTAATTTTTAGAATAATTTCCGAAGTGGTCACCTCGATCAGCCTTCCTGGCCGTGGGTCGTCTTCAAGTGACTCCCTGCCTTATTTAAAAAGGGTATGCCACTTGTAAACCATAGTTTTATTTGGACAAGAGTATCCGTAAACGGATGACATCTCTTCCTGATTTTCCAACTTTATAACGGCACGTAGCTTGATTTTCTCCATATTTTACAATTTCTTCCCGATTGACTTGTTAGGTTGACGATAACTCAAGGACTAGTGATCTAATTACAATAAAACCCGATATTTATGCTAATAATGAGTTGCTCAATTAGCACGTAATTCAGCGACGTCCCTACTTATTACCTGCCTACCCATTCCGCGAACTTACAAAGGCACCTACAATATTATACAATATTTGTTAACAAAAAACCTTCACAGTATGTGGATGCAGCACATTACCACATTCTTAGGAGAAATGGACGGTATCTGAAGCCAGCAGACAGTCAAATGCGACAATATCTCAAAGCAATATCATAAAGACAAATTAACTTGGGATTTGATAAAAACATTTTAGCACTTGTTTCTACTTAATGATATAAGATATTAATGTTATTTATTTATTTTTATATCGTTTGATGTGTTGATTTTGGCTAAAGGATTTGTAGCCAATGCCACAATAAATGAAAAAATAAACAATTCTTCATAAGAAGACGTCAAAATTAAATATTGCTCACAATTAATAAAAATATTTTTTATTTTAAACAATCTACTTTTTTAATTTTATTACAACAACTCTACATGTCACCTCTTCTCCCTGAGAAGGTTGTTAAGAAGACACGCACTGCAAATGTCATGAGAAAATAAGGCGCACGTCAGTTCCCTTTCCCACCCCCTTATCTGTGGAGGGTTGATTTTTTAACAAACGACCTACAAACTTAGTGTTGAGTTGAACGAAGCTTAAGGAGCCACATTTTTGATATAATCAAATAATTTAAATTCAAAAAATTAGAACGTGGTATATGATAGATTAAATATCAATACTTTATAATATTTAGTTAGATTGTATTCAGAATTAGACGTGTAGGGAACGTAATAATGTAGATGATGATGATTACTAAAATGACTATGATGATAATAATTTACATGACATACGGATAAACACCCTGATACGGCACAATTATTTTCAGGCCATACAACAATATTTCAAACATACAAATCCTTGGTGTAGGATCGAATCCGCGACCCACAATACAACACCTTTTATCCCAACATACATTTGCTTCTTCTACATTCATATAATCTACACCTCTTCTCAGGTAAATGTACTCCTAATTTGTTAATCCCCATTTTCAATATATATTCCGCCAATTTCATTGTTAAAATTTCGTTTAGGGCGTCTCTTTCGGACTCTGCCATCATTTCTGCAGCATAAATTTGCTTTATCATTCTTTCCTCATTCATTCTTTTTACGTGTACCAAAGCATTCATTCTAAATCCCGGTCACAACATCGTCTTTCATATCACACTTTTCTCTTATCATACAATTTCTCAACCTATTATCACATTAAAACATTAAATAACAAAAAAAATTGTGAAATTAAATTTGAATAATAAAAAATATCGTTCATAAATAGATAATTAATTCTACATCTCTAATAATACGTTACAAAAAAATAACAGAATTGTTTTCGAACTGAATACATTGAAAGATATGGAAGTGTAAAAAAAATAAAAATAGTCAAGAGCTTATGTAACATATTTAGCAAAACGCAGCTCGCCGAACGCAAAAGCAATCGACAAAAAAAAGCTAAAACATGAAAATGAAAACCAACCCGTACATTAACAAAGAAACTTTCTAATGACAAATTTCCAACAAAAAATTCTAATTCACGCACGGAGAAGGGCTGCCAACCCTCCCCACCCACCACCCTACCGACACAACACCAGTGTGTGCATATACGCAATTTTTGATCAATACTTAAAAATTAACCCAGCCTCCGCTAGTTTTTAAATTACTCTGCGCATGTCATGATTTTTAATCAGGGGGGCTGATGTGACGCCTACATTCCAACATATATGTTTATGCATTATGTTGAAATGAGCACAATATAGAATTGTCTTTACATATGTCGGCGCGATCGGATATCGGGCTTTGCCGTTACAGTTTATACTGGGAACGCTCTATACGTTTGTGCTATCTTAGTTGCGATGTGGTTCCGATGACCGACGAGCGGACGCTTTGAGATTTACATTCTTAAGAACAAAATAAGAAAGTCTAATTTAACTTGTCTTAAGAATCCACTCGAAAAGGGTCACAACCTCATGATATCACTCATGAAAGACGAACAACCTCGTGGAATCGCTATCTTCAATATCGGTTTATGAATAATAAAATAACCAATTTTGAATAACTGACGAAGAAAACTTATTAAAAATTGAGAAAATTTTATGGTCAATTGATAATTCATCTTAAGAAAACTGAGGCTACCGTTTCATTCGTAGTTCTATTAACTGGCTGTTGTATTCGTAGTTCTAGATTAATTGGGAAAATGAACTAGTCTCGAATACCACCGACTCCACTCAATTTCTTTGAAGAAGAACTTAAAAACCTGGGGTTATATCTCCACTCCTGTTTTTGAACCTCATAGGATAATGAGGTTGGTATGAAAAAGTTTGCTGCGTTAGGTTCTTTACGTAGATTACGTAATTTTCTTCTCACACCGACTTAAAATATACTTGAGTCTCTACTTCTGCCCATCCTCGACTTGAGCAGCTTAGTAATATTGAGAGCTTTCAAAAGTAATGTAATAGGTTTATGTTTGAGCTCCATAAATATAAACATGTCTCTCAATTTCAAATGACTCTCGATTCGCCTTCGTAGAAATACTTACATTCTCTCACCCCTTACAATTTAAAAGACCGTTTCCAGTATCTTTCTCTTACCCGTAATGGATTCCTTCTCTTTCTCTTGTTACTCCTGTGCATTCCTCCTTCTCTTTCCATTAGTTTCACTGCTGTGCGCTTGCGAATTTTTTACCTCTCCATATCCATCGTGCTATAGACTTAATACTATAGAACGCTAATATATAATTTATTTTCCCCTTTCATAATCTTTTAATTTTATATTTTGTCTAATATCATTTATTGTACTCATATATATTTAATTAATATGAGTATACATACCTACATACATTTTTGACCACCCCCCTCCATTGAAATCTTTGCTTGCATCAGTCCTCTACGTAGAGGTTGTCTGGAAGAGATAGCTTTCAGAGTGATAAGACCGTCCGTTGTACATATACTTTAAAATGTACTGTATTTGCGTTATTACGCGTTTCGGTTTTCAATAAAGAATAAATAAATAAATAAAATGACATACTGTTCGTAAGCCCTAATCGCGCACATTATTACTTTTTTATAAAATTGAAGCAAAAAAAAAACAAAATTACATTCCATCTAATGGTAAGTGGCTACTCATGCAGCCCATAGACATCCGCAACCAATGTAAGTCACCAGGAATAGGTAAAGGGGTGGTACCCAGACATAATACATAAACACTCACGCCTGTCACCCAGTGGGGTAGGCAGAGACTACGGACTTCCATTTGGCACGATCCTGACATACCTCTTTCGACGAGCATGTATGCGTAGATATATGGATGTAAAGGAGGCGAAAGAGGTACCCAGACATAGACAGAAAATTAGCCTTTAAATGTAGTTAATCATCATTCATATCATCATACAAACCCATGAGAGCCGTGCTAGCTTAGATAGTTAGCACTCGCTGTAAATTTCACAATACGCGAGCAACCCGGTTTGGATCCCCACCGGCACCAATGAATTTGTGTGTTTAAGTGCTATTTTACCACGTGCTTGGTGGTGAAGGAAAAGACCTTGAGGAAACCTGCGTGTCTGAGAAATAAAATAAAAAATTTAAAGACATGTGAGGTTCGCCAACAGGCATTGGGGCTGCGCAGCGGACACTTCCTTGCCCTAAAACCATCTTAGAAATGAGTGGAGACCTGTACCCAGCTGTGGGACTAGACTGTGGGAATAGGCTCTAACTTCAACTTAATTTTAAATCATCATACACAGGCAGAATCGATTTCCTTATGCACCTGAGACTAATCTCCAAACTGTAAAAGTTTTGACATAATCGAATGACTGTAATTTATTCTCTTTTTACGCGCTGTTTAATTCCTTTGTATCTATACCTATCCGATGGGCTCTAAAATTTGGCTATAATGCCTTATTTTTACATGCCTTCCGATTTCATATTTATTTTATCACTAATCACAAACGATAGTTTCCTAGGAGCAAGAACTACCATTTAGTTTTATTCGATATTTGTAAGCACCCTATACCCTGATATGCGTCGTCATACTGCCTTAATAATGTAAAAACTCCGCTATCTCTATCGACTCTATCGATATCGATACTCCTGTATCGACATCACGCACCTCATATATCTTCCAGCCTTCCTCACAATGTGAATTTGAGGCTGACGCCCAGTTCTGAATTCATAAATCTAATAACTTCTGATCGTTAAAACAAACCTAAATCCGCTTATATTTATATAATATAATTAAGTACATAGTTAGTTTAGGCATGAAATAAATTATCAAATGAACGTATTAGACGCAGCGGCTAAAACAAATGGGCAAAATATTATTCAGACCCCAACTGAAAGTCTAATGAAGCCAGTTGCATCCGATACATACATAACAATATCTCTCTCAATATTATTAAACACAAACAAGATAACCGATAATAATTAGGTTGAATTTATATTGCAATATTTATATTATGTGATTGAATTAAATAAGATTACTATTTAGATATCTATAAAATTAACTTCAATCTAGATCTAGCAATATTAGAATCATGTCGATTGTCTGAATTAAATGAATTAAAAATAATAACAAATTCAAGAAAAATTGATTCTTCCTTTTTAAAATGTTAACATTCCACTAGAATTTTCTCCTATATCGCAGAGTATCCTGTACCGCATACAAACATAAATTACACAAGGACAAACATCCATATCTGCAACAATTATTTGTAGCATACAAATACATTTTTCTGTACGGATTTCAAACCTGCGGCTCTCAATTAATGTCAATATCAAATTAAGTGCACGTGTCATTTAAAATACTTCGGAATTTATTACAACGGCGTCCTAAACAATCGACAAATAAATCTATTCCGTAGTGCTTCGCAAGTAGCAGGCTCTATTGTGGGGCGCGGGCCTATCACGCGCAAAAGTTATGTCAAAATAGATAAATAAATAGATAATTCTTTACTGCATTTAAACATAAATTTGTTACAATAACTGAAAACTTATGAACTCATACGGTGGTCATATATCTTTAAGCATTTTCTATCAGACAACTGAACGAAATCCGTGTAGTAAAGAATATCTGCTTCCTCATACCGTACCGTAGGTGTCGTAAAGGAGGAGAGGGAAACTGAAACTGGATATGGGCAGTAGCATCTTCCTGACAAAAACTCAAAATAATAAAAAACTGCTAATAAAAAATTGCCAACCAGTATACTAAGCGTGGCAACCATGGAAAAATCCCCCCATATGGGGAGGCCTATGTTCAGCAATAGACTTTTAGAGGCTGTTAAGATAGGAACCGGCCAAAAAAAATATTATAATATATCAAAAAGGATATTAAACAAAAAAGAAATTAAAAAAAATTCCGATATATGTTGACATAACCATCTCGTTAAAGCCACGCAAAATCAAAGGCTCGTAGCGTCTGGTTACGAATGCCAATTAATGCAAACTTTCCCTTAAACAAGTGGTCCAATGCCCAACATAGAACTTCTACGGCCGATAACGATGTAGATAATTTAAACAGTATTTTCGTAATGACCAAGAGTGTTTACACAAAGAAGCAGGTTTTCGGTACAGACAAATTTGTGCTGTTCGGTACCGAACGGTACAGGGTTAACCTGCATAAAGAAACAGGTAAATCTATCCGTATTGACAATAATGGCCTCCAGTTCGTCGGACGACGATTTTTTACTTCTGGAAAGTGTTTATTTTAAATGTAGAAAGAAAAGAACAGTTAGTGTCTCTAATATAAACAGGAGAAGAATAATATATGGATAGCACGAGAAACATTTAACTACATATTAAATAAAATAGAACATCGCTTAATTAAGAGATGGTGTAACAGGCATGTTCAACCCATTTCACTTGAAGAAAGGCTGCTAGTCACCATCAGGTAAGTAATAATAAATCTTAAGCCAATGTAATATTACTTATTAGTTTTAATCAGGAAATAGTAATCAAATTGGAGATTTCACAGTTGGTATCTGCTAAAAAAACTCTATTGTATCGTAAACATACATACCTTATACCGGCATACATTTAAGTCCGTATGGCTCAGTCCAGTTAATCAGTACCGACAAGTTTAAACCTGTTTCTTTATAAGTGACCGCATATGATAACATAGGAATATTATACTTGCACCGATCCGTACCGACCAGCACAGATTTGTCTGTACCGGAAACCTGTTTCTTTATGTAAGCACCCCAAGATAGAATAGATGCCTCGTTGCCAGAAAGAGTTACGCTTCTTGTCAATCACCGTACGTAAAAAAGCGTCGTTGTATTAACCTATTAAATACGCTAACTACACCACCTATACCGTGGAGACTTCAATTTATAAGACATTAATCAATATACCATAATAAGGTATAAAAAACTATTACGTTTAGATTTACTAAACTGTTATTTAATTTTATATGTGGTAGAGCCATGCTACAGTTCTATTATGGTTGTAGCACGAATAGGTGAGATTTACTGGGGTAGGACCACGCTCTCACAGAATACCACCGCAAAGTAGCAGTTCAGTGCTGCTGTGTTTCGTATGGCGAGTGTTCTCCATCAAAGACCCTTTAAATGGACATGAGACGTTCCATCTAAGTCGTCAGGGGTGACAACGCATTTTTATTTTTAATGGAGGATTAATTTAGATGCTTATAGGCCACAATATCCACTTACCACCAGGTGAACTGTTTGCGCGTTTGTCACCCTTATTCAGTAAAACAGTAATGGTGACCAAAAGAAAGTGTTTGCTTTCTTTTTACGTGAGTAAAGATGCAAGCAGAAGGTAGTTGTAAATAAAATGGTAACTGATAATATTTTCCATCCACAAGTCAGGCAATATAGAAAATTAAAATATTTATGTCAAATTATTCTAGATAGGCCAATAATATATAATAAATAAATCCCCAAGAGAGATCGTTACAATTTTAAGGAAATGAAAGTAGGTCAAAAATAGCTCGGCCAAGGAAAACACGAATCGTTTTCTTACGAGCTTGTATAACTGTAATAATATTAGTACACTATGTGAACCCCAACTGAAGGTAGTTTGATTGACAGTTGTAAAGTTTTTAATCGTAAATAGGTGCTATAGTACCCATAACGGAGTCATTAATAACATTTTAACTGTCAATTATCATCATCATCATCATCATCATATTCGTTCTGTACTAGAGTATGCTTCCACTGTATGGTCACCCTTTTATAAGGTACATTCTGACAGTATCGAGAGGGTGCAGAGTTGTTTCCTTCGCAGTGTTTGCGGTAGATATGGTCACTTGCGTCGTCTACCATCATATGACTCTCGACTAAAGTTTTTTAATGTCCAGCGATTGTCTTTGAGGAGACAATTTGCCGAGTAAGTTTTTTTGCACAAGATTGTGCATTCTCGTATGAGTGCCAAGAGTTACTAAGGCTAATTAACTTCAATTCCGGTATACGACAACGTGTTCAAAGAATTTTCAGGTTAGACGTACACAAGAATAACACTTCCTTTTTCAACCCTGTTGTTAAAATGTGCCGTGATTACGACGAGATTAAGCATAGTAACGTACATCTAGATATATTCGATAGTAGCCTGGTTAGATTTAAAAGAAATTTACGTGTTTCTCTTAACATTTAAAGTATTTGTTATCTGTTTTATTTTTGCTAAGACTAGAATTATACTGTAGTAATATTATTATACTGTGTATACTTTTTGGATTGTAGTTTAGATCAACATAAATATACTTTTAATTTTAGACCTTTATATAACTACTGTCTGTTTGTGTAGCTTATTCAATAAAATAAAAAAAAATATACCCAGTCCACTGCTGAACATAGATCTTCTCCAAGGAATGCCACAAAACACGGCGCGGAAGCCACCAGCATCGTTTGACTTACCAGGTAATACCTAAACGGTATTAACTATAAGTAAACAAGTCCTGGAATGATAACTCCTGTAATTACAATATCTACGTGAAAACTGTTATGTTATGTTAATTAATATATAGCTATTTTCCCTGGCAACATTCTGTGTATCTTAAAATCTCCAAAACAAGGAAAACAAAACCATTTCAAATTACTTTACTTATTCAGTTTAACAAAATAAGGTGCTTATTTTGCCTTGACAACGCTAAGTAAGAGGTCAACAAAACATGTTGCTATGCCGCCTACGTCGTAGCGTAGTACTACGTCGTAGCGTTTCTACGTTAATATTACTACTACGTTTTTTTTTGTTTTATTTGGTTCCCAGATCTCTTAGTTTGTGTACATTTTTCATAATTTTATTTATGTTTCAAGTGGAACTTAAAAACAATTCGTAGGGAAATATATGATTATAATGTTTAATGTCTATTTTTATTTACACCTTTAATATTACTATTGCGGTAACTTATTAGGTAAAACTGGGTTCTGTAATCGGAACCCCTTTTTTTCTTATGTTTTCGAGATGCCTGTAGTGACAGCTATGGTGGCATTAATATCATTTATTTTAAATAGAACTCTTCTTATACTCGTAGTTACTTTTGTTACTATTATCAGCCAGTGTTTTACCAGATCTCAGAATGTTAACGTCGTTGAAATTAAGTTCAAATAGCTAACGAAAAAAATTCATTTTACTATGTACAAAAACAAATTAATATTTATTATATATATTTGTCCACTTTGCATTATAATTGTCCGCTTGTCTATGCAATTGCATTTTTCATCTCCTATTCTATTGTGTAAGCGATAAAATAAAATAAAATAAATGGATGAATGGGCATGCGTAGGTTAGAAATATTAATGCTGATATAGTTCCAAACATTTTATGTTAAATTTCTTTCTCTAGTAAGGCAATTGATGGCTATATAGGATACCAATTTTGGCTGATAATCGATTGTTATATAATATAATATCTCCAAATAAAAATTTTGCTTTTTGAATACATTTCACTGCATATGAACCAGTTTGCAATCTTTTGGTTAATTTCATAGGTTTAAGAAAATCCAATAAAAATCGATCCTGTAAATAATCGAATATCAACATCACTAGCTAGAACGAGTGAGGGTTTCTATTCTGTGTAAGTGTGTGCTCATGTGGCACTATATTATCTCCCACCCATTTCGTAGTCCCCAACAGTATTCGGAATAAAATCGTTGTTGAATCCGGTCAAACGGACGTCATTTTCATCATTAATAACATTTTACATGCCCATGATAAACAAATATAGTCTACCTGTCGGTAAGCGAATGCTGTGGTTCATACACAACTTTATATATTTTCCATTAAGAATCAAAATCCAGCGTTGTCATCTCTGAGGAGTAGATGAAATGCCTCATTAGCAGGATAAAGTGTCTTCGGATAAATAGGAGTGTTCACTTAGACATTAAATTTTCACTAACAATAAAACAAGTATTTATAATATTGACATGAACTTCAACAAGCATTGATATAAGCAAGCACCTTTGAAAGTGTGTAAAAAGTGACTTAACATGAGAACAAAATCAAATTCAGGCTTATGATACTACTTCATATACTTTCATTTTTAGCGTAAGACCTTACCTTTCCATTTTAGCGGTTCTATTGCCTTTTTTTAAATTCTACTATTTTTATTTTATATAATTTACCAAACCAAACTAACATTTATGCATTTTGATACTTATTCGAGGATAGATGTAAATGTCTGTGGGCTAAAGGACCCTGTGGATGGACTGTGTGCTCTTTTGCCACCCTTACTCTATAAAAATATATGATTACTAATAAATTCCTCGAAAAATAAATTACTTTATCGTGTATATATTTTAGTGTGTAGTAGACGTGTAAGAATGTCCACTACCCCATGTTATCCCGTGGGTGTCGTAAGAGGCGACTGAGGGAAACAAATTAGGAGATGTGCAGCAGCATCTTCTTAATCACGACTAAAAATAAAAAATGCCATTGCCAATCCGCTTGACAAGCGTGGTAACTATGGCAAATATCTCCCTTATTAGGCAATCTATGCCTATGATCAGTTGTGGACTTCAATAGGCTAAATTTTAAATTTTATAGGTAACTGTAAAAATAATTTCCAATTTAAAATGGGAAAAAGGTGAAATTATGAAATGAAACGGAAACACAAAGGGCGCCGGTGAGAGCCGTGCGTTAATTTGAAAAACATTTTATTTCCAAGTGTAGTTAAGGACAAAAAATTTGCTGCTTCTGCCAACTTCTATCCCCAGCCGGCGCGCAATAATGCAGCCGAGGGTATTACGATAATGCACCTACTCGCCGACAGGAGCGGCGCTCGAATAAAATTTAATAATTACTCGCAAATCCACCCGCCACATAGTTGGTGCGACTCGGTATAATAGCGAAAAAACTGTATCGCGCTTTTCGCGGGGTGCCCCCCTCTCTCGCGAAATTTTTCGCTCACCCTTCGGCCGCGGCGTTCGTTTAGCGAGATTCGATCCCGCAATCAGGGGGGGGTTTGTTTCAAGGGGGAATTTTTGGCCTACCCCTCCCCCCATACCATCGTAAATTGGAGCATATAATTTTTATTACGGACCTGTCGTGTGAGCTCCCTCGCGTTAGAGTTGTCAAAATGTACCGCTCGGGTAGTTGGAACTCTTCGGAGTTCGTCTCCAGTAACACAACCCTCCAAAGCTATCAAATTGGATCGCGCTTTGGTCTGGAATTAGTAAACACTCATCGATTCAATCGCACTCGGATCGCGTGCAAACTAAAAAAAAAGAAACAAATGGACCTGAAATAGACGATAGGCCGTCACTTAAAAATTTAAAACGCTTCCATAGGGTTAAAATTTAATCTAACTCACATTAGATTTAAACTATCTAAAATTTCTTACTGCTTAATAATTATATTAATATTTTTATTTACTTAAGCCAAAGATACTTAATTGGTATGTAAAACAAGAATTTAAAATAAATATTCTTACATATCTACTGTGTACCTCTAATGATCCGTTTATTATATTTTTTATTTACTTTATTTTGTTCGATAAGCCAGTATTTATTTCAAGCCTATGTTGAAAGTATGCAAACCATAAGACTACTCGTGATTTGTCCGGGTACTGGCAGAATAGGCTAAGACTAAGTTTATTCTGGGTCGATCTCCCTTGCCACGCTGTAGCCAAATAATAGTTTTTTTCTCTTTGTGTTGAATAATTTTAACTTTGAGACCTAAACTATTATAATACTCTAAAAAATATTAGTGAAAAAATCTTTTATGTATACCTAATAGCTAAGTTTCAATGCATAAATGATATTTAAAATTAAAGTCAATATTTTAATTAGTACTCGGAATATGATAAATAATTTTCCTAGAAATAATTCACGACCGTCGCATTAAATTATCATGAAGAAGGAAACAAGTTTCTTTACTATTTCTTTAATTCAAAAAGTTAGAACATAAGAATACTCAGCGCAGCGGCTCCTTATTTTTCATAAATAATGTGGGTGACAAATAAACTTTTGGTAGGCTATAATGGACAAACGATTGTACAGGGACACCTGTAACCATTTTCAATTACAAAAAGCTACAAAAGCGTTGTCACCTATTAAAACTAAGACGGCATGCCTGTAATAACTCTGGCTCTCAGTTAAATCTTTAAAAAAACTTGAAGATTAATACTAATAAAAATCCACTAAAACAAAAAAAACTTTTATTGACTCAATAAACTAGACAAATGGGACCGAAAACGAAATCTATTTCACTTTCAACACGAAATAGAGAGACCGGATGAAAAACCCGATCATTGATCGCGGTTCACACAGACCGCGGTCTCTAAAATTTGCGAGCGCCGTCCAAAATATATTTTTCATTCATTTGTTTGTACGTGGAAAAAAGTAAACTAAAATTCCTCACACTCTCACTTTTCGTGTCGTTCAAATAAAAATACGTCCATTTTTTAAATCCGCTCCGACATAGGGCATGTGAAATAGGTTTTCAAGGCCGTTCGTTTAAAAATGAAACTAAAAACACTATGAACCGAGACTGCTCGTTTTTTCGTTGTTCCGGAACGATAGTAAGAGAAAACAAACAGGGAAGTTTTTAAAAATGACTTATTTACTTAAAATAGATTATTAGAATCACATGTCACCATGATGGGTAGGCAGAGACTACGTACTTCCATTTGACACGGTCCTGACACACCTCTATCGTCTTCATTACGGCCATATAGCTACGCGTACATGCATGTCGGTTAAGGCTACTCTTAATCTAGCCAATCTTCAATAAATCGCCAATTTGCTAAACTAGGTCTAGAGTGTCCCTGCCGACTCTGCCGTAATAATACTATAACAAAAAAATCATAAGGCATTTGTTTTGTACAGCCATACTGTAGCTATTTATGTTGTAGCACGAATGGGTCAGCTCAGCCGGGGAAGAACCACGCTCTCGCAGAATAACAGCGTAAAATAACTTAAAGCTGATGTGTTTCGCTTGGTGGATATTTGGTTATTTTTACTGGAAACGAGTCCTCAAGGGTATCAATGCATCCGTATTTTGATTGTTCAAAGATATATGTGGATGTCTGTGGGCCACAGCTTCCACTTACTATCATAGGTAGGCTATGTGCTCATTCCCCATCACCTCGTTTTGCCTCATGGGAGTCTTAAGAGGCAACAGTGGGATATGCCAAAAAATGAGTTGTCAGGAAGATTCTGTCCCACATCTTCTGATCTATAGCTCACCATCATCACTTAGGACACTCATTTTTTTATAGGATAAGGGTGACAAACGAGCACACAGTCCACCTGATGGTAAGTGGATGCTGTGGCCCATAGATATCTACATTTAACCTCGATTAAGTATCAAGATGCAGATACATTGTCACCCCTGGAGGACAAAGATGGAATGCCTTGATTCCAGTAAAATGGGTCTCCGGTTCTCTACACTCACTATACGCAACACAACAGCATTAATCTGCTATTTTACGCTGGTATTCTGTGAAAGCGTGGTCCTTCCCCGGTCGAGCCGACCCATTTGCTACAACCATAATAGCCGCAGCGTGGCTCTACCACGTATAAAAAACCCCACTGACACAACCCATGTTATGCTATGGCACAGTAAATTCTATTACGTCGCTACTCGGCACGTTATTTACGTTAAGCAACGTGAATTGTTTTGAACTTTCAGTGCAATAATCCATTAGAAAAAACGTTCTTAAAACCCTATTAAAGTTTTAAATTTGTTTACATTTACAAAAATTTAAGCGAAACCGAGGTAACTTATAAAGTTCCCTTTCATAACTTTGGAATAATTCTCCTTTGTTTAGAAATTCGTGACTTAAGCCTTGTGAAACGTGAACACAGTACACAGGTTTCAACAACTCGGAGCGAAAATCCCGAGGCACGTAGTCAGTTTGTCAAATCAGTTTTGGTTAGCATGGCAATACTGACGAGCGGGCAGTGGGGCGGAGTTTTCGGCCTTCTTGACCAACACATTTTCCTGTAACGTCCTCAAGACCGGATTTCAATCTCAACGGAGACTACCCATCTACGCAGGTCAAGATTAAAGTGCCCGAGTGTATGCGCAAGGATAGGTGCACTCTCCCTCATTCTTATAGTACGATAAGACGGTAATCCGACACGACCAGAGAGAGATCAGGCACAGGACCTAAAGACGACAATTTCTTGACAGTAAAATTCAATTACTGATTTTAGCTTGACCCGGGAATCGGACCCGGGATCTCATGATCAGCAACTGCGTTTTGCGACCACTAGACCAATGTGGTATGTTCCTATATTACATTGTCCTGATTAGCGATCTACGGGGAGACCTTTGTTGGTTTTGAGATTTAAATCACTGGTCGGGCCAATATCCCTTATTGAAAGAAAAAAGAAATTTATTGCAAGTATTATATTAAACTTATTGGGTTATTTCTGTCAGGAAAGCTCAGTATGAGCCCAGAGTCTGGAAGTTGGCGGTGTTTCTCATCTGTTTTCTCACTTGCCGTCCAACCGGACTATGAGAGTGAGTGCACCTGTGCTTGCGTATACAATTGAGCACTATAATGATGTCCTGCATAGATGTTTAATCTCAGTTAAGACTGGCCACCATGACCGAAATTCGGTCGGGGTATATTTTTTTATAGGATAGGGTAAAACACGAGCACACAGTCCACCTGATCGTAAGTGGATGCTGTGGCCTATAGACCGGATCTACATTTATCCTCGACTAAAAATCAAAACGCAGATGCCTTGTCACACCCGAGGACTAAGATGGAATATCTCGTTTCCAGTAAAAAGGGTCTCTTACACTCACCGTACGATACACGGCAGTATTACGCTGCTATTTTACGATGGTATTCTGTGAGAGCGTGGTCCTTCCCCGGTCGAGCTGATCCATTCTTGCTACAACCATAATATAGCTGCAGCACGGCTCACGTATAATATATACATAAGTATGTTACGCGATATCTTCATCAACTGTGAGCAGATATTTATGATTATTTTCTCAAGGGTTGGTACATAAAAATTTAAAGAAAAATTCCCACCCCTGAAGATGGAAAAATTAAGTGTGCAATTTTTACGTAACTATTTAGACGATTTTTTAGTTATTACCTTAAGGTTGTGATATTGCAAAGTCCGCTCAAAAAGGTCGAATATTAAAACGCTAAAATAAGTAGAAACTGATTTCAAAATAACTAACAACTATGGAATAATTTCCTCATAATTAAATAGCTTGTGAAATCCGTATTAGCACACAGTGTGCCGAAGAATTAAAATATCAAGTTCGAAAGCTAAATTACATGGAAATTATTGTGTTACTTTTAGTTTCGGCAGTCGGTTCGTTTAAACATTTTTATTGAAGTTAAATTGGTTTAATTTGTTTACATAACATTCGTAGCTACCGCCTATATACGTCCTACTCCTGGGCACGGGCCTCCGCTCATTTCTGAGAGGGTTTTAGGGCAAGGAATTGTCCGCCGCGCTGCCCCAATGCCTATTGACGAACTTCATATATCTTTGATATACTTTTTTATTTATTTCTCACACATGCAGGCTTCCGATCTTTTCACCCATCGAGCACGAGATAGATCAGCACTTAAAATTGCAATTAACAATTTCATTGGTGCCGGCGGGGATCGAACCCGGTTTGCTCGCGTACTGTGAAATTTACAGCGAGCGCCAACCGTCTGAGCTACCATGGCTCTCATAACATTCAAATATATACAATATTAATACAGTGTAGTGGCGGTGTAAGATTATCCACTAAACCCCATATCAAAGCGATGGTGGCGTAAGAGGCGACAGAGGGACACAAAGCGGGAGAGGGACAGCAGCATTTTCTTAGTAACGACTAAAAATAAAACAAAAACCGCGATTGCCAATCCACTTGCCAAACGTCAACTATAGCAAATATGGATGAGGCCTATGTACAGCTGATGACTTTAATAATCTGTGACGGTAACGCTGTATCCTATACTATTAAACGAGCAATTCTTGTGTATATATATATATATATATATATATATATATATATATATATATATATATATATATATATATATATATTAATATATATAATCGGGATCTTGGAAACGGCTCCAACGATTTTCATAAAATTTAGTGTCCAGAGAGTTTCGGGGATAATAAATCGATCTAGCTAGGATTTATTTTTAGAAAATGTCTTCTTGTCCGTGTTTTAGGCAATGAAAAACTGCTACAATATCGTTAGAATAAGAAGGTAAATTTTGACAGATTGTTAATGATCATAAATAGCTTAATTTGTATAATGGTCGATCACAGAATCGTAAAATCCCGGTTCGGGCCCAGACCGACCGACCGACCTTTTTAATTTTTTTTTCAAGTTCCTTTCTTGTTGAGAAAATCTATTTTTTCGAGCTCTTTTTTTTAGTATTTTTTAAAAACACGAAAATTTTAATTAAAATAATTGCACTCATAATTTTTCATTCAAATAACCAGTTCCGTTTTTTCTGTTATGTCGCTAAGATCAAAAAATATTATTTATATTTCATCAGTATGTAATTTGTATCTAAATATAATTTCCAAAACACACGAATTAAAAAAAATCGAGCGAAAAATACCGAGCAAAGCTCGGTCAACCAGGTACTACAATATTTATTACGTAAGTTATTGTTAGTATATAAAACTGAAGTAAATAATGTAACAATAATAATTGTAATTGCTAAAAATTTATAATTATTTAATGAATAATAATGTTATGATAATTTAACAAAATTATGAAATTATTGATTAAATCTATATACTTGTTAAGGATATTGAATATTTAATTAATATATTCAAGACAATATTGTACACCTGAAATGGGTAGGTATGGGGCATAAATATACACAACATATTTTTAAGATCTTTTTTTATTTTAACTGTAGTCATGTACCACATATTTTTGATTTGATTTGATACGAATGGTAGAATAACTTAAACTTATTTAGAGAGGGAATCGTCGTCGAAAGGGCATCGTATTGAAATACCAATCAAATCAATTAAAGTACATGTAAAATTGTATGTAATAAATAGCTTTAAAGACTCCATATAAAAAGCTTCCCCTATGAGGCTGTCAATATCTCAACACATTACTTTAGCGTAATGACTTCCGTTGTAATATCTACAAAATTTTCTTATTCTAAGTTATCAATATATGCGCACATTAAAGCGTACTTGTGTGGAGTAACCCCCTAAATTATTTCGACATATGCAAATTTGTACTCACCTACAGTTTGTTGACACAGATTATACAGGTTAGATGGGTGTTGTTTTTATTTATAAACGCTTAGTATTCTGCCTACATTGCAAACGATGTCAATATAAATTCACTGTAATTTAAATTAACTTCTGAATCTTTGACGGTTCATACGGTAGAACACTGTCTAAATGTTCGTCAGCAACGTCGCGTGTCGCTGGTTCGTTTCCTCACGGGACACATTTGTGGTTGACTTTGGTTTTGATTAGATCAAAATCGGTCCAACAGTTTTTATGGTTAATAAATTAACGAACTAACCGAATTTCACATTTTATAATCGGTTCTATTTACTAATGCAGTTTCTGAATATTTTCATAGTATTTTAGGTGTAAAAATTTCATAATATTAATAATTTCCTGTTTAATATATCAAGATTGCCTATTTTTATTGTTAGTTTCCATCGAGAAGTGTATAGTGTAAACTTTCTGGTCCATTATTTATTTGTTAATTAGCCTTTATTGTCTACCTTATTTTCTTTATCAGCCTGTTATGGTCCACCGCTGCAGATTAAGAGCGAGAATTTCTCTCTTATAATTGAAATAATGGCGGCGTTTTTCACCATGCCTTTCTTGATTTAATGATCGCAATACGAAACCCTTCGACGTTGCTCTCCATTGCTGGTGTGAGTACTTTTCATAGTCATCACTTTTTACGAGACTCACTCCACATACGGTAACTGCATTGTTCCATTATCCATCGAAAGTACACCGCTGAACATGAGCTCATGGATTACCTCACAGGAGGGTTCTGCCATAACTGCCACGCTTAGCAAGCGGGATAGCAACCGCAGTTTTTATAGTTTTGAGTTATTATTAGTAACATGCTTGCTGCCCATCTCCTGGCTTGTTTCCGTTTTTACCCCTTACGACACCCACGGGACGGTATGGGAGTATATGGATATTCTTACACCGTCATTACACGGTCATTGTTCATTAAGTCCTTTTGTCATCTAAAGAAATATATCATATCAGCATACTAATTTTTGAAAAACGCTTGTATGAAGGTTTAAAGGTAGATATCCATCTGTTTTTAACATAATCTATGTGAACACACCTAGCAATGCGAGTCTTCCAAAAAACAGAGCGGCGCAGTTGTAAAATTGTCTAACTACCCACCCCCCGCGCGCACTCATTACAGCGCGTGCGTGGGTCGCACACGGCGTAGAGGAAGACGGATAGCTCTTAACATTTGTCATAAGTATTATTTCTTTCCGAAACGAATTAGTTTCATTTTCGCCTCAATATAACCACTTGCAAAAATAAGTCTAATAAATTTGTTATAATAGTCTAATAAAGTGTTAATAAATTGTTATATTATATATTGTCTTAAGACTTAATCGGCTTTCAGTTTTAAGTTATGTTATAAAGTTATAAAGGAAGACAATAAGAAACTATGACGTAATTTACTCGTAACAGTTCATATGTAAGGTTCAAATAAAGTAGGTTTTAAATTGACATGCGTATCATCTAGCCTAGTTTTTGAGATATTAACGCAATCTTTAGTTCTAAGATTATTATTATCTAATATACCCATACGCGAAAAAACTGCATACTTCATAGAAATAAGTAAACAGTAAAAAGGATTTCTAATTTCTTTAATACTATGTCTATTTTATGGTAGTGTTTTTATTTTAGTAAATAAAATCATAAGTTCTAAGTTTGTCAAAAATATGATTTATATGAATTAAATACTAATTTAGAACATTTTGTTACTGTATATTATTAAATTAAAATTTTAAAAATTTCCGACCTGAAATCTTAAGACTTGTACATTCTAACCTAAGCCAATGTGAACACAGAAGCCGTACCGCGGCTCAGATCGCGATACTAAAGCGTGTTCATCTCTTTCTAGTTTTGAAAAACCTTCCCACCCCCACCACCCGCTCCCCCACATACCCCAACTCCCTACTCCCTATCTCCTAATTCCTTACATATTTAAATTCCACTTTCAACGTTCGTTGGAGTCTTCATATTGTCTCCATATGGGTTTCCGCATATTTTTCTATTTCGTTGCTTTTTGTTGAAATGCAATAATTTTTTTAAATATTTTAATTACTTCTTTGTTATTTAAAACGAATGGGAACTCATGGGTAGGATGATCGACTTGTATTTTATAATTCACATACAACCCCAGTACGATAGCTTGTGGTGACACCTATGGGAAAATATCGTAACAAATGCGTATGTAGTAGTTAAAGGACATATAAAGTCCGACCGTACAGTAGCATGGGCGATTTTCTCTGGACCTGGTAGATATAATACCGCTTACAACTAACTAGCCAATAGTAACAATAAGTTCAGTGGATAGAGGCAACATGCCATTATATTAAAATTTCCAAGCTGTTTCCTAAATAAAATGTTTGTAAATAGTTCTTCTACTATCTTTCGTGTTTTTTAATTTACTTTAAAAAAAAGTCCAACTGGGTTTCATGCTCGTTCTCATGAACTCAAAATGCCTTTCAATAAGTACATGTACTCTAGTAAAATAATATTTTATTCTATTTTATTAAATGAATAAAAAATCCCTGATCGAATAAGTAACGTAAAAAGAAACTTCGCGGTAATATCATATTATTTGCCGACTGTACGTTTTTTTTGTATAAATGACGCGATATCATCGTCATTTGTGAACGGATTTTAATTTTTTATTAAATAGGATATACTTCAGGTGTATTCTATCATTCCACATGTAAGTGCGGTTAAATAAGATAGTGTTATGAAGGCACCGACTTCAGAATATGAAATTATTTTATTCCTTTTAGTGCTTAGAATTCGGCTTTTTAAAAGGTTTTTTTTTTGTATTTCTTTATAGCCAAATATAATGAATTGGTTAACAAGAATCAAAAGGAGGAAGATCTTCATTTAATATACAAAAATAATTCTTTATTCCTCTTTTTTATGGGCCCGGAAAAGTCCAATTTTGAATATGGCCTTCTACATTGTAGGATTGGTTTGCCTTCATCCTCACGCTTTGCTGACGAATTGACCGTCGCAGTGCTAATACCAGATGTATCGCAGCTTTGACGCAGCTGTCGGTCATCGGTTTTTTTTTAAATAGAATAAAGGTGACGAACGAGCACACAGTCCACCTGATGATAAGTGGATGCTGTGGGCCATGGATATCTACATTTATCCTCAATTAAGAATCAAAATACAGATGTGTTGTCACCACTGAAGACTAAGATGAAATGCCTCATTTCCAGTAAAAAGTGTCTCCGGATCTCTACACTCATCATACGAAACACAGCAATATCAAGCTGCTATTTTACGTTAGTATTCTGTGAAAGCGTGGTCGTTCCCCAGTCGAGCCGACCCATTGGTGCTACAAGCATAATATAGCTGCAGGGTGGTTCTACCACGTATAAAATAAACCTTAAGTAAACAAAACATAGCGAGTACAAATTGTTACCAAAAAAAGAGACTTAAAACGAAATATTCTAGTGTAATGGAAATATATTTTTAACAAAAGGCTATAAACAGTCGATTGAACGTTTACTCAGGCTGTCTCTTTCAAGTCGAGTTCATCTAAATTACAGATCCAAGAAAAGAAAAAATCTATTCGTAGCTTTAACTACTGAAATATTTTATTGTTTGTCTTGCTCCTTTATAGGTTACTTTGCTCATTTGCTGACTTCTTTCTTTTCTTTCATTATTATAAAAAACCGTTACCTCTACATGAGGATTATCTCTTGTATCGTATAGTCAGTTCACAAACATAAATTGCACAAGGACAATAATTCAGACCAGAACAATTATTCACAGGGCATACAAATAACTATTCCGTGCGGGTTTCGAACCCGTGGCCCCCAGCGCTGCAATTCATTGCTAAGTTTCTTGCCTAAGATAGCTGCCGGTATAACCATCTCGCACATGCGTAAATACGTTTACCACATGTTTCGCGGTGAAGGAAAATGTCACGAGGAAAACTTTTAAAGACATATGAAATCTGCCGATGCGTATTGGGACAGAGCTGGGACATTTCCTTGCCCTAAAGCCCTCTCAGAAATGAGATATCTCCCAACAGTAGCACAAATATCATCATTACATCCTTTCAAATTTCACTACAGAATATAGGTCTGTCTCATATATTGCCTTATACGAAGGATATTTCCTATTGTAGCAACGCAATCTTAGTTCAATGATTCGCGAAATATATTAAGTACTTTAATTTTTTTATAGAATAAGTGTGACAAACACTCCACCGGATGGTAAGTGGATGCTGCGACCCATAGCAATCTAAATTTATTCTCAATTAGGAATCAAAATATTTATGCATATACTAATTATTCGGTTTGTTCGATCTTCAATCGATAATTACTAATTATTCGGTCCTGACAATATTTTATTTGATGGAATATCTTTGCCATTGACAAAAAATGGATGTACAACAGGGAGAGCAAATAACTCTGATATTGAGCAAACTGACTGAGTTCCGACCGAATGATTCGGTGATGCGATACATTTTGAGAGCGGGTGAACGAGAGATAAATAGATTTATATTAAGCGATCTAATACATTTGCATCTTTGGTTCTCGAACTACCCATGTCTATCACCAAACGACAAAATATGTGTACATACACTATTTTCAAGGTATGTCTGAATTATTATGCATCTGTTCAAATAACACAATGTCAAGTCTATTAGAATTGGCAACACCTGTATCAATTTAGACGAAAGAATATTTGAGTGTGACGTCATACGTACATTTTTAGATTTGAATGTAGTAATTCTTCTTCCACGGGGCGATGTGGGGTACCTTGTGGAAATTCTTACACTGCCAGTACTCAGTTGACGATGGATATCGTCAGGGGCAACAAAAGGAAACAAACCAGTATATATGCAACAGCGACATCCTTATATTAAAAAAATACTAGTAACGCTAATAACATTGGTCGGCAAAAAAAAATCCGGGAGCAAAAAGTTTACTATGTGATTTCTATTGGCTTTGATTTGTTGAGTCCAAATCTGTTTAAAGATTTCAACTATCATCTCTAGCTTTTCAGATATTTACATTTAAATAAAATATCGGTATTGATATATATATATATATATATATATATATATATATATATATATATATATATATATATATATATATATATATATATATATATATATATATATTAAATATGTATATATTTTAGAACGAAAAAATTTACACTGATTGATGACTTTTACAACACAAATTAAAACGAAATATGAATTAAAAAATATAAAAAAAACATAAAAATGATAACTATTTGGTAGATCGCTTTCTTTTATACATTTTAACTGCTGTTTCTCGATTTATTTCCCAGCAAAAATCAGCTAGCATTGCTGGGGTCCACTTGCCGCTGTATCTTTTTTCATATGTGCAATGTCTTGGTGGAATCTTTCACCATACTCATCAGACACGGCACCAAGATTTTCTGGGAAAAAATCTAAATGCGAATGCAAGAAGTGAATTTTTAAAGACATATTGCATCCAAGTTGATGATACGACGAAAGCAGTTCTTCTATCAGCTCTGTGTAATTTTCAGCCTTTTTATTGCCAAGAAAATTGTGACATACATTTTCAAAAGCTACCCATGCTCTTCTTTCTTTATCTACCAACTTTGATTTGAATAGTAGAACAGCCTCAGAACACAACTAAATACATGTACATACCAACGTTCACAAATACCGCTGCCTGCAACTATAAGCAAACAATTCTAGTGCAAACAAAAATGCTATTGCGTCGAAACTAGACGTGCTAGGTGAATTCTAACTACATATTTGGATTTAACGTAACTAACGTAATAACTTCCATATATACATTTTTTTGCTCTTATTTTGATGCCGACCAGTGTAACCTTACTAACACCCTCATTAACCACCCTGAGTAAACTTATAAATGCTTGTGTTAAGAGTCGTTCACCTCAGTAGTCGAATGGTGGATTCGAGCCTATGATTTTCCATTCCGAACTGTACTATCAGGCTACTGTCGCTTAAATAACATACTACACATAATAAAAACATTTTTATATACAATAAAGATGACAAACTAGCACACAGTCCACCTGATGGTAAGTGGTTTCTGTTGCCTATAGACATCTACATTTATCCTAGATTAAGAACCAAAATACAGATACGTTGTCACCCGTGAGGAATAAGATGGAATGCCTCGTTTCTAGTCAAAAGGGCCTGAATGTAAAACTGTGGTTGCCAATACGCCAAACATGGTAACTGTGGCAAATATCCTCGCTATATGGCAATCTATAGGGAGGTTTAAATCCAGCAGTGCACTGAGTTAGCGTTAAAGCCTATTAAATTCACTGTTGAACATAAGCCCCCCCCCCCATATATTGTTTCAATATGAGGGATGTTTGCTATAGTTGCCACGCTTACCAGGCGGGTTGGCAGCCGCAGTTCTTTTTCCCACTGTCGCCTCTTGCGATACCCACGGGATGATATAGGGTAGTGGATATTCTTTCACCGCAATAACACGCCCAATTTCGTCATCATTATTATATTTATATAACTTTATATAATTATATCAAAGTTAATGAAATAATCATTAACTTTAGATGACAATAAAAGTTTATTTATAATAAGAAGCGAGATCTCTTAGTACCATAACGGAACCTATTTATTCACGCTCACCACTGTTTCGGGAATAAAAATGAAACCACTAATATTAAAACAAAGAATTAAAAGAACCTTTACAACATTCAATACAAAGACGCTGGACTAATTGTTTTTTTTTTTTTTTGTTACAGATTTAATTTCTCCGTCGACTTTGGCATCTTCACAAGGTAAGTTTTTTTAACCCAAACTCTTAACGTAACCTTAAACTTTAATTAATGTTTTTTTTTATATATATATAGAATAAGGTGACAGTCGAATCCACCTGAAACTAAGTAGATGCCGTGGCTCATAGATACGTATATGTTCTCGATTAAAAATCAAAATGCGGATTTAGTCAGCCTTGGGGACTGAGATGAAATGATGCCTTTTTGCTAATAATGCCCGATTCCTATATTCAAGAAAGGTTTCGTTCTCCGTAACGATCCCTTTTGCTACAGATTTTCATTTCATTTAAACGTTAAAGATAAAGTTGCAGCCTATATATGTCCCACTGCTGGCCACAGGCCTCCTCTCATTTCTGAGAGGGTTTTAGGGCAAGTAAGTGTCCGCCGCGCAGCCTCAATGCGTGTTGGCGAACTTCACATGTCTTCGAAATATTTTTTTTCTCAGACATGCAGATTTTTCACGATGCTTTCCTTCACCGCCGAGCACGTGATAAGTCAACACTTAAAATTGCAATTAACAATTTCATTTATGCCGGCGGGGATCGAACCCGGATCGCTCGCGTAATGTGACTTTACAGCGAGTGCAAACCATCTGAGGCTCCATGGATTTCATTTAAGATGACTTAAAATGAAAAAAAAACTCAAACGATTCATAAATACTTTATCTATTATTTTGTGTTAAAAAAGTACTTGCACTGCATTTAATGCAAAACGACTCTATAAAGAAAACGAAACGTTTTAAATATAAAACTTACCATAAGAGTCAATATTCAGTTCTCATCACTCGCCACACAAAACAAGGCGTCATTATGTAAACCTATTAAATACGTATTAAAATAGTATAATAATAGCATAATCAGACTATTAACGTATAACTTTATTCTTCTATTTCATTTTATACATGGTGGTAAAGGCATGCTGCAGCTATATAATGGTTGTAGCATGAATTTGTCGCTCCGTTCGTGGAAGGACCACGCTTTTACATAATACTAGAGTAAAGTGACTTAGTGCTGCTGTATGCTGTATTTCGTATGGTGATCAGAACTGGAGAGAACTGGAGACCTTTTTTACTAGATACAATGCATTATGCATTTTGATTCTTATCGGGGATAAACATAGATGTCTATGGACCAAAATATCCACTCACCGTCAGGTGGACTGTGTCATCTTTTGCTCATTTGTCATCCTTATTCTATAAAAGAAACAATTTAGAACTTAATGTTTACAATTTGTTGTCCGGCCAAATGCGACAAATTAAAAACATAGTGAAATCTTCCAACAGGACGAGCAATCAATTAAAGGCCGAAGTTTATCGCTGGATTACGTTTTAATAAAACTGGATTTTTGTTATTGTGTGTATCGGCTTAAAACCGTCATATGATATCGACATAATAAGTATAATATAATATCCCTATTGTGGGGGTGTGGGGTGGCACCCCGCGGTCGCTATAATAAATTCATTTGCTAGTTTTTCCAATAATTCCCCGATTGGTGGAAAAATGACTGCTCTTCATATCCAATGCATTTATCTCTTTTTATCGTTGACTCGTTAACGCCGACGGTTTTGCTTGCGCTCCCGCCAATATACAACATGTTAGTTCCTTATCAAAGTATCGAAGTGTTTGAACAGTAGGGCTACAATAGCTATCCGAATAAAAGAACGAGGATACAAAAACCTATCTATCTGCAAAGAGGCTGTTAAGTCTCGTGCTGTCTATATCACTTTACAACAAAGTGATTGTGACAACACGGGAATTAACGACATCTTAAAATTGAGAAGTGTTTGAATATTTGGCCAAAATGGATTTTATTTAAATAATATTTTTATAAATTAGATAAACATATTTTTCTTCGGGTTTAGTTTTTCTGTATATTATCGCTATATTTATAACCATTGACTCTTAAGAAAATGCGTATCATCATCATCATCATTACAGCCCTTCACAAGTCCACTGCTGAACATAGGCCTCCCCCAAGTAGTGCCACAAAGCACGGTCCTGAGCCACCTGCATCCATCGACTTCCTGCATATCTTACCAGGTCGTCACTCCATCTAGTGAGGGGTCGCCCTACACTACGCCTACCGGTACGAGGCTGCCACTCGAGAACCTTTCTTCCCCATCGGTTATCGGTTCTTCGAGCTATATGGCCGGCCCATTGCCATTTCAGCTTACTAATCCATTGGGCTATGTCAGTCACTCTGGTTTTACTGCGGATATCCTCATTTCTGAGTCTATCACGCAGAGAAACTCCGAGCATAGCCCTCTCCATAGCTCGCTGAGCGACCTTGAGCGTCCTCATACGGCCAGCAGTGAAGGACCACGTCTCAGATCCGTAAGTCATCACTGGCAACACGCACTGGTTGTACAATCTAGTTTTTAGAGATTGAGGTATACCTGACGAGAAGATATGTCGTAATTTCCCGAACGCTGCCCAGCCGAGTTGAATCCGTCGATTGACCTCTCGGTCGAAGTTGGACTTACCTAGTCGGACTATTTGTCCCAGGTAAACGTACTCGTCAACAACTTCGAGCATAGTGCTCCCAACAACTACCGGCATAGGTGTGACATGGACATTAAACATGATCTTTGTTTTGTCCATGTTCATCTTAAGACCTATCCGTTGGGAGGCACTATTGAGGTCATTGAGCATAGTGCTTAAGTCCTCCAGCGATTCTGCGTATATCATACATAATATAATACTTAACGATTTTTTAATACGAGTTCTGACGTAGAAATAATACGCCTTATAAAGCAATATCAATGACATATACGGAGCTAGCACTACTGGCGAGAGAACTGTGAGTTTTGTGAAACTCTATGAGATTTTTATCACAGAGATATCATCACCCCTAAAGCTGGATTTTTCTCAAAATTAACATGGGTCCAACCCTAAAGTATTTAAAAAATAAAATAAAAACTTATTTAAATAAATAAAAATTTTAATGATTTTCGGTTCACAATTAACGAAGGTATCGTGTATACCGGTACCTGCAGTTACCAAAATGACTTGATTGTATCTATGATATGTATGATAATATATTCTTTGATCAAAATTTCAGCTCTCTAGCGGATCGAAAAGTTACGACGATAGCGGAGATACACGAAAGCGAGGTTGTAAAAAAAGACAACAGTCAAATTGTTAGTATTCTCTGTTTTCAAGTTGGTTTGAAAATGATACAAGAAATAATCCTGCAGTGCGTGTACGCTTTATAATCGTTTAAAAAATTGAAGATTTTTTATTTAGAAAATTATAAGTTCACATTGCTACATACAGATGTTTTCAAATTTCCCTTTAATGGGAAGAACGTGAAGGAATAAACTCTTCAAATTGTAATTAAGTTTTTATGATTCTAGCAACTGTGTCCAAACACGAGTTCATCGCGAATCTTATTACTTTAAACGGGCAATTCTTATATAATATATTATGTAATAGGTTTGTTTGAAGTGGCTCTAATGTTTTGTTTGAAATCATGTTTTTAGATAATGATTTACTTATCAAATTTATTTACTTATTGACTTCAAAAAGAAGGAGGTATGCAATTCGACTGTATATTTATTTATGTTTTTTTATAAAATAATGGTCATAAACGAGCACACAGTCCATCTGATTGTAAGTGGATGCTGTGGCCCATAGACATATACATTTATCTTCGAATAAGAAGCAAAACGCAAAATAGTTGTCACCCCTGGGGACTAAGATGGAATGCCTCGTTTTCAGTAAAAAAGGGTCTCCAGATCTCTACACTCACCATACGAAACGCAGCAGCATTACGCTGCTATTTTTCGCTGGTATTCTGTGAGAGCATGGTCCTTCCCCGGTCGAGCCGACCCATTCGAGCTGCAACTATACTACCACAACTATGCTGCAGCGTGGCTCTACCACGTACAAAAAATATGTGTTACATTAGAACATTTTTATAAGTTATTTTTATCTGAAAGCTGATGCTTGAAGACCAAATTGGCCTCTAAAAAGTTTTTCGTGCTCAGCAGAGTGGGACAGTATTTCATGCCGGCACACCGCCTGCAACTTTACAAGGCGCAGGATCGGCCGCACATGGAATACTGTTCCCATCTCTAGGCTGGGGCTCCCCAGTACCAGCTCCTTCCACTTGACCGCATCCAGCGCAGAGCGGCTCGAATCGTCGACGACCGAGTGCTTTCCGATCGGCTTGATTCACTGGCACTGCGAAAAGATGTTGCATCTCTTTGCATTTGCTTTCACATATACCATGGAGAATGCTCTGAGGAATTGTTCGGATTCATCCCAGCCGCCAAATTTCGTGAACGCACTACGCGGCAAACGTCCCGATACCATCCACACCATCTGGATTCTTGGCGGTCCACCACTGTACGTTTCAAGAGGAGTTTTCTTCCGCGTACAACCTCTCTGTGGAATAGTTTACCACCGGCGATTTTTCCGGACCGATACGACCTGGGAACCTTCAAGAAAAGAGCTTACTCCTTTCTAAAGGGCCGGCAACGCACCTGCAATTCCCCTGGTGTTGCGGTTGATCATGGGCGGTGGTAGTCACTTAACATCAGGTGAGCAAGCATGCTCGTTTGCCTCCTCTTCTATAAAAAAAAATTCTTCTCGTGATCTGACTATCAGTTTTTGAGTTATATTTAAATAATGCGTTTTTAATTGACTTCGAATACATTGATGATGTTCTCTTTTTATTTATATTGAAGTCGGTTTTACAAAATTTTTAATTTTACCACTTGTTTGTAATGCTGAGTGAAGCTAGGTTGCTCAGATACTGAAATATAAAGCAAACACATGTGTTTGTGGTAGAGCCACTATATAGTTGAAGCACGAATGTGTCGGCTCGACCGGGGATGGATCGCGCTCTCAAAGATTACCACCGTAAAATAACAGATCAATTGTGCTGTGTTTTTTTAAGGTGAGAAAGAGAATCCGAGACCCATTTTTCTTGAATCACGAGGCATGACAGTCCTCAGAAGCGATAACGCATCTTGATTCATAACCGGGAATAAATATAGATGTTTGCCTTTTTTGTATAGTGATCGTGAGTGCGACCGTTAATAATGTGGTCAAGGGTATATAGTATCGCTGGTTCGAAAAAGTTGGTGTTTTTTCACTTCTGTGCCTAGGAAACCATGTAAAGCTTTAGTAACACCTTATCTCTCCGATTGTATCGATTTTCCGTCACATTAGACTATGAGACTAAGGAAAACGAGAGTGCACCTGCACTTGTGCACACACTCCTGCACTAACTAAACACATTTTTATAGTCATAGGTCACAGGGATCGGCGGACACTAACCACCCAGTTAATTTCCGTCGAGATCAATCGCAGAACCGAAATTAGTTCTGGAGGACATAAAAGTATATTTCGCACCGACATTCATTTCGAGTTCTCGAAAATTTTGAGTAGCCAAGTATTTTTTCAGTAGTTACATGAACGTAATGCATATTCTAAAGCTAATAAAAATGACTTCCTACTTTAACTGAAATTATTTTCGAGAGAGTGTACTATTTAAGCTACGCCACACGAAGCGTAGCGATGCGCTACGGCTACGAGAATTTCTGCAAATTTTACTCGATAACTACGTGACTCAAACATAGAAAATAGTGATTAGGTGTTATTAAACTAGCTTGCCAGGTAGACGTTGTTCCTCCCTTTTCGACGACCCTTTCGTCCCCGTCATGTCCTACTAAAAATCCTTAAATTCGCAAAAAAATTTGAGGGTCACTCATGCGCAAAATAACTATCCTATCTCTCATGTTGGACAACATTGCACACGGTGTGCAAATTTGATTAAAATCGGTTGAGTAGTTTAGGAGTCAATCGCGGATAAGCAACGTGACACGTAATTTATATACATTAAGATAAAGGTGTATATTGAATATGGCATATATATTCAATATTCACCTTCACGGGATAATCACTTTTGTAGAACATTTTAATGCAATAATGTATAAATAAAAATAAAATTTATTGTAAATGTTAGAGAATGAAATATTACTTTAACTATAAAGTAAAAAAGTAAAGTTACAGCCTATATACGTCCCACTGTTGGCACAGGCCTCATCTCATTTCTGAGAGGGTTTTAGGGCAAGGAAGTGTCCGTCGCGCTGCCCCAATGCGTGTTGGCGAACTTCGCATGTCTTCGAAATATTTTTTTCTTATTCCTCAGACATGCAGGTTTCCTCACGATGTTTTCCTTCACCGCTGATCACGGGGTAAATCAGCACTAAAAATTGCAATTAACAATTTCATTGGGATCGAACCGGGTTATTCGCGTTCTGTTGTATTTACAGCGAGCGTTAACCATCTGAGCTACGAGTACCACGGCTCACACTTTCACTATGACTATGACTAATTCGTTGGTCTAGTGATCGTAAATATGATTACTTTAGTTTTGCCTTTTTTATTTTTTTGCCTTTGTAAAAAAAGTATCCCCCACAATAGGATTTTCTCCTGTATCGTGGAGGCAGTTTACAAACATAAATCGCACAAGGACAAACATCCGGACCTTGAGTTACTGATCATGAAGTCCTGGGTTCGAAACCCGGGTCGGGCTGAATTCAGGGTTTTTGTCAAGAAATTCTCAGTAACAGCCCGGAGTTAGGGATTTGGCGGTGTTTCATCCCCATACCTCGGAAAGCATGTAAAGCCGTAGGTCCTGCGCCTAATCTCTCTCCGATCGTGTCGAACTACCGTCCCATTCGAACCATGAGAGTGAGGGAACAGAGAGTGCACCTGTGCTTGCGCATACACTTGCGCACTTTAATCCTATCCTGCGCATATGTCTAATTACTATTGTTTCAGTATAGATTACGAAAACAGACTGGTCATCGATAATTAGCTCCTTACATTTCACCACAAGTGAACCTAATAATTATTGCAAAGGTGAGCCATAGGAGCAATTTATAACCTAGACCATGATTTAATGTATGTACACAAAAACAAAGGTAGTTTAATCAAAAATAGTGATGAACATTATTTATACCATGAAAAAGCACATGTTACGCTAGTTACTCGACCCAAAGGGTCAGTAATTCCTTCATGGCGCTATCTGTACGTTTTCACAACAAAACCTCAGAAAATATGCAGACCTTATCTATCAAAAGGATTAAAATATTTATTAAGTATGAATTGTGTAGTAAGGGTTATTACACTACTGAAGAAAGTAGATGATTGATAATAACGCCAGGAATTTAGTAATAGAAGAAATAGTAATTTTTACGTGTTAGAGCCATGCTCGAATGGGTTAGCTCGATCGGGGTAAGACTACGATCTCACAGAATACCAGCGTAAAATAGCAGCTTAATACTGATGTGTTTCGTATGGTGAGTATAGAGAACCGGAGATCCTTTTTACTGGAAACGAGGCATTCCATCTCAGTCTTCAGGGCTGGCAACGCATCTGCATTTTGATTTTTATTTGAAGATAAATGTAGGTGTCTACGGCCCACAGCATCCTAACAATATATATATATTGCTGGTTCTTTCCAGGGAGGTTTTACATGTAATCAATATTGAATAAAAATTATTCTCTTTTATTATATTGAGGCTACAAAATTTCTCATTATTGTCATAAACATCGCGATAAGCTATACATAAAATATGTTTCCCTTATAGATTAGCTCAATGGTTAATCCTGCAACTATCGACGCCCTGCATATTTCATTAGGTCATCGCTTAATCAAGGGTGAGGGGTTGTCCGTGTGTATATGACTCTATTCTTCCTAAACACCTGGATCGATTTTGATGAAATTTATGTGTGTTTGTGTGATTAAGTTGATTCTAGAATGGTTTATACTCTCAATTGTAACCGGAAGATGGCGCTGTTGTCTAGATTCAGACATCACTAGTGCGAAGCTTGGACGGATCGCTATTTATTTATAAAATGTGCATAAATTCTTCCCCTGTATTTAAACGCACGACAGATTTTTTTTGATTCCACAGTGCTTTTAGTCTATTCTTCTCGTTCGTGATGTTGAACGTCCCCAGGAAGAATTGAAAATCTTTTCATTTACCGTCATACTTGGGACTCATTACGATTCTCTCCCGAGATTAAATTTCAAGTATAAATTCCAATTTTTATATCCATCCGTGTGTGTTAAATTTTTGTAAAAATTACAGCATTTGAACACACATTTGTTACTTCACAAATATGTATGTTGTATTTGAAATTATATTACACGGTTAGGATAGATTGTTCCATAAGGGGGAGGGGGGGGGGATATTCGATAGTTTATACCCTTGGCAGGTGAGTTAGTAACTGCAGTCGTTTTTTGTTGCTGTTGTTTAATTTGTTGTTGTTTGTTTTTAAATAAAAAGATTCATTTTTCTTTTCACTTTTTGGGAACAGCCTATATTCATCATTGTACTGGTGAAGGGTTGCAATGATTAAGATGATGATAAGATATAAAAAAATCTTTTCTATGTACTTGCGTAAATAATTTCTTGGAAAGCAAGAAGGTTTTTAAATGGATATATGTAGCCAGAGCCTGGTAATTTCTTAACGTTGACATTTAGAGATATAATTAATTTTCAAGTTACTTTTCCTTTCATTTCAAATCCGGATAGAAATACACGTAACAGGGAAGAACATCTTAAGTGTGGAGCGACTAATGCTGTGTTGGCAAGTCGCCTGCAAAGCTTCGAGATTATACAATTCCCTCCACATAGAGAGGCGCATGCACTGCTAATGAGTCTGTATGATGATATAAAATTTATTTATGTTTTAAGTTCACCGTTTTAGTTATGTGTGAGTTGTGTAATTTACAGTGGGCTTCCTCGTAGGTCTAGTGGTTGTATAGATCTTGATCAGGTCCTGGGTTTGGATCCCAGGTCGGGCCAAAAAGTTATTGGTTTTATCTCTCAAGAAATTCCGAACAGCAGCCCGAAGTAAGGATATTACCCGTGTTTCACCCCTATGCCGCGGAAAGCACGTAAAATCTTAGGTCCTGCACCTAATTTCTCTTCGGTAGTGTCGAATTACCGTCTCATCGAACTATAGTATGAGGGAATACAGAGTGCAACTAAGCTTGCGTATACACTCGGGCACTATAATCCATTATTCGTTGAGATTGGCCGCCTTAACCGAAATTCTGTCTGGAGGACATTATTATTATTATATATTAAAACTTAAAAAGCTTTAATTAATAAATAATTCGAATACATTTATTTATTAGCGATGTTTATGTTGAAATAGATCTTAATAATTTCAACAAAAACACAGCCATATTATTTTGGCGTGCAAACTTATTAAATACAAGACATTTTGAATGATTATAATTGGAAAGTTCTGATAATTCATTTGCATAAACTATTCTTATTTGTATTATCGACGTCACAACAATTTAACACTTAGTATAATAATTATAATAATTTAATTATAATGACATAATTAAATAATATAGTTTAATAAAATTTTGTAGTTCATTTCAATAAATTTTATAAGTCAAATTTAAAAATGGTTTAGCACATATATGCCAATATTATGATACGCCATTTTGTTTTAAAATGTTTGACTGATTCTTAAAATGTGAAGGATCTTAGATTATCTGTATGTGAACGTTTTACACGATGTGATGGATTTTCTTACGCTATTATCACAATAATTAGTAACTAGCTGTTCCGCGCGACTTTGTCCGCGTCGAATTTATTACAATTAGATTTTTTTGCGCGATACCATATTTCTGTATCTAAAACAAAAGTAACCTAAGTCATATGTTCCTATTACACATATACCTTAATTACTCCTTATAACGTCAATGCAGCAGTAATGTTGCAGCAGCACTTTCATCTTCATCATCATTCGAGCCGATCGCAAACATTTTCAATGGAATGCTTTAAAGCATGGTCCTGAGCCTTCTGCATCCATCAAATTTTCTAGGGACTCTTACCAGGTTGACACTGTCTAGTCTGGGGCCGTCCTACACTTCATTTAGGCTGTCACTAGAAAAATTTTCTGTGTCATTATGCTCCAAGCTATATGACCGGCCCATTGCCACTTCAGCTTACTAATCCCTTGGGGTACGTCGGTTATTCTGGAACAAGTGCGAACGTTACTAAGTCTATCACGCAGAGAAACTCCAAATATTATTTATTATTATCCTTTCCTTATTATAGTTGTAGTTACCCGTATTTCATATTCGGTTTTTGTGTATATTTCTATTAGTTTTGTTTAATATAAAGGCCGATTTTATACCTTTTGAGAAACCGTAGTAACTTGGCCGTAAATTATATATTACACAGGCAATATCGGTTCGATTCCCGCTAGCATCAAATTAAATTTTAATTGCGATTTTAACTGCTGATTTACTACGTGCTCGGCGGTGAAGGAAAACATCGAGAGTAAACCTACATGCGTGAGATGAAGTCCGCCAATATGCAATGAAGCAGAGTGGCTGTCTAATTACTCCAAACTTCTGTCAAAATTGGGAGACCTAGGCCAGGCAGTAACTCTACTTAGCTCTTTAGACATTTTCATGTCATCTTTGCATTTGCGAGCTAATTCCATTTTTTCAATATAAGGGCATCAACGTACACAAACCATGCACTCGTGGAATGCCCATGAATAGTAAACTAATATCCAATCAAAATCGAACATGTCGTGACTGCAGCCGATAGAACTGTCATCACAAATCATCCACAACCGTAGCGTATTACCGTAAGAGGTAAAATGCGAAAAAAAACCATACCGTATTGTTCCTACTAATAAAAAGTTCTAATAAACATGCAACTAAGCTACGGGCTTCCGGCAAATAAAACATAAAAATATATCCTATTTTCATAGGGCGAGGGTGGTACCTCCACGGAGTGGGGTGGGCACCCCCCATCTGCGCAAAAACCCAAAAACATCGAAATGAAAATGAGTGTAGCAGGGAGGCAGCGGAGCCTGTGTTGGTAATTCATTTTTAACATTATACTTGTGTGAGTGTTTAAAGTACAGTCGATCGCATTACCTTAATGTATAGTTTGGAGAAATACAACAGTTTTTTTTAATACATTCTTGTATAGAATTCCGTTAAAGGAACTTTTGAATACAATCTATAAATGAAATGGCGGGAATTTGAGGTTTGGTAACTGTTAGAGTAATTTCTGTACTTTTTTTATAATTCTTACGTAATATCGTCGTGAGATATTTATTGCAATATATTTTTCTATATTCATATATCATTCAATATAAAGTGTATCGTATGGTAGCGGGGTAAGAGATTCCATTACCCGTTTCATCCTATAGGTATTGAAGGATTAACTTAGGGAATGTCATTAAAATATTATGGCTAATATCCTAAATATGAAAACCATAAATGTTAGGGTTTTTTTAGCCACCGGGGTTAACCAATATGACTTAATAAAAACTATAAAAATAAATTGGATTAGCATATCTGATTTATCATATTTCCTTCAATTGAAGTATCCAATAAGATGTGCGTTTGTAAAAGCAAATCACTAAATAAGTCTAAATAGACGTTAGGTGACACTACTTGAATATACTAGTATATAGGTGGTAGTATATATGTGGTGGTGGCGGTGATAAGGCTCCTTTTTTGCCTAAGAATCCATCTGGGTAGGTGGCCACCACTCTCCATAGTTCTGACGCCAAGCTTTCGCACTTCTGCGTTTTGGTTTGAAAGGCAAGACGAAGTAGGCAGCATAAATATAGTCTGTGAGTAATTCCAACTTAGTTCTCATAGGTCAGAGATGTGAGGCCTTTCCTCTTTAACAGTTAATAGTAACAACTACGTTTCTGCAGTAAGCACCTAAAACACACTCAGGATATAAAACACAATCTATAATCTCAAATTAAATCCCCGTTGTCACATATCAGGTGGACTAAAATTAGTTAAATAAAACGCATTTTCTATAATATGTATTTATATTATATAATATAGATTTTAAAAAATGTGGTGTCCAATATGACGTTGTGACAAGGACTAAGGAAGGAATGCTTCTGTGGTTTGGTCACGTAGGAAGAATGAACGTGGGAAGAGTGACAAAGCAAATTTAAATTGCAGATGTGAACTGCAGAGTCGGTCGGGAAGGAATTCCCTAGAAGAAGGTTCATCAACCAAATTAGCGATATTTTGAAAATGGTCCATATTAGGAGTACCCTTAATGGACGAGCGCGTATGCGTAGATATATGGATGTAGAGGAGGCGAGAGAGGTATGTCAGGATCGTGCCAAATCGAAGTCCGTAGTCTCTGCCTACCCCTCTGGATGACATGTGATATAGATGTAATATAATATGCTAAAAGAATTAAATTATTTCTCATCAAATATTGCACCTGCCGGCACTTTTTGCTGTTCTAAGGTTGACCTACAAAGAATGTCCGGTAAAGGTATTAATCCATACATTGCAAGCCTCATTTTAAGTGACAATAATTTCAAATAATTAAATATTACGAAAAAATTACGTAAATTTTTGCTGTTATAATTTCATAATTATCTTTTCCCCCTAATTGCTTAGCCCGAGTGTACACGGCGCGAATTCGCATTGTGCTCCCTTATAACCCCACACACCTACACGCACTAGCGTGATAATAAAACGCAATTTTGTATTAGATTTAATTTGACTCGCACACACGTGTCGCACGCTTGTGTGCGTACGGAAGTGTGCGCACTTTCTACGCACAAATTGATTACGATCGTCGACGAAAAGAGGAATTTGCATATACGCAGTGAACGTACTTGGCGAAGGACTTGTGTACAGAAACTGTTAGTGGAGTTTAAAAGTTTCCCGAGACGTGTGGGGGTCGCATGCGTGATAGTAAGGCATAGTGCCGGTGCAGGAACGTCTCGAGACATTGCATCAGTTAAGGCGCGGCTTTAGCCCGCCGCGGCGCGCTGGCGAGTGAGCGCCCGATTTAAAAACTATACGAACCAACCTCCGCGCAGAGAACCCCGTAATACCACCCCCCGCGTAATGATTTTTTGGCGATGAATTTATATTCGCGCGCGAGCGGTGCCACTTTTTCGACCCCCCCACCACCCCCACCCCTCTCATTAACGCAACCCAGATATGCAATTCTGATCTTTGACGAGGAGGCTGTAGTGTCGGCGGGCGCCTCGACGGGAGTGGTGCCCAGTTTTGTTTTTTACCCGCCCGGCTTCATTATTGATGGCATCGGAACGGTAATGCGGAAGCATGTGTGAACGTTTCATTACAAAAGGTGGACGCTGCCCGCGTTAATATTGCAGACCCGCCGGACCCGACCGGACGGGTGGACGCTTCGGATACTGGCGACGGGGATAGAAAAAAACATAGCCCAAAAAAATAAAATATTATTCATTTAAATTTCGAATATTAGGCTCAAACTCCTTGCAGCGATCGCGGCCGAACTATTTGCACACGTGTCGGCAAAAGTTTTCAGGCGAACTTCTGTAAAGTTTCTCACGTGCGTGTGTGGACGGACCGATCGCGTGACGGATTGGCCGGACTGTCGCTCTCGCCCCGTACGAACTTTTCACGCAGATTTTTGTTTCTTTTTCGTTTACTATTAGTGCACTCCGCCGACACAAGCCGTTTGTTTATCCGGCCGTGGTGTTGCGTTACCGGACATTGACTTGTAGTGAATATGTTGATGTTTTGTTGATTGTTTTTGTTACGTTTCGACGCTGAACGAGGCGGCTGAGAACGAGGTAAGTGAATGACATATCAATAGAAAAACTTTTTGTTGTACTTGATATGCTTAGGTAACATATACATTTTTTATTAATTTATAAATAATATATATATTGTTTATTTATTTATTGAACCCCAAAACACTTAACATAAAAACAAAAACTTACATTCCGATTTCAAACTTTAACAACTGTGTCATCGAAAAATTTGTATTGAAAAATAATCCTGCGAAGAAATCTTAAAAAAGTACATTATTATCAAAAAATAATTACGGGTTTAAATACATCTTAAATACGAGACCAGTTACTATTTCAATTTGTTCTGCTAACAATTATAGCAACCCTTTGTAATGTGACCATTATAATGTTAATCGCGAACTGGCCGCAATGGACCGACGCGAGGGTCTAGCAGCGTTGCAGACATCCACGGAGCTCGGCATTAGACCGTCTTGCATAAATAATTACCCGACAGTAATAGCTAAAGATTTTGCACCTATTCGTGTCGAACCGTTAAAATTCATCACAGCATTCCGAGTTTTTAAATATATAATTATGAAGATCGGTATAGAATACTACAAAATAGAAAAACTTTTTATTCAATATACAAGTAATTCTCATTGAAAGTCATTTTTTAGTTTTCACTCGTTTGGAAAAAAAAACTCTGTCCTGTCAAGAAACAAAACCCCAGCGGGACTTTTTTTTCAAAGTAATGTTATAGTTTTTATTATGGTATAAAAATTGCATAATATATTAATATTATATTTGAATGGTATGTAAATAAATTAATATTGGTCTTTCGTGCAGTTGTCTAAATTCTAACTCGTCATAAGGTTTATACCTTAACGATCAGGTTATTTCTTTTAATAAACACATGTGTTCCGTACAATTTTATAAGTTAAATATTTAGATTATCCAGATATGCGCTCAGTTTTTAGATATAATTAAGTTAATTTAGGAAGAAATTTGATTTTGGTTAAAAATTACATTGTATTTCTCTAGGAAATAGCTTAAATATTTTTTATATATAGACATGAAGTGACAAACTAACCTACAGTCAACCTGATGGTTAAGTGGCTGCTGTCATGGACACATATAGCCAACTTTAAGCAAAGTAAGCAGCAAATGCTTTGTCACGTTTAAGAATAGGATAAGATTAGGATTAAGAACAGGAAGAATTTTATACGTGGTAGAGAAATGCTACAGTTATATTAGTAGTATAGTAGTAGTACGAATGGGTCGGCTCGACCGGGGAAGGACCACGCTCTCATCAGAATACCAGGGTAAAATAATAGCTTAATGCTGCTGTGGTTCGTATGGTGAGTGTAGAGAACCGGAGACCCTTTTTACTTGAAACGAGGCATTCCTCCATAGTTCTCACGGGTGACAACGCATCTGCATTTTGATTTATAATCGAGGATGGATGTAGATGTCTATAGGCCGCAGCATCCACTTACCATCAGGTGGACTGTGTGCTCGTTTGTCACCCTTATCCTATAAAAAAACCTAATTTATTTATTTACTGTATATATAACCTGCTAAAAGTCTAATATACGTATAGAGATAATTATAGATATTTACATTTGGAGAGCTTATATTATTGTACCTTGTGTTTTGAACATTCGGAAACGTGAGGAAGCCTGTCTCCCGTTGCGGGATATATATGCTCTAACTTTATTTTTCATATGTTTTAAATGAGCGCAACGGTTTACTTTCTTTGGTGTGACGAAGAAATTGGACTACAGCGTTGTTGTGACCAGGAATCGAACACAGATTCTTCGCAGGTTTTAAACATTCAGAATTGAGAGAAAGCTTGTGCCCAGCTGTAGGATATATATGGGCTGTAACTTTATTTTTCAAGTGTTTTAATGAGCGCACCGTTTTGATGGACTGCGGTTGGTCTGATTAAAAATGGAGCGTCGTAACTGTTGTCACCAGCAATCGAACCCAGATTGCTCGTTTCAGATTTCAGTCACAACAGACAGTCTCAACGGAGAGTAGCCATTTGCGAAGGACAGGATTATACTGTCCGAGTGTATGCGCAAGCACAGGGCATTTCCTATTCGCTCATTCTCATAGTCCAATGGAACGGAGAGAGTTTAGGCACAGGACCAACGGCTTTACGTATTTTCCGAAGCACGGGATGAAACACCGCCATCTTGCTGACTCCGGTCTGCTACTGAAAATTTTTTGACAGAAAAACCCAATAAATGACTTTGACCTGACTCGGGATTCGAACTTGAACCCTCATGATCGGCAACGCATTTATGAGCACTAGAACAACGAGGCAGTCTTTTAGATATACGAGCTAGCTGACCAAGGTTAAGTGACTACAGTTACCCATGAACAGATACGATGTCACCCTTGAGAACTAAGATGTAATGCCTCGTTTTTTTACCTTTAAGCCGAAACGCAGTAGAAGATTCCTTGCTGCTATTTTTTTTTTATAGGAATTGTGTGACAAACGAGCACACAGTCCACCTGATGGTAAGTGGTTGCTGTGGCCCATAGACATCTACATCTATCCTCGATTACGAATCAAAATGCAGATACGTTGTCACCCGTGAGGACTAAGATGGAATGCCTCGTTTCCAGTAAAAAGGGTCTCCGGTTCTCTACACTCACCATACGAAATACAGCAGCATTAAGCTACTATTTCACGCTGGTATTCTGTGAGAGCGTGGTCCTTCCCCGGTCGAGCCGACCCATTCGTGCTACAACTATACTACTAATATAACTGCAGCATGGCTCTACCACGTATGCTAGACGACAGAAGAAGATAAGTCGACGGTTTCCACTCAGGTAAACTTCTAGACGGAAAAAATGTCCAAATCTTTAACTAAATACAATAATTTACATTTAAATAACAACATTTACGTTAAGATGTGTTTAGCTGCCACGTAGTTGCGACGTAAGAAAATCCCGTCACAATCTCGATTTATGTATCATAACTATAGCTCATTACCATTTGGGTAATCATGGGGTAGGTCTTTGTTCAACAGTGGACTTTGATAGGATTAGGGATATATAGGTGATGATGAAATACTGTGTAATTATTATTATAGAATGTACTTTTAATATTTTTGTTAATTTTACCAATAATTTTAATAGCTATGATATGTCTCACCATAAAGTGTAGATAAAGGACTAAGGAATTTATGTCTCCAAAGTAACAACTCAATCCATCAAAAAAATCCATCATAAATGCTAGCATCAATACGCTAGATGTAAAGTGCTCAAAACATAAATATAAGATGAAGTTACGTCGACGTATATCTAAATTAGAGGCGTGATCTCAGGGGCTAAGTATTTGCACTAAATATAGATTCCCCCGGGTTCGATCCCTGCTGGCACCAATGTAATTGTTAATTGCGGTTTTAATTCCTAATTATCACATGCTCTGCGGTGAAGGAAAACATCATGCGGAAAATTACATGTCTGTAAGTTGCCAGTTCCTTCTACGTGGTAGAGTCACGCTGCTTATGATTATGGCGGTTGCACGTATGAGTCGGTTTAACCGGGGAAAGACCATGCTTCCACAGAATACCAGCGTAAAATAGCAACTTTTTTAAAGAATAAGAATCAAAATGCAGATGTGTTGCTACCCCCCGAGGACTAAGATGAAATGCCTTTTTTCCAGTAAAACGGGTCTCCGGTTCTCTACACTCACAATACAAAACACAGCAGCATTAAACCTAACGTGTCTATACTTGATTCTTATTCGAGGATAAATATAGATGTCTATGGGCCACAGCATCAGAACCAGTAAAAACGTTCTCCGGTTCTCTACACTATAAGGCTGGTATTTTACGCTAGTAATAGTAATAGTGTTTTACGCTAGTAATAGTAATAGTATTTTACGCTAGTAATAGTAACAGTGTTTTACGCTAGTAATAGTAATAGTATTTTACGCTAGTAATAGTAATAGTATTTTACGCTAGTAATAGTAATAGTATTTTACGCTAGTAATAGTAATAGTATTTTACGCTAGTAATAGTAATAGTATTTTACGCTAGTAATAGTAATAGTATTTTACGCTAGTGAGAGTGTGGCTCTTCTTATTCGTGCTGTGGCATTATTATAGCTGCTACGTGGCTCTACCACATAAATAATTGAGATAGCTTGTTACTTTACTTTTAATTTAATAAATTGACTATCATTTAAGTTCCTGCTATCGTTATAATCGACGAGAAGAACTTCATCGTGAATTAAACTTTATTATTTTAAAACTCATTAGTGTAGCCATATGTGGCGGATACTTAACAGTCTTCTCTACGTCCAGTTGTTCAAATAAACTTAACTAATGGTTCGTAATGATAATTTTGCATATGAAATAATATACGGTTTCAAGGACATCTGACACAATTCTTTAAGTGATGTTTAAGTAAATGTGAGTTTTAGATATTTCTAATTCTATCAATTTTAGAAGTTTGATTATGTTTTCAAAACCTTGCACTCGTTTAGCCTTACCGAGCCAAGAATTAAATACAATAGAAGAATTTTTACTCAATATAGATTACTAGAGTCCTTATTTAAAGTCATTTAAACGTTACCATTGCACTGGTTTGGGAGAAGTACTGTCTTGGGAAGAACAACCAAGATACCCAACGGGACTCTTTTTTATATAGGGTAGGGTAACAAACGAGCACATAGTCGACCTAATGGTAAGTGATTGCTGTGGTCCATAGACATCTACATCCATCCTCAATTACGAATCAAAATGCAGATGCGTTGTCACCCGTGAGGACTAAGATGGAATGCTTCGTTTCAAGTAAAAATGGTCGCTTGATCTCTACACTCACCATACGAAACACGGCAGCATTAAGCTACTATTTTACGCTGGTATTCTGTGAGAGCGTGGTCCTACCTCGGTTTTGTATTTCCTTGCCTACATAAACACTTGCCTGTTGCAAGGGGAGTAAAGTTAAGAAAACAGCAAATTAACTATTTTAAATCAATAATTTAATTTTGAAACCTTTCACTCTAATACCTATCTTATAAGTAAAATGGTTCTTACAAAATAATTACAATTTTCAAATAATGAGAAAGGAAATAAATATATTTTTTTATATTAATATTATTTAAATCACCCTTATGGCTAACAGAACGCATTCCGAAACGCCAACACACAATCCTAAAATACAGTTATATTCCTTAAATGTCATGCACAATAAAATAATTAATTATGTACATAAATTGAGAAATTAGGTAGTATTTAGTAAGTTGTAAAATTGGTTTATAATTACATGCCATTTCATTGGAAAGACAATTTATTTATTTTTAAACACAAGAAGATGAAATTTAAAGCCAAATTAATACTAATAATACACCAAAACTACATAGACTTAGATTAAGACAAAAGTAAAAATTGAGAAGTCTTCGATTAGATTTTACAACTATATTCACGACCCTATCACTTAAGTGTTATACTGTATTATATCTCAACATTTTTTATACTTATTATCCTAAAACAGAGAGTTTAACAATTACCTCACCTTAACTTAACAAAAACCTAACAACAGTAGCCTTACACAATGATAAAAAATACTCAAAATATTATTATAAAGTGGATTCGGAACCATTATAAAAATTTAAAAATTACCATACCTTAGACACATTTTTCAGTTGTATTCCATTTCATATTAACGTATTAAAACTTCCTCTCATTCATTAATACAATAAAATAACCAATATCATAGCCAGCGTATATTTACAATTTCACACCAATTGATTAACATTCGCACATTTGTAAACGCATTCAAAGCGCGCCAAAAAGCACGCACTCTGCAGCTCGTAGCTAAAAGCGCGCGAAGCACGGAGCTCTGCAAGACCCCTGTCTACGAAGACGGATTGGTTTTGCTTTTGTACTTTTGTATCTCAGCATTACGTTTCTTTAATCGAGTTTTTTACGTATTGGGTCCAACTAGTAACGACAACATCCGACGTGTCTAAAAAGAATGATTTCGACGTTCATTTGTTGTTTCAAATAAATGATATTGTGGCGCAAAATGTGCAAAATAAATAAAAATTGTTTGCAATTCTGTTTTGTTCGTTATTCGAATACAATGCATCAATTTTGTTGGTTTTCTTATAGTACTTTATAAGTCATTAAATCATTGAAAGGTAGTAGCGAAAGAATCAAAACAGAAAAAAAACATTAGGCGGTAATCACATTGGGAGTCCAGACGATCATCGATTCCGCATCTATCCAGAAGGGGAGCAATCGCACATAGAACAGCAGACTGGGAAAAAGTAAAAAACGGTGACAGTCTCATTCCGTTCGCCGTCTCCGTTCTAATCGCGTCCCCCACGCACGCGCGGCTTTTTAATTGCATCCCCTGCCTCCCCGGAAAAAAGGGCGAGTATACGATGGATTAGCATAGGGCTGTTACGCGAGTACTTGTTTAGGAGGCGCAATGAAAGCGCTGTCGCGAAGGAGGTCGCGTTGCCAGAGCACATAATAAATATTAAGATTTTGTTTTAATAATGTGAAATGAGTTAAAAAACTTAACTTAAAATATCTAGTGCTATTTATCAATTCTTATAAGAAATATCTGCACGGAATAACATTACTACATGCTCTATCTGTGTGCTGGTTTCAAATTAAGATAAATATGAAAGTCATAAATTAAAGGACTATCTATCTCTTAACTTCATAAAAAACAGGAAGCATTAAAGTGCATATAAACAAATGTGACAAGTGCATAATCAAGAAAGTTTTTAGCGAAAAATCCGCCCTCTGTGGACGCGAAAACTTATCCGTTACAACCCTAATTAGCATACAGCCTCGCGCGAGAAAAAGCACCCCTTCAGATTTTACACGTTTCCCTCCCGCCATATTTTTACGGCGCATTTTTGGCGGGGCGCGGGGTACATGCGTGCGTGCGCGCCGCCAGTCGGCGACTGCCGGCGACCGCGCGATGTGCAGCACGACGCTCGCAACACTACGCCAACAGACGTTGCACTTACGCGGCTGATATGACCGAACTGTTTTAAATTCGAATTTTGAATTTTTTTTTTCTCCATTTTTATTTTTTTTTATTGTGAAGTGTTGTGTTGACAGGATTGCGCGGATTCGGGTAAGTATTGTGTTTCTTTTTTAACTTTTTCTCAGTTATCAAATATGACGTTAGAACTAGCAAAATTCGGTGATAACTGGGAGCAAGGTCGTGCCAAATGATAATATTATTTGCACAAAAATTGTGTTAGACTGCCACGGATAACCTCGTTTTAGGACAACGTGCGTCGTTATTCTGTGTTTTACTACGGCCACTCTTATTAGTTGTTGATGAATGGGAATTATTGTATTTGTTACATTCTTGTTCTTAGAAAAGATAAAATTTTTATAGACAATGGGACATAGAATTTTCGTTCAACAAATGATTGCCAAATATTACGTTTCTATACTTATGACAAAATTTGGCGCTAAAATCAAACTTTAGTTATAAAAGCTACACGCATCCGTAGCTATATCCCGTGAATTTATTAATTTATTTGAGAAAACTACTATCAAATTCAGTTTTAAGATAAGATTTTATATAATATATTTTATTGTCACTGAAGTTAATATTTCAGTTCCTACTCATACATTTTCCTTAACTTGCACTCTTGTTTTTACCGACTTGAAAAAGGAGAAGGTATTCAATTCGACTGTATGTTTTTTTAAAATGCGTGTTACCTCATAACTTTTCTCTGGGTGAACCGATTTTGATGATTTTTTTAATCTGAAAGCTGGTACTTTTCGTGTGGTTCCATATAAATTTAATCAAGATCTGACCAGTAGTTTTTGAGTTATATTTAATACGAGTAATGCGTATTTGACTTCAAATACATTGATTCGGTCGTATTGAAGTCGGTTGTATAAAAATTTTAATTTTACCACTTTTTTGCCGTTTATTTGCTACTTTTAACTGCGCTTAACTTAAACAAAGATTAAAATATTTTTTTTAAACTACACATTATATTCAAATGCGTTTGAATTAGTTTATTAAAGTATGTACAACTAAACACATTCAGTAGTTTTTACTGTTTTTTCTTAATTTTCAGACTGTAACTGAAATATATAGTTCATTGACTGAAGAGATATTATTTGATAATCTGAGAAATCCATTCTAATTAATAAAAATTGTTGATTTCCAATCCTTTAATAATTTATCTCGCACCCATAGAAACTCTAATCAATTACTATTTCTCCTAAAGTCTACTAAAAGCGTAAATAATCTCAAGTTACATGCCTATTCTCTAAATATTACGAACCCGGGCTTCTGTTACGGACTAAACTAACTCACTCATATTACTCAAATATTATTGAACTAAGAGGAATATATTCAAAACTTAGACTTATGAGTTTTGTAACATATTTTTTAATTCAATTAGACAAACCTTTCGGTACTATATTCCCTCTCTTATTGTCATAGGACATATTTATTGCGATAATTATAACTTAACGGTTAACCATCACAGTTTATTTTTTCTGGTTGAGCCTAGTTTAAAGTCGAAATGCGTATCTATAGTTTTTTTTTATTTATTTTATTTCTCCCCTATTGAAGGGTTGGTGTTGTATCGGGAGTAATTTTTTTGGGATTAAAAATGGCACCTTTACGGTTACTATCTCTACAACCCATCACAAGTCCACTGCTGAACATAGACTACCCCTATAGGTTGCCACAAAGTACGATCCACAGACTACCTGCGCGTTTCATAAGGTCGTCACTCCAATTAATTACCCAACACTGCTCTTGTCAGTACGAGGCTGCCATTTGAGAACCTCTCTTCCCCATCGGTTGTCGGTTCTTAGAGCTGTATGGCCAGCCAACTGCCTTTTCAGCGTACTGATCCGCTGAGTTATGTCAGTTACTCTTACTCTTTTGCGGATATCCTTGTTAAAGATGTTATCTTAAAGAGAAATTCGGAGCATAGCCCATAAAAGTAATAGCGCAGTGAAATAAATTATGGAGGGAGGTGCTTTTTAAACTTAGTTATAGACATATACTTTTATTTTTACACAAGGGTCTTATAAATAAAAATCTCATTTTTACATTTACGTATTTACTTTATATAAATGTGCATGGAGTAATGCTGCCATATATGGCTGGTGCTACAAAATGTCACCTAGCAGCTTTGGACTCAATGGAAAGGCGTGCTTAGAGGCTTATTGGTGACCAGAATCTAGTTAAAACCAATTTTACTACCCTTGAACACAGGCGCAAAGTGGCCATCCTTTTGGTATTATATAGGATGAATTTCGGAGAGTGTACGCAGGAATCGCATAATTTAATTCCTCCCCCTCCCTTCCACCATCGGACAACCAGACGTTCGGCCAGTCGGCCGTTGTTGACCTCGCATTCGAACCAAACGATTAGTTATGTCGTTCATCATGCGTACAGCAAAGGAGTGGAATAAGTTGCCAGCATCTGTCTTTCCATCTAATTACAGTGTGGGTGTCTTTAAGAAAAGAGTGGATAGGTTTTTATTAAGTCAGTGCGATTCACCATCTTAAGCTACATCACTACTTACCATCAGGTGGGATTGTAGCTTAGCACTGGGTTAAAACAATTAAAAAATGTTTAGATAATTTATAAAGTAATTGTAATATCGTACATGACAACTTTTATTTTATTTATTTATTTCATAGGCTAAGGATGACAAACGAGCACACAGTCCACCTGATGGTAAGTGGATGCTATGGCCCGTAGGCACCTACATTTACCTTTAATTAAAAATCAAAATGCGTAATGACACCATGAGGGGTAAAATGAAATACCTCACGTCCAATAATAAGAGTACACCTCACCTATAACTCTACTTAACCCATAGACGTACCGTTAAGCATGTGGTAAATGAGCATTTAAAATTGCAACTAACAATTTTATTGATGTTCGCACAGATCGAACCAGGTTGCTCGCGTATTGTGTAAATTTACGATTTAAGCTAAATTTAATAGTTTTTTTTTTGTCATTGATATTAGGAACTAATAACAAATTATAAAATAATATTTATTTTGAACTTATATCCTGTTAATATCCCCTTACCTAAAATAGTTATCTAATATTATAAAAGAGAAGTATGATAGAGACCGCCACATAAATTTAGTGCAGATTGCCGGATTTCCCATATATCCTCCTCGTTTTCTTCGATACATATCTGATTTCCTGGATACACTGAACGTTCGTTTTTATTTTGATCGGTAAGCGTATAGTACATCTTAACTTAAAATTTCGATTAATAAGTCTAATGTTGTCGCTGGTACCATCTAAGGCTTTAACACGGTTCTGAAAAATCGGCTAATGTATTTGTACATAGATTTATTAGATTGACTTATAGAGGTGATGTTAGCTACGCTTAGCCGGCGGGTTGACAACCGTAGATTTTTATTATTATTTTGTTGTTATCAGGAAGATGATGCTACTCATTTCCATCTTCAGTTTTTTTTGTCGTCTCTTACGACACCCGCAGTACGATAAAGGGTAGTCGGGTAGTTAATTCCCGTATGCCTTCACTGCACGCCTATATGCCTAATTTTCTTATAATAATTTTTTTATAGAGTAAGGGTGACAAACGAGCGCATAGTCCACCTGATGTTAAGTGAATGCTGTGAGCTGTACCCATAGACATCTACATTTATCCTCGATTAAGAATAAAAACGCACATGCATTGTCACCCCTGAGGACTACGATGGAATGCCTCGTTTCCAGTATAAAAGGGTCTCCGGATCTCTATACTCGCATATCCTATATCATACACTCACCATATGAAACAGCAGTATTAAACTGCTATTATGCGCTGGTATTCTGTAAAAGAGCGTCGAACCGACCCATTCGTGCTACAACCATAATATAGCTGCAGCATGGCCGTACCACGTATGATAGTTGTTTAAGAGATCTACGCTACTGCTACAAATTGTTGTAGAACGACCATGCTCTTCATTCCAGTGTAGAATAGCAGCTGAATTCTGCTGTGTTTCGTATGGAGACTGTATTGAACAGAAGACCAATGGTGCTATACAGGGTATAATAAGTTATTGGAAACAAGCCATTCCATCTCAGTGGTGACAACGCATCTGCATTTTGATTCTTAATCGAGCATAGATGTCAGGTGGACTATTTGCTCGTTTGTCACCCTCATTCTATGAAAACATTGCGGAGTGATATGGGGACATGACAGCTTGCTGATTCCCTTGCGCCTTTACCACACAGCAATATGTTATGTTCTAATTTTCCTATTATTGCTGTTTAAAATTCATTATCCTAATGAATAGAGTAAAAGTCAAAAGATAACCATTTTAATAAACAGTATAATTTTCCCGCCAGAAATAGAATTGAGTAAGCTCATAAACATCTAGATTTGTCCTTGCCCTTGCAAAGTTCAATACCTAGGACTTCTGCGTGTCTACACTCGTCCCGCGGCGCTTCCTGCGATAAGAGCGTAAATATTTAACATAACATTCACTTTTTCATTTATGTTACTATTTTATATAAGGACAATTGAGATACTTGGCACATGTTTGCGATGTTAACAGTTTGTTTGAAATAATGATTATATTATATGACCGACAATAAGCTTTTGTTTTAAAGATTGGTACGACAACCTTATTTTTATAGATAATCGACAATTAATTCATTACCCTGTTTTTATATATTCTGAGCAAAGTTTGGAAAAAAATAGGATGTAAAAGGTGAACGGAATAGAAGCCTATGGCGCTGATATTTTACAATGTTTTTGCTTTTACGTTACCATATTATGAAATTTATCTAGCAATAAATACTACTCATTGGGCACGTGTTATTTTAATTTCAATAGTTTCTAAGTGACTTATTTGTTTCGATCAAAAAATTGTTGTTATTTTTTAGTACTTAAGTTTATTTCAAATTAGCAGTAGTTATTGATTGATCACTTTCATCATTCACATCAACGTTTCACATCAGTGCCATAGATTTCTATTCTGCTCACCTGTTGCACCCTATTTTTTCTAGACGGTAAAAATATCGCCCAGTATATATATATATATATATATATATATATATATATATATATATATATATATATATATATATATATATATATATATATATATATATATAGATATATATATATATATATATATATATATATATATATATATATATATGTGTGTACTTATGGGATACTATGTATATACTTGATGGGATGTTAGTGGCTGGTGTATTATACTTATATTTGTCTATCTTATATTATGTATTTAAGTAGAATATGAATTTGCACCTACCAATATCTTTATTTATTCCATCTTTCCCAAGGGGGCTGGTAGAAAGTACCATAGAGCATTACGTCCGCCCTTTGGTAACCCTTAGTTCAAGGCGAGTTGCAATAAAAGATTAATAAAAAAAATAGTGACAAAGTGAGAATATCCACTATCCCACATCATCCCGAGGGAGTCAAATGAGACCACAAAGGAGATAGGCAGCAGCATCTTCCTAATAACAGCGAAGAAAAAGCTGTGGTTGCCAACCGGTTTGCGAAGCGTAGCAACCGTGGCAAATTTCCCATATGGTCTCCCATGTGTTTAGCAGTGAACATTTCACAGACTGTTATATTAATGAATAAATTTATATACCGACATAGTCCAATAGATAGTTAAATACTATATTTTTTACGTGGTAGAGCCACGCTGCAGATATGGCTGTAGCGCATATATGTCGCCTCGACCGAAGAAGGATCAGGCTCTCACAGAATATTAGCGTAAAAATAAACCAGCTCAATGCTACTATGTTTCGTATGGTGAATGTAGAGAACCACAGTATTTAATGAAAATGAGGCATTTCATTTTAGCCCTCATGAGTGACAACGCATCTACGTTTTAGAATCTTAATCGGCGATAGATGAAGATGTCTATAGGTCACAGCATCCACTAACTAACAGGTAGACTGTGTGCTCGTCTGTCTTCCCTTATTCTATAAAAAATAGAAAAATATCGTATCGCGTATCCCAATAAGGAACCATAAAATCGTCTTCAAAATAATTTCTACGCTAGATTGCATAATTAGGGTTTTATAAAACATTTCTTTACTTATTGTCTACCTTATACTAAACAGATGTTGTGGCCTATAGCCATCTATAACTGTTCTCTTTTAAGAATCAAAATGCGCATGCGTGTCACCCCTTAAAATTATACTGCTCTATTTCTATAATTTTAAGAGGTGAAACTCTACTCTTTAGACCAGAACAAAGCAATGCACGTACTGCTTGGCTGCAGATATAGGATAGAGGATCATCCTCCAATACAATCCATCAACCAATATAGGAAAGAGGAACATACACAAATAAACTTCCAGGCAGAAAAACATTTCTACCATCGAATAAAAAGCTTCTTACAAACCTTTTTAATTTTAGCCCACTAGAAGTTATACAAATAACTTAGAGCAATTTTAAGCTATTTACAGTGCTAAAAGATATATCACAAGGGATAGAATTAAATGAAAGCTTGTAGGTGTCATGAGAACTATCGCCACCTAAAAATAGAGGTGCCGTGATAGTATGAATCAAGGCTAAAATCGTAAATGCGTATAACTTAACAAAGGCGTTTATAAATTTGTTTACGTTGTAGGAACTAGATGCGTGTATAAGGACTTGAAGTCTTAGCGACATTAAATATCGGTGTGATTCTGTTATGTCCATGTGTCATCCACATAGATAACGTATAAAAGAAAAGTAAAATAATATTGACTGTATTCATCCGACTGCTGGGCACAGACCTCTATTGAGCGTATATTAATCTGACGCTCTCTAGATGTCGCTAGTTTTTTTAATAGATTGTGATTTGACAAACGAGCACACAGTCCACCTGATGATAAGTGGATGCTGTGGCCTATAGAAATTTACAACTAATCTCGATTAAGAATGAAAATAAAGATGCGTTATTACCCTTGAGGCCTAAGATGGAATACCTCGTTTCCAGTAAAAAAGTGTCTCCGGATCTCTACACTCACCATACGAAACACATCAGTATTAAGCTGGTATTCTGTGAGAGCGTGGTTCTTTACCGTTCGAGCCAATCTATTCATACTACAACTATACTACTAATATAACTGCAGCATGGCTCTACCGCGTATAAAATGATTGGTAAATGAAAGTATTGATTTATTTTATGGTAATGTATTTTTCTTGTAATCATTATAGTCGTAGGTACATAATCAACATCTGTATTATAAAAATTAAAACTAAAAGCTATCAGATAAATAATGTCTTTGCACTTGAATTATATTAATTGAAGTGGAAGATTATGGTGCAGAAAGACTAATTTTTATATATTTTCAGAGAGTAGTTTACTCCTTTTATTCTCGTAGACAATCCCAGCTTCAGAGAATCGATGTTCTGAATAACCACTACTATCTTCCCGAGCGAATACTTTTGCCTAATATTCGGTTATTCGAACAGGAAACCCGCAGAATATACTATTCGTTCCATGTCTATATATTTCTATTCGAAAGGTACTGTACACATAAATACCAACAAACAAAAAAATGGGTGTATCGCATTTAACGATGTGTTTGAGCATTTTGTTTATCATTATAACCAGCGATACTACTATAAAATTTTTATATAAAGCGCAAAAAGCAAAAATTTATAATAATTTAAATAACAGTAGGTGAACTATTGTGAAGAGTTATCCTTGAGTTGACGTGTTGGAGATTTATTTCTATTCTCTGGGCGGTGTGATTGCGATGAAAGCGTCTCGAATTGTTTGCGCTTTACTGAGTTAACTTATACTTTGTTTATTTAAGTTATATTGTCTATATAACAAGGTGTCCCGGCAAATTTTCATACGTGTGAACATTTGAGCGCGATATGTTGTAAATCTATCTGTAATATGGAAAGCTACCTTATATTGAGTTGAAGGGGTTATTTGCATGCCAGTAAGTCATGAATAACCTTATTTAAAATGTTTGTCTGTCTGTCTTTCTGCCCTGGCTTATTTTCGGCATAGTTGAATCGATTGTATGTATTGAATCTCATAAACACTCACGCCTGTCACCCAGAGGGGTAGGCAGAGACTACAGACTTCCATTTAGCACGATCCTGACATACCTCTCTTGCCTCTCCCGCATCCAAATACCTACGCATACATGCCCGTCGGTTAAGGGTACTCTTAATTTGGCCCATTTTTAATATATTTCCAATTTGGTCGGCAAACTTTCGCCTAGCCCTTCCCTTTCCTTCCCTTCGCCCTTCCCTTTCCGACTCTTCCATTCACTTCTGCAACATATATATGCTTTGTCAGTCTTCCCTCATTCATTCTTTCTACATGACCAAACCACCGAAGCATTCCTTTCTTAATCCTGGTCACCGCATCATCCTGCAAACCACACTCTTCTTTTATCACACAGTTTCTCACCCTATCACTCAGATTCAGCCCTAACATACTCTTTAGCGACCGCATTTCTACTCCATTTATTCTACTTGCTTCTTCTGCCACACTCAACTTTCACTACCATACGTTAAAGTAGGGACTAATACAGCATTGTGAATTGCCATACGTGCCTTTTTTGACACATTCTGACTTTTCACAATAGTAAGTTAAGTAATTTATGGATTGAAATAGATAGGAAACAATGTCAGGAGTGATCTATAGTAACATTGAAGTAAAAAAATTATAAAATAATTGATTTGATCGCTAGTCTAAAAATAAGTAATCCCACCAAAAAATATGAATGTGAAATGGGACAGAGTTCGGTCTACACGATTTTCAAAGTTCTCGGTTTCACCGAAAAAGAGTTGAGAAATTTGGTATATTATATATAATGTATATAATTATGAAATTTGGAATTTTAGATATTCAAGAAGTTCTTTTTTAGGTGTGCATAATTACAACTGTGTATATCTAATAATTTTACGTTTTGGGTGTTTCGAAAATGGCTCTACAGTGTTCCTATAATATCGAATTGCCTTTGCGTCGCTCTTCTTATTGATCTTAGAAATAAGTAACATGATGACTTGAAAGCATTCACGTTTACAATAGTAAAGGAAACACTTTTTGGGAAGTTTTTCTCCAAATGTATATGGGACCACACCGAAGACAATTTATTAAGAAATAATTATTCCATTTAAAAATAATCAATAAAATCAGTTCACAATTAACGCAGATATCGCGTAACATACATACATAACTGGGAACCTCCTCCTTTGGATAAGTCAGTTAACAATCCGTAAAATTAGTTTATATTCCATAGATTTGTTTTGTGACATTCGCATTGTCGGTTTTTATTCGCTAACTATCCTGTTGGGTGACGTTTCGTCTAGTCTGGCAGCGATAGGGATAGTACAGTCGAGCGCGAAACTGTCTACTTGATTTTATTATTTAAAATTTTATATATCTATACACATATATCTGTACTGAGCACGTAGGGTCGGTGTAAGAATTTAATTTCGTCCCGTGGATGTCGTAAGAGGCGATAGGAGAAAACTGAAACAAGAGATGTGCATCAGCATCTTCCTGATGACAGCATGAGTCGTGAGTCAATCTATGGGGAATGTCAATGTTTAGTTGTGGACTTTTATGGGCTATTATTATATATTATTGGGACTATTATATATTAATAGAATAGATGGCTATATATATATATATATATATATATATATATATATATATATATATATATATATATATCAATTGCCATCGGCAGAAACACGAAACTGGCTCAACCGATTTTGACAAAAATTTTGTGTATATGGTTTAGATTCACAATTAGACCCGGTATATGGCGCAAGCAAAAATTGAGTTGAATTAAACAAACCGTAAAGATTCAGTTGGATTCATTTGTCGGCCTTCCGAACATGTGCCAAAATGTTTATACTTTCTCAGACATTCTGATTTCCTCTTTATATTTTTCTTCACCGCCGAATATGTTATAATGCGATTAAAATTGCGAATGAGAATATCAGATGTATCGATTAAGATTGAACTCGGGCTGATCGCGTACTAGGCTATTTAACGCGAGCCCCACTTGGCTAATACGTCTCCAAGCTCCTTCTGGATAAGAAATGACCTGTTCTCATGAGAACTTTGGAAGTCAATTCAATGCAGTAAACATTTCTGATATGTATATTTTAGAAAAATGAACACAAATCGATTTTTAATTGTTTTCAAACATTTCTGTTATCGAATATACCTTTTATTTGAATGCAAGTAGTATTTTGAGGAAAATTGAGTAAGGCAACACACAAATACTGATAGATAACACTAAATTACCTATTCTGGTATTAATTAGTATTCTATTGTCTGTTGTTCATTAATTTTACCGAAAACAAGAGATATCTTCAAATCATGTATCCATTCGCTTCAAACCTTAGAACTTAAAGTAGATAAGGGCTTAATAAGTAATTAATCACATATATGCATATATTAAGCACATTCATTGAAACTTCTCTTTGCATATTAAGTTAAAACATAGATTAAGAAAATATAAATTTTGCATTCGTTTCCAACCTTCGAACGTAAAATAAACATGAATAAGGGCTTAATAAGTAATTAATTGTATATATATACGCATTATATACGTGATAGAGCCATGCTGCATTATATTAGTAGTATAGTTGTAGCACCAATGGGTCGGCTCGACCGGGGAGGGACCACGCTCTCACAGAATACCAGCGTCAAATAGTAGCTTAATGCTGCTGTGTTTCGTATGGTGAGTGTAGAGAACCGGAGACCCCCTTTATTGGAAACGAGGCATTCCATCTAAGTCCTCACGGGTGACAACGCATCTGTCAAGCTTATAGAGAACCCTTAGGGTGCAGTAGAGTACATACAACGATAACAGATTACCTTACAGCGTATCGTGTTGTTTCACCATATAACTATACGATTAAAACTGCAGTAAAATTCACAAATAATTTAACATCACGAATGTACCGTTTATCGCTTTTGAAATATTAGCATATTCAGCTTCTTGCGATAGTGTACGGAATAAATATACTAAGTATTCAGAATGCCATGATCTATTTAAATGATTACAAAAAGCTTAAGATATAATTTGATATAATTTACTAACAAAAGTTTATTATTTTGCTGATTAAAGATGTGCTTGTTGTAACATAGCAATCGCATAAGTTTGGAGGAGTTAAGGAGCTTCGCGAGTCACGATAAAATCAACCAACTAAATTTGAAATATATATATACACGTATATGAATTTATATTTTTATGTATTTTGATTAATGATTTCTTAAATTTACACGAACACACAACATTGAATAAAACTAAATTCACGGAAAATAATATTAAAATAAATTTAATTTAACATATTTTTAATTCCTGACGTGACATGACGTGATCACAGGGGGACTGAGGTGTTTAACACTCTAATGACATAGTTAGCCCGGATTGATTGCATATTTTAATTACATGTTTTAATTACATTACTTTAATTTTAAACACATTACATACACTCAACGTCCTTTTTAGATTGGGATTTAAAAATTAAGTTCGTTCGGTCGTACGCTTCACATACAACGCTTGCTTCATGTTTAAATAATTTTCAAATTGCAATAAAGTCAAAAGAGGGAAATCCATAGCAAAGGGTAACCTAGTTTGGATTCCTGTTTTCTGCAATAACTAAAAGGCATTAAGTCTGCACATTGTGACGGTTAGAAATGTCCTACAATAAAATAAAAAATATCCTGTTCGATTTTTGAAAGTGATTATACATATTAATCTCGTACAAAAGCGATAAATTGCAATTTCTGATTTGTCACGTGCTTTTCTCTGAAAAAGTACATCGTGAGGAAAACTGTCGACCACAAAATATAGGTTTCAGAAACGTGAACCCTGCTAACATCGGTGTTGCACAGTGTACTCCATCGTCCCAATATTGCTCTCTCACTAAACAATACTCTAGCAACATAAAAATATTTATTTGATATAATATTTCACCAACGTACATCGTAATGTGGACATCATCTCGATGCTTTTCGACGTGGTAGAGCTATGCTGGAGCTATATTAGTAGTATAGTTGTAGCATTAATGGGTCGGCTCGACCGGGGAAGGACCACGCTCTCACAGAATATCAGCGTGAAATAGCAGCTCAACGCTGCTGTGTTTCGTATGATGAGTGTAGAGAACCGGAGACCCGTTTTACTGGAAAACTAGGCATTCCATCTTGGTCCTCGGGTGTGACAACGCATTTGCATTTTGATTCGCAATGGTGTATATATGTAGATGTCTATGGGCTACAGCAACCATCCCTTACCACCTGGTAGACTGTGTGCTCGTTTGTCACCCTTGTCCTATAAAAAATTCTTGGCGGTAGACTACTGTGCGATTTACTAGGAGGCTTCTGTTTGTATTTGTTTACCAAAGGCGATTTTCGCGACCGATACGACTTAGGGACCTACAAAAGCTTACTCCTTTTAAAAGGCCGGCAACTCACCTGCAATTCCCCTGGTATTGGAATTGTTCATGAGCGGCGGTCGACACTTACGTGCATACTTGTTTGTCCCATATTCTATAAAAAAATGCCTTCTCATCGTCAATCGCAAAATAAAACAATGCTTACTTCACGAGGAGATGCATGTTATCGATAGTTATTCCGCATTTCTGTAGTTTAGTTATAGGAAGATTCATCAAGTATTTACTCCTTTAAAAAAGTACAAATTGGCAATTATAAAATCAAAATTATTTAGAAATTTAATAGATTTTTAATAGTTGATATATTTTTAATAACAAGTATATAGGTACTAAAACCTCACAAATAACGACTAGCACGGCATTTTGCTCAATCACGCACCTTAATGTACTTATTATTTAGAAATAGCAGTGTAATAATTATTCGAATGAACGCCATTACATTAGTTTCCTTGAATAATATGCATTTTATTGCGAAATGCAATATGATGCCGTCGGAAATATGGATGGTACTTTCGCAAAACTGACCACCCGCGTCAACGTTCTAAGTTCCGTTTGTGTTTCTCACACAGTTTACTGTAACTTAACAACGTCAGCATCAAAAAATGTAATGTTAACGTACTACCGTCAGAATGTACTGGGTTCGGATAAAAAATAGTAACAAGCCATATTATATTTATAAGTGGTAGAGTCACGCTGCAAATATATTATAGGTTAAGCACGAATAGGTTGGCTCAACCTGGGTAGAGCTACCAGTGACCACCAGTACCAGTGAGTGTAGAGAACCAGTGACCCTTATTACAGGAAACGAGGCATTCCCTTTAAGTCCTCGGGGGTGACAACGCATCTAAATTTTGATTCTTAATTGAGAATAGTTGTAGATGTCCATAGCCCACAGCATCCATTTACCATCAGATGGACTGTGGGTTTGTTTGTATCTCTTATATATATATATATATATATATATATATATATATATATATATATATATATATATATATATATATATATATATATATAAGCGAAATACCCCTGACTGACTGACTCATCACGATATATCTAAAACTAAACACCCGATTGACTTGAAATCTAGTATAATTACCCATTACGCATTGTAGACGCTCACTAAGAATCCTTTAAAAAACTTGATATTTTATATCTACGTTATTATTTTCTATCATCGTACTCTCATGAAGCGAGCGGTAATCAGCTAAGATAGTAAATAGTGATTTAAACCTTTCAAACCAAAGCTAACTCATTTATTTTTATACATGGTAGAGTCACGCTGCAGCTATATTATGGTTGTAGCACGACTCGAGCGGGAAAGGACCACGCTCTCACAGAATACTAGCGTTAAATAGCAGTTTAACGCTGCTACGTTTCGTTTGGTGAGTGTAGAGATCCGGAGACGCTTTTTACAGGAAACGAGGTATTCCATCTTAGTCCTCAGGGGTGACAACGCATCTGCGTTTTGATTCTTAATCGGGGATAAATGTATATATCTATGGGCCACATCATCTACTTACCATCAGGTGGACTGTGTGCTCGTTGAACACCCTTATTCTATAAAAAAAATTAAATTTACGCGTATTTTACACATTAACTTCTGTGACCGTGGGTTCCATATTCTAACCACCCAGGAGAATACCTAGGCTGAAAAGTAGCCGTAGTTAACTATATTCATTGTTACACTATTATTTTAAAACGTTAATCATTGAAAATTGTTAAAAAATTAAAATTGTTAAAAAGTTCATCGCGGAGTCAGTCGTCAATTTCCTCGTATAGTTAAAATTAACTAATAAAATAACCAGAATGTTGCGTTTGCACAATCCGTTATATTTGACGTACAGTCAGCGGCATATCTGCAAAGCTTGAGAAACATACAATGGATTATCACCTTTATTACTAACAATGAGGTGCTATAAGCGCGTAAAGGTTAATTCTTATATGCCACTAACTTGTGTAGTCTGCCTACAATCGAACAATTCAATATGCAATGGTTTTTGGAAGTGAAACAATATGGTTGCTTACTCGTGATTTTTTGTCTGTTACAATGCATGGACGTGTCACAAAGAACAAACGACAATATCTTATCAATGAAATGTGCAATGGATCATTCCAGTCGTTACGAAAAAGTTTGCGATTGTATATTATTCATAATACGACCGTCCTTGGCTTTTTATAACAATTAAATGACAAACTAGCTAATTATACGGAGACCCTTTTTACTGGAAAGCAGACCATTCCATCTTAGTCCTCATGGGTGACAACACATCTGCATTTTGATTCGTTGTCGAGGATAGATATAGATGTCTATAGGTCGCAGCAACCACTTACCATCAGGTGGACTGTGTGCTCGTTTGCCTCCCTAATACTATAAATAACTACCCGACTAATAGTAATAAAGGAGTGTTCGCTTACCCACTTTACAAAATGAAGATCATACTCAACTACCGACACGGGTACGAGTTTCAAATCCCAACCGTATTGTTGATGCAAAACAATTTATAGCCTTTTAGGTTTCTAAAGCTCTCACACTAAATAATAGTTCTTTTTTATAGATTCGTAAAATCCCAAAGGTGAGAGAGGACCCTCTCCTAATGTAGAAAGAGAGGATTTAGACTACTAGCAGTGTAGTGCAGCAAACACTGCAATAGAGTTGTCACCTTTGAGGACTAAGGTCGAATACTTACCAGTAATTACCAAGTTTATACGCGGTAGAGTCACGCTGCGGCTATACTATAGTTGTAGCACAAATGGATCAGCTCTATCGGGGAAGGACCACGATTTCATAGAATATCAGCGTAAAATAGCAGCTTAATACTGCTGTGTTTTTTATGGTGAGTGTAGAGATCCGGAGACCCTTTTTTACCGGAAACGAGGCATTCCATCTTAGCCCTCAGGGGTGACAATGCATCTGCATTTTGATTTGCAATCGAGTATCACAGCAACTACTTACCACCTGGTAGACTGTGTGCTTATTTTTCACCCTTATGCTTAACCGGATGACCATATTACTCTTATTATAGCATCACTTTGTTGTCCGTACGTCTGTCTGTCAACCCTTAGCGTGCAGTACAGTACATATAACGATAACAGATTACCTTACAGCATATCGTGTTGTTTCTCCATACAGCTATACGATTAAAACTGCGGTAAAAGTAACAAATAATTATATACGCATCCCCGTTTTGATTCTTAATCGAGGATAAAAATGTAGATTTTTATATGCCACAGCATCCACTTACCATCAGATGGACTGTGTGCTCATTTGTCACCCTTATTCTATAGACGCTGCTGCCCATCTCCTGCCTGTCTCCCTCTGTCGCCTCTTACGACACCCGCGGGATCATATGGGGTACCTAGTGGATATTCTTACACCGCAATAACACGGTAAAGAGTCTTTTATTTAACAGCATGTATTATAAACATAGAACAGAATCGCTCTAAGGGAAACCTTTAATTAGTTATCAAACTTCTCGTAGTTTCCTGTAATCGTTTGATGAGTCCCTAATATATTAAATAGCGCAGTTACTTTTTGCACTCGATATGTAGGTATGTGTGCGGTTGTTTACCGTCTAGACCGGACGGCTCTTTGCTTATAGCTGTCCTTAGTCAAACAAATTTGTGTATACATTATAAAAATATGCTAAACACGCACTAGACGTTTCTCTTGACGCGACGTCTAGTACGTACGATTAAATATTTTATTTAAAAATAGCGTTACCTACACACTAGGATTTTCTTTTGTATCTTGGGGGCAGTTAACAAAGATAAATTTTACAAGGACACACATCCAGACCCGGAACAATTATTTGTAGATCCTACAAATACTTTTTTCGTGTGGGATTTGAACCCGCGACCATTAGTGTTGTAACTCATTGTGACTTCTCGAAGTCAGAGTCAGAGTCTTTAGAAGATATTCTCACGTGTAGTGGCGGTGTAAGAATATTCACAACACTAAACCGTCCCGTAAAAGGCGATAAAGAGAAAATCAAACAGATGGATGGACAGCGCCATCTTCCTGGTAACAGATTGAAATAATTTAAAAAACTGCGGTTGCCATCCCGTCTCCCAAGAGTGGCAACTATGACAAAATTCCCTCTTTGATACAATCTATGGGGGAGGCCTTATTTGAAATACGGTCTAAAATATAACAATAAAAACGTTAGGTACATAAATATCGAGACCGTCCATTATATTTAGTAATATAGAATATTTTAGAAATACAGAACACAAAGCAATTAACAGTAATTGTGTTTGCACATTGTGATGTTCTAGTCCTAGATCCAAAGATAAATAACAAACTAGTTTATCGTGTAAAATTTAATCTAGCATAATTCGGCACGCCTTATCAGCCGCTGATATTTTCATATTCGCAATCTCCTGCAACATTGATAACTAGCCCTGCCCTAGGTTAGTGATGTAACCCGGATTAGATACATCGGTTATCGATAAGGGGGAAAAGGCCTTGACATTATATTGCGGACTTATCGGCTTACGTGAGCCAAATCATAGTGACAATTTTTGTTTTTGTAAAATATATAACTTTGCGACTCTTATCTTTTTTATCACAATGCGTATGTAATTTTAGTAACACGTGTAGTATAATCTATTATTATTTTTTATAGTATATCGATGAAAAGCTCAATAGGCTCATCACTATTTCGAATGCACCGTTCTTATCGCATTTTTACTACTCCACATACACATTTGCTTGGCAAACATAGACTAGTATGTCTGTCTTCTTTCGCATTCATTCCGTTTGCCTAATCGCTTATCTAGCTAAAAATGTGTAGATAATTGCCGTATTTTTATTGCCTAGTAATTTCAGAATATCAATCGAGCCGAAATTCCTATCAAATTGGATGCAGGAGTCCAACTTCAAACAAAACAGGTCACTTGTTTGTCAGTAACTTTCAATAAAAATAAAATTTCGACAATAAGGAACTAAAAAGGATAAAATAATTTCACATTTACAATTTCACAAAATTCGTATTCAGTATTCCAATAAATTCAAAATGTAACGGATCAGCATATTCTGACAAAGATTTTAAAACATTTATATTATAAAGGATAATTTCTTATTGCTTGACACTGGCAAAAATATAACAGTACGTGTCCATAGCGAAAGAAAAAAAAAAGAAAACAAAGTAGTGCACAGACTATTCAAACCAAACAAGCGGTGGCAATGTACGGGTCAAAACCCTGAGTACAAGGAAGAGCATAGTTTTTTTTTATCTATTACTTTACATTACGCACTGTTCTGAGAAATAAATTACATCAATAAATTGTTATTTATAATTTTGTGCAGTCAGTTAATAAAAAATACAGTTTAAAATCTATCACATCACGAATTGATCATAAATTGTGATTATGCAATTTATGATTAAAAGAAAAAGATTATTCTGACGTCCGGAAATAGGTGAAAACTGAGACGAAAGTTCGACTACATTCTTACATATTCATACAAAAATGCTCATACGTATAAGTAGATACATACATGCATCATCATCATCATCATCATCATTACAGCCCTTTACAAGTCCACTGCTGAACATAGGCCTCCCGCAAGGTATACCACGAAGCACGGTCCTGAGCCACCTGCATCCATCGACTTCCTGCATGTCTTACCAGGTCGTCACTCCATCTAGTGGGGGGTCGCCCTACACTTCGTCTACCGGTACGAGGCTGCCACTCGAGAACCTTGTTTCCCCAATGGTTGTCGGTTCTTCGAGCTATATGGCCGGCCCATTGCCACTTGGGCTTACTAATCCGTTGGGCTATGTGGGTCACTCTGGTTCTACTGCGGATATCCTCATTTCTAAGTTTATCACGCAGAGAAACTCCGAGCATAGCCCTCTCCATAGCTCGCTGAGCGACTTTGAGCGTCCTCATACGGCCAGCAGTGAAGGACCACGTCTCAGTTCCACATGTCATCACTGGCAACACGTACTGGTTGTACAACTTAGTTTTTAGGTTTTGAGGTATACATGCATACAGATATATATTACAGATATAGATATTTAGAATAAGGGTGACAAACAGTCCACCTGACGGAAAGTGGATGCTGTGATACATTTATCCACAATTAAGAAATAAAATGCAGATCCGTTGTCACCCTTGAGGACTGAGATGGCATGTCTTATTTCCAGTCCAGTTCAAAGGTTTCAAGTTCTCCGCACTCACCATTTCATTAGTACACAGCAGCATTAAGCTGCTATTTTACGCTGGTATTCTGTGGTTCTACAAGGGTCGCACCGACCCATTCTACAAATATAATATACCTGCAGCGTGGTACCTTGTGTAAATGCTTATAGTGTGTATGCATTCATACGGATCAAGCTTATAAAAGAGTGTCAAATGTATATGAAATAGTATTTTATTAAACTATATATATTTCTTAAAACTGGTTCCGTACTGAATATGTCTATATTTGATACGCCCTAAATATGCTTAATACTTAAAACTAATATTATGGTATAGCTCTATCGCCACTATACTGTAATTCTTAACCTGAAAGATATAGGAAGCGGATTTTCCATTATCAAGTTCAGAAGTTGATAGTAACAGTAACCAAAATGACTATTTTCAGATCGTTCTGTACATATATTTATACATCAAATAATTTATCAGTTAAGAGACTCTAATAAATAGCTGAAGGAAAAATTGTTTCGTCATGGCAGATAAGACTTCATAGATATAGTAATTATTTGTTTACTAGATCATTACACAGCACATTAGAACGTCGCGGAGCAACGCACTTTGAAGTAAAGATCGTCGGCCCTACACTATTTAACGTTAAATAAATGTGCATGGAAAAATACATTTGTGAAGTGAATAATACTTAATACATTAATGTTGACCATGAGATATATGCAGTAGTACTGTTAAAGGACTTGCTGAACACTAAAAATACAAATTGTATAAAATAATCTTGCTGGTTCTTCCCGGGACAGAGATTATTTCCGAACCAGTGGTAATTCTTAAATGACTTTGATGACAAGTTTTTTTTTTGTTTTTTTTTTTTCTATTGAAAATTCAGTACCACCAGCTTGGTCGACTCGCTTCTGAATCCAATAGATCCGTGAAGTTACGGCGTAAGAACATTTTAACACCCCATATTATCCCATGAGTGTCGTAAAAGACGACCGAGGAAAACTGAAGTGAGGATGTGTGCGCAGCATCTCTTTGCTATTAACAACTTGATAATAGAAAAACTACGAGTGCCAATCATCTACCAAGCGTAGAAATTGTGAAAAATTCTAAGGTAATGTCCCTTTAGGTAATCTATGGGGGGATCCTACGTTCCACAGTGACCCTTTTATAGGCTGTGATAATGGTGATGATGATATGTATGGTTATTTAAGAGTCAGGAGAAGTAAGTGCTTCCAATAGATACTAAAAAATTTGCATTTAGACATATGAACCTCCGAAATCACCTCCGTATTCGCCAATAGACCTCACCGAATTATCTCAGAATGTTCCTGCATGCGGCAAGTAACATTCACGGAAGCTAATAACACCCCTCGGTTCAGAAAGCAAGTTGCGTAGCTCCTCTACGAACCACTTCACATGCTGTTAATGTGTTTATTTCTCTCTAATCCTCAGGTATATTTTTACTTGTTCATATAATTTGATAGTAAAATGAGAGTCCGAAGTATTTAGTATTCAAAATTACATTTTTACCTTCATAATAAGGTACGTGCTGGGAATATGGTCAAAATTAGCTTTGCCGCGCTAATCCGAAACTAGGAGAAGGACAGAGACAAAAACACAAAGTCGTATAATATAACTAATATATTTAAAAAAAAACAGCAAACAAGCTTTGGCAATAGTTAGGAAGACTTCGAAAAATCTACTTAAAAAAACTAACTGCACTACACCATACTAAAATAGACCAAAATATTTACTATAATGTTAACTATCAAAACGGCGTCGGTAAAGCATCGCCCTTTTGACACTTTATTATTTGATTGACCGAAGAAGAGCTATCGTATCACAAAGCCACCTATGCAAATAAAGCTGCAGTTTTTGAGTTGCAAGAAAGTGACCATATTAGCTGGATGATTATATTACCCTCACGTACTATACTTTAATATATAAAGGAAATACGAACAAAATGTAGTAACGTATCATATAATAACACGTATCATACAACAACATATAATCTAAAATATGTCTGTGTTATGTTACAATGCTACTAACTCGATTTCTTACAAACGTAATAGCATTCATAAACAGATACCCCCATTTTTAAGCGCTAGATCATTTTCGAGCACGGCTTGACACGAAAAATTTACAAAAAGTTAATTTTTAATCTACTATATATGTTACAAGAAAGCGATACCCCATTTAGAAATCGAAACAGGTTTTAACTGTGTTATGAAAACTTAAAAATCAACTAGTATATCAATTTTATGCGTCAGACGTATAATAATAGCTTCAAAGTTGTTAAAGGTGACAAAACGGGCCCTTTGAACTCCAAAATTAATCACGGCTGGCCACACCGTAGCAACTAAACTGTTAACTAATAGGGTTGCCCGCTACGCGAAAATTAACGGACCCCATTAATTAACTCGCTAAGCGATGTTTTAACTATTTTGTAGTTTGTAACGATAAATTACAATAGACGCGTGGTTCAGCGATCAGCGTACTTGATTGCTGAGGTGTGGGTTATGAGTTCAAAACGTATCCAATTTTTATATGTTACGATTATAGCATTATACGTGTCTCATACTCACGTGTTTTTTGTTTTGCTACTAATATACCGGTTGGCTAGTAGGATGTGCATTAATTCCAGTCCAGTGTTTGTACTTTTAGCACGAAAGGGTATTAAAACAATATAATAAAATCGATAAAGTACGTGTCGAGCCTCTCTCTATTAGAGTTCCGTACATATTATGACCTTTAAACTGTTTTTTTAAAACTAGATATTTATTTAAGTAATGCTTTTTTTTTGCAAAAAAAAGTTTATGTATTTTAGTCGATGCTTACAAACAAAATTACGAATGTTAAAAAGAATAGATTTTTTCAATATTCGTTGCTTCATTGCAATATATTGTAGATAATATACAGACATTTCAAGTTCCTATCTAGTTTAGTTTTCGAGACCTCGTAACAAAAAGGGACAACTTTGATGGCCTCTCATTTCTTTAGTTTTTATCAGGAAGGTACTGCTGCTCACTTCCTGTTACAGTTTTTAGGGTAGTGGATATTCTTACACCGCCACTATAGGGTCAACACGACTGTTCGCAATGTCAGAAATAAAAGTTCGTCCTCGAGGTACTCCATTAGGAATAGCGGATTTCACATATCCTCGAAAGTATTTTTAATGATTTCTTAAATTTACGCGAACACTACACATTGAATAAAACTAAATTTACGAATTTTATCGCGTTTATTTCACTACTTTTACTTATTTTTAATTCCCGACGTTTTGGGTGCTTTACAGCACCCATGGTCACGGGGTAATTTTTTAATATTCAAAAACTGAAGGTAGCCGGACTAACTATGACATTGGGACGTCAAACATCTTAGTCCCCCCCCCCCGTGACCATGGGTGCTGTAAAGCACCCGAAACGTCGGGAATTAAAAATAAATAAAAGTAGTGAAATGAACGCGATAAAATCCGTAAATTTAGTTTTATTCAGTATTTTTTTACTTATTTATTAAGCCTGACAACTAGCAATATTTTTATACAGCTCGGAATACGTGATAAGCTTAATTATAAAACAAATTTTAAGATAATTATTTTTTATAGAATAAAAGTTACAAGCGAGCACAAAGCCCACCTGATGGTAAGTGTATGCTGTGAGCAATAGACAAATACGTTGTCACCCCCGAGGACTAAGATGGAATGCCTCATATCCAGTAAAAGGTCTCTGGTTCTCTACACTCATCATACGATACACAGTAACATTGAGCTACTATTTTACACTGGTATTCTGTAAAAGCGTGGTCCTTCCCCAGTCGAGTCGAGCCATTCATGGTAAAACTATAATATAGCTGCAGCGTAACCCTACCACTTAAATATTTATATATAAGTTATTCCATCTAAAGCATCTAACAATGTATGTACAATGAACTATAACTCTACGCACAAAGAGCTCTACAGATCAGTAGCGTGCAAACTGAAACTTCAAGTTATATAATCCCAACAAAAGCCTCCGTAGCTTCATTCACAACCCACGCACACATATAAAGTGTATTTACATACGTCCACACACGACACCACTACGTTGAAACGCCTACATCCATTTGACGACTTTCATTTTCGTATAGAGCCTACATAGTTCGCATACCGAGGAAACGCTAGCTATTGGCCACTAAAAGGTTGACCTTTGCCGCGATTGGATCGCCCCGGTCTATGTATCCGATATTTACGGATATAATGTACCCGCTCGTATATTTCCGGGCGGATCGTAACCCACTTTCGGATTATTTCCTTTAGGTATTCTCACACTATATTCTAATTTAGATTGAACGTTTAGATGTATTCCATTGAAGTTTACTACTTATATAAACGGTTTCAATAGATGGATATTATATACTACTTTATCAAAAGAGAGATTGTACATTATTGTAAAAGAGTAGTTTGTATCTAAGTTAATTCATAGGAGATGATTTGTAGAAAGTAATAAAAGTAAAGTAAAGCCTATATTCGTCCCACTGCTGGGCACAGTCCTCTCCTCATTTCTGAGAGGGTTTTAGAGCAAGGAAATGTCCGCCGCGCTGCCCCAATGCGCATTGGTGAACTTTACATCTCTTCGAAACAATTTTTTCTTATCCCTCAGACATGCAGGTTTCCTCACGATGTTTTCCTTCACCGCTGAGCACGTGGTAAATCAGCACATAAAATTGCAGTTAACAATTTCATTGGTGCCGGCGGGAATGGAACCCGGGTTACTCGCGTTCTGTTATACTTAGCGGGCGTTAACCATCTGAGCTACCACGGCTCTCTAGAAAGTAATATCTAAAACTAATTATTCGATTCCGAGAATTCTTTCCTTGCTAGAAAATTACACTCTTTTCAAGTAACATTACCTATATTTTATTGTTATCAGAACTAGTTCACGGTATACTATAGTCAGTGTGCCATACCATCTATACCATCTTCGGCTTCGTCACCCTCAGGTGAATAGTAGTCAAGAGCTGGCTTAGAGTAAGTTACTTAAGTGTAATATGATCATCTTAAGCTTTGCCGCCCTATAAAACCAAAACTAAGAGAAGGACAGACGCGAAAAGACATAGTCTTAAACTATTACTAAAATATTAATAAACAATGCAAACAATCCTTGGTAATAATAGGAATACTTAGAAAAATCTACTAAAAGAACTAACTACACCATACTAAAATCGACTTACATATTTGTGTAATTTCAACCGTCAAAATAGCGTCGAAAAAGCATCGCCCTTTTGACCTCTTATTAGTTGACTGATGAAGGGTCATCGTATCAAAGAACCATCCATGCAAATAAGGCTGTAGTTTTTAGGTTATAAAAAAGTGACAATATTAACCGGTTGACCATATTACCCTCACGTAGGTACGCGATTTTATGCTGATTTATGAATTACCAATAGTTAAAAAAAAAAACAATATTTTCTTTGTAGGATAGGGTGACAAACGAGCATACAGTCCACCTGATGGTAAGTGGTTGCTGTGGCCCATAGACATCTACATCTATCCTCGATTACGAATCAAAATGCAGATGCGTTGTCACCCGTGAGGACTAAGATGGAATGTTTCGTATCCCGTAAAAAGCGTCTCCGGTTCTCTACACTCACCATACGAAACACAGCAGCGTTAAGCTAGTATTTCACGCTGGTATTCTGTAAGAGCTTGTTTCTCCTTCGGACAAGCCGACCCATTCGTGCTACAACTATACTACTAATATGCAGAACAACTCTACCACGTATATAGTTATTATTATATATAAACAATATAACATTATTATGCGGCTTCGTAGCGCAGTAGCTTGGCGATGAGTTATGGCACTGAAGGCTGTGGGTTCAAATCCCGTACGGAACAATTTTTTATGGCCTCTAAATAATTGTTTTGTGCCTGTATTCTCCTGGTCACTCTGTTTGCCTTGTTAAATTTATGTATGTAAACTACCTTCACAATAGAGGAGGAAACGTAACGATTTTAAAAAATATATGTATTTAAGCATCATTTGATATTGTCTTTTTCAATATTATTTTCCATTTAGTAATTTTAATGATTTTACATTAAAAATGATAATCGTCAATGTTATCTTAAATGACTGATATTGACAACAGCTGCTGTAACTACAAAAGATAACTCATCAGTATTAATTATCTCCATACTTATCTCTTTCTATTGTCACGTCAAGTCATATTATGGGACCGGAGAGAGATCAGGCGCGGAACCAACCGCTACTGAGAGCTCTTTGACAGAAAAACCCATTACCTGATTTTGGCCCGATCCGAAATTCAAACCCGGGACCGGGGAATAGCAGCCGCGTTTACTACTGCTAGACCAACCAGTATTTACGATATAAGTTTCATTCCTCGCCTATTAAAACAGATACTAAAGTACGCGGTATTTAATGTGTTAACTAATTCAAAGTCGTTATTTTTACAGATTTAAATCAAAAGAAATCGGTTAAGAAGATCTTGTTAAGAGCTACGGTGAGTAAAAATTATTTATATTTAAAGTTTTTTTTTATAGAAGAGAAGGCAAACGAGCATACTGCTCACCTGATGTTAAGTGACTACCGCCGCCCATGAACAGCCACAACACCAGGGGAATTGCAGGTGCGTTTGTTTTATAGAATAAGTGTGACAAACGAGCACACAGTCCACCTAATCCAAATGAATGCTGTGGCCCATAGTCATCTAAATTTATCCTCGAGTAAGAATCAAAATGGATATGCGTTGTCACCCATGAAGACTAAGATGGAATGCCTCGTTTCCAGTAAAAAAAGGTCTCCGGATCTCTACACTTACCATACGAAACACAGCAGTAATAAGCTACTATTTTGCGCTGGTAATCAGTGAGAACGTGGTCCTTCCCCGGTCAAGCCGAACCGTTCGTGCTATAACCACAATACAGCTGGAGCGTGGTCCTACCAGGTATAAAGTTGCCGGACTTTTAGACGTGAGTGAGCTCTTTTCTTGAAGTTCCCTAAATCGTATCGGTTTCACACGGGAATCGAACTTTGAAGACTTGTTATTTATGGAAACAATAACATCAAACATAATTCCCGCTCACATACGTTACAGCTTAAAATCCTTTGCTGAAATGCTTAGGTAGCGGGTTAGCGACTGCAGTTTTTCATTTTCATTCGTTATTAGGAAGACGCTGCTTCCCATATTCTCATTTGGTGCCCTCTGTCACCTGTTACGACACCCACGGGATGATATAGGGTAGTGGATATTCATACATCGCTACGCCGTCTACTAATCGTACCATCGCAAACATCATCATGAATGAAAAAAATCTTCTATTCTATTCTATTTTATATCAATGCTCTGCTTTTCGCTATGGCTTTAGCGTATTTTTTATATATAATAACGGTGACAAAATAGCACACACTCCTGATGTTCAGTGAACACTGTGGCCCATAGATATCTACATTTAAGAATCAAAATGCAGATGCGTTGTCACCCCATTAGACGGAATGCCTCGTTTTCGGTGAAAAGGGTCCCCGTTTCTCTACATTCAATACAAAACACAGCAGAATTAAGCTGCTGTTTTATGATTATTAAATAGATTCGGGCGTTACTTTACGGAAATCGATAATATTGTAGCTCGATGGGCCAGCGCTGGCCCAGCGAGGTGGCCATGCGATGGTTGAAACGCAACTAGACGATGGCGACATTCAATTGTGATCGAAATGTTTTTCGAGATGGACTTGCAACTGCGGCAATATATCTATACAACACGTACCATTTTTTCTTAATGTGCACAAGAAGACAGTTATCGAAAAGAAATAGCGTAGGAGAAGATGGTAGATGTTATCCATCCATCGCAACAGAACTAAATATATCCTAAGTCAATTTAGTTTACTTTAAACACAAATAATTATAATTAATAATTTAATAAATAATTGTTAAAAATAAATTAAAAAAAAAAACAAATTATATATTTTGATTTTAGTATTAAAATTTTATAACTTCATTATGAGGCCACATATTTGACATTTTAAATCGTTAATTAATAAACAAGACATGAACGTCCACAGTCAACCGTCGAGCGCTCACATCTGTAGAATGGGCCATGTGTAGATGCGTACCGCCATCGTTGGCCACCGTCGCCATCCCTAATAGCCCCTCTACACGTTGGGCCAACGCGATGGCCCACTATGATGGGCCAACGTGTGGAGGGCGTAGTTGTGTCGGATGGCTTATGGCGCATGCGATGGTCTCGGGATTGGCGACGGTGTCAGTTTTTCCGCCGCACATCAAAGGGTAGTGGGCCAACGATGGCGGTACGCATCTACACGTGGCCCATTCCACAGTTGTGCGTGCTCGACTGTTGAGTGTGGACGTTCGCGCTTTGTTTATAAATTAATGAAAATTAATTAAAATGACGAATACGTGGCCTCAAAAAAGTTATAAAAATTTTTGAATTATATCGGAGAGAAAGCGTGATATGAAATCCAACACATAAAAAACACAAAGATAAAAATAAGGAAAGATTTAGTTTTATATACATATATATAACAGGGTTTATATATTTAATAGGGTTATGAATAAAATCACCATTTTAAGTAATTATAAACCCAACACAGATGACAAGCACAATTTTAAAGACTATTTATACTTGGTAAAGCCACGCTGCAGCTATATTACGGTTGAACCACGAATGGGTCGGCTCGACCGGGGAAGTACCACGCTCTCACAGAATACCAGCAAACAGCAGCTTAATACTGCTGTGTTTCGTATGGCGAGTGTAGAGATCTGGAGACCCTTTTTTACTGGAAACAAGGCATTCCATCTTAGTCCTCAGGAGTGACAACGCATCTGCGTTTTGGTTGTTAATTGAGGATAAATGTAGATATCTATGGGCTACAGCATCTACTTACCATCAGGTGGACTGTGTGCTCGTTTGTCACTCTTATTCTTTATAAAAATAATTATTTTAGGTGCTAGGGGTACTATTTTAGGTCTTCTTCTACGCCATTTCTTTTTAATAACTCTATTCTTGTGCACATTAAGAAAATAACGGCACAACCACAACAAACAAACACAAATTGCCGCAGCGGCTAATGCTTCCACGTCCATCTCGATAAACGTTTCGATCACAACTTAATGTCGCCAACGTGTAGTTGCGTTGCAGCCATCGCATGGCCAACGCGCTGGGCCAACGCTGGCCCATCGTGTAGAGGAGCTATAAGACCATCGCGTGCACCATAAGCCACCCGACACAACTACGCCCTCCGCACGCTGGACCATCATAGTGGGCCATCGCGTTGGCCCAACGCGTAGAGGGGCTATAAGATCTTCTTATCCATAGCGGTGAGCCACGGTAGAGTGTACTTCACCTGAGGATGCATCGTGTAGAGGCGAAACACATGTAATATCGACGATGCGATGCTATGTCTTTCCAAATGTAGTGGTTTTGGTATTAGTGGTGACGGGGATAGTGCATGCAATTCAGGGAGGGCTGGAGGTACTCTTCAAACTAGATAAGACACATCGTTTTATTTTATTACGTGGATCATAGGAAATTTTTTTACATCTTTAATCGAATCTTGTATTGAATTGTCTTACCCGCGTCGTAATAAACTACGTTTGATTTTTTTTTACTGTTCTAAGCTAGCGCCTAGCTACAATCCCACCTGATAGTAAGTGGTGACGTAGCCAAAGATGGTGAAGCGCACTGACTTAATACAAACCTATTCATTCTTGACTTGAAGACACCCAAATTGTAATCGGATAGAAAAACGGAAGCGGGATTATTGAAATTTGCTCTACGCTCATTTTGATTTGTATTTATTTACTTTAACGTTATAAAAACTGTATATTGGTGGTATAAGAATATCCACTTCCCTGTATTTAGGGGTGCCATGTCGGAAGACCAAAATATCTAGACAAATTTTGAAAATTTCTGGATTTTGGTGTTGTTATCCGGAGAAATAAATTTTAAAAATAAAAAGTTTATTTTTAATTAAGCAGCCACAAAAAGTACTTTAAGCAAAACTAATATAAGTACACTTCATTTTTAGTTTGCCACATGTATTTTGTCATTAGACTTTACTATGGTCTACCAATTTGAATCCTTTAGAAGTATTCAGAAAAGGTTTTAAGTTCAAACAATTTATTTCAAAGTTCAGTTCAGTTACTAACTTAGCTTTTAAATAATCAAAGTCCATACGTTAACATTCCGAGTAGCTATTTGTCTGGAGATTTTGAATTTTGTCGGAAATCTGGAGATCATTTGAAATGTCGGGGGAATTTAGACGAATCCCGACCATCTGGCAACCCAACCTGTAACGTACCGTGGGTGTCGTAAGAGGCGTTCATAGAGAAACAAAGAAACAGATGGGCTACGACCTATTCCTAATAACAAAAAAAAAATTAAAACAAATTGTTAAACCGCGTGCCAAGCGTGGCAATTATGGCAAATATCCCCCTCTGAGGCAATCCAGGGGAGAAAACTATGTTTAAAACGTACGAAATGGTAACTTTTTTATCTCCATATCAATTTTACACCTACTCAATTTTACTCTGCATACTAAGGTAGTCTGGTAGATTATGCCTCAGGCAAAAGTCCCCCTAAATATCATATTATTATATTATGTACTAGAAAACCGCCCCGGCTTCGCACGGACACGGCTGTCCAATTGTGAATCTACTCAACTCGAAACACACGAAAAAAATTCATCAGAATAGGTTCAGCTGCTTAGAATGAGTTCAGTGACAAACAAACGTACAAAATTGAAAAAAAACCTCCACACTGGGATTTTCTCCCGTATCGTGGCAGTTCATATATCCAGACCCGGAATAAATATTCGTAGGCCATACAAATACTGGTTTCATGCGGAATTCGAACTCGCGGCCCTTAGCGCTGCAACTCTTTGCTAAGCCACTGCGCCACGGAGTCGTCCATGAGAATAACACATATGAAATACAAAGCAATTATACATATAAAAATGAAGTTAAATAAATAATGCCTACATCTGAGTGTTTACTTTAACATATGTATATTCAAACAGTAGGTGATTTTTTTAAACAATATAACTACGGTCGTCTTTATACACAAACCAATAGATATACACGTCAACAAATACCTATTACAGGCAACACAGTAATTAAAACGATTTTTGATAAAGAGTAGGTAGGTCACTCGCAAACCGATAGCTCTGACACTAAGCTAGATAAAGTCTAAGTTTTTAGTTATTTTATTGATAACGGTAACGAATTGTGAGATTTTGATATATTTTAAATTAACAACTGTGTCGTTTGTACGCCAACCTTGGTTTAGTTTGATTTGTTAACGTGTTTACATATCTTAAATCACAAAAAAGGTGAAATATGAGATACAAACTTCACCCCCTCGGGGGTTGAAATATTCAAAATCCTTTATTAGTCTATGGAAAGAAAGGAGCACTATAATATGCCAAATTTCAAGTCAATCGAGCATATAGTTTTGGAGATCTCGTGTGGAGTGAGTAAGTCTAATATCAAAATAATTAAATTTGACCCGACCCGGGAATCAAGCCCGGGACCAAATGATCAGCCACGCTCACAAACACACGCACAGCCACGCTCACAAACACACGCACAGCCACGCTCACAAACACACGCACAGCCACGCTCACAAACACACGCACAGCCACTCTCACAAACACACACACAGCCACGCTCACAAACACACGCACAGCCACGCTCACAAACAAAGCTACACACGCTCAGATCAGTCACAGTTAGGAGCACTAGACCATAGAAGCAGTCAAATTAGTAGGAATACTTATTGACTACCAAAGGAAGGCTTAAGTACCAGCATTTATACACCCCGTGGCCGGCCAAAAGCCTCCTATTATTGGTGGATGGATTTATTTAATATACAAATTCTTTTCCTCAGTGTTTGAATGTAACAAGAGGGTTTTTTTAACTATTTATTTACATGCTCACAACATGACACAGAAAAAACCTTCATACAAAGGTACTATTTATTTCATAAAATAAGGGTTATAATTTATTATTGTTTTCTGTCAAAAGGAATAAAATCGGGAGAGAGACGGGATCACACTGGAGTGTACACCTCGACGCGGGTATGACAGTCAATTCGATATTTGCGATAGTATGTATCCTTAATGCTCCACGCTCTTAGTATGCATGGAGGGATTATGTTTGACATATTTCGTGTCCTTAAATAACAAGTCCACGTAGTTTGATATTCGTTGGGACCACGCCTCCTTTTCAGATAAAGAAGGACAAGACGGCCACGCTTTTTTTTACGGAAGTAAAGGTAACAAGCCAAGCACACTCAACCTAATGGCAAGTGGATGCTATGGCCCATAGATATCTATGCCCGCATACATCCACATATTTCCTCGATTAAGAATCACAATGCAGATGCGTTGTTTTGAGTACTTGCCTTGTCAACACGCAATTTTTGTAATAAAATAATAGGGCATAAGAATATGTAGTGACGCGTTACCTAGGCGACTGCACGCCGAGCTAAGCGTTAGAAACAAAAGTATTTTTTTCGTTTCCAAGAAACCAATTATAGCATATTATATTATACATCTGTGTGGATTTACCCCCTCAAGTTAGAGAACATTTATTTTATTTTTAATAATCGTTAGTCTTATTTTAAAATGCGTGTGTATTAATTATCACTTGCTGAAGACCCTGTATGGTTAATATCGCAAATATGTCAGAATAGCAGGAGTAATGGGTTTACAGTAACAATTAAGTCACAGACCGTTTTGTCACTAGTTTTTTTTAATCAGATAGTATGATTCCGTTTTTTTAACTTCCCGCTAAGAAAATTGAAAATTTTCAAAAATAAGGAAGTTATTGGTTTCACCCCGATTTTCAAAAATCGATTTTTTATCAGATCTCGACGTTTTGAGATCCCAGGAAGCTATTCTGACTAATTTCGTGTGGACGTCCGTATGGATATATGTATGTATGTGTGTGTGGTATGTGTGTGTGTGTATGTGTATGTATATATGTATGTATTTACGTAAACCTTTTATAACTTTTGAACTTATTGATCGATTGAGATACGACTTGCGGCGTTCTAAACATCTCAATGTGGAATAGATTTGGTGATAATATGAACTCATTCGGACGAGTAGATTTTGATAACTTTTAAACGGCTTTACCGATCAATTTCAAAAACTAATCAGCTTTTAACCTCAAAAAATGACGTCGAATGCCGTTTGGAAAATAAAAATCCATTCATTCGTTCGTGAGATATTGAAGTAGAAATAATTCGAAAACAACGTTTTTTTTAACATAATTTTTTGCAACATGATTTGGTGAAATTCGGAGCGCTTTGCATTTTAAATTAGCGGAAAGTTTCAGGGATGGCGTGCAGGGTTAACTTTTTTTTTTGTAACAAAATAAATACTTTTTACTTTACTTACTGTTACTTTACATCTACATACGAGTATAAGGTCATTCCGTATATAATATGATTTAAAACATAGTTTGTATCGATTAATTAATATGTTTTTATTTAATCATAACCGAGACTAACGATCCTACGATGAACAATTATAAAAAGATGCCTGTCACAATTTGAAACCACTTAGTAAGATAACATATCGATATCAGCAAATACGCATTCTTAATATGATATTCCTAAAAAAAAAAACAATTTTTTTTTAATTCTAAATTCTAATATCAAAGTCTTTTGCTGAATTTAGGTCTTACCTTAGAATGTCTCTTATGGTGCATATTTGCCAGATGCTTGGCAGGGCTGTCAAACGCTTTTTTTTATTTTCTAATGGTTATTAGGAAGACGCTGCTGTCGATCTCGTTGTTTTATTTCCTCTGTCACCGTCTTGTGAGAGTCTTGCGACATCCACGGGACGATATGCAGGGATGGCAAACCAATGGCACAAGACACAATGTTTTGGGTAGTGAAGTATTATATTACGAACGAACGCGAGTGATCCGAGTTACATCGTGGACTACTATTGCTAATGACGCATAGTTCGTTTCATCATCATTATCATCAGCCCTTCACAAGTCGACACCTCTCCCAAGGAATGTACAGTTTGTTTATCCATAGCTAAATAGTCAATTTTGTTGACACAACTGTAGTTAAATATTGGTTTGTGTTATATTTAGGATATTTAGGATTATAGAACCCCAACATAAGTTGTTTGTCATCTAATCTACAACAACAGAAGTCACACTAATGTTATT